>VWZO01010528.1:1555212-1664292 GCA_013396975.1 Bucco capensis | reverse complement strand
TTTTCCCCCCCCCTCCCCCCCCCCCCCCTTTTTTTTAAAGTGTTTCTGTTGGCAGACCAACACAGGAAGCAGTTGATGTTATAAGCTTTCACTGGTTTCATATTGAGTAGTAGATTTCTAGAGGTGCAGAAACATCACTGAGGCCTCTGAGTTTATGTAAAAGAAACAAGTAACCAACTATTCTATAATATTTCATTATTAGGCCTAAGAAAAAATTAGGAATGATTTTTTTTGTGCCTCAATTCTGGAGGCCTGTATGAAGATACTAGTGACTTCTGTTTGGACGTTTCAGTGGTAACCCTTCTTACCCTAATGTAATTTTGCAAGAGCAGGTTGAAGCTCGCTGGGCTTGAAAGTGCCTGAGGCCTTTAGTGACCCAAAAAACCCAGCATTTCTCTCCTGTGTTGCTTTTAGAAGAATTTAGTGTGAAAGGAAGGAAACACAATCCCTAGTGCAGCAGGAGATTGCAGGGGATGAAAGCTGTAGGAGATGTGCTAAAGCAGGAAGAAGAGCTTTTTATTTTCTTCCATTATTTCTTTGCTGTGTTAACACAGTTCTGCTAGTCAGGAGCTGTAATGTCACACAGGTTCTTTGGGGAACTTTTCTCTATGAGGGGAAAAAGTCACTATAATTACCAGATAGACTTCAATGCTCTAACAGAACCATTAATAAAGAAAATATCCCCTTTCTACATGTTAGTTAGCACATTTTTAAAACATGACCTATTTTCCTAAACTAGACAGAACAGATTACATTTTCCAGAAGGCATGAGTCACTGTACTATAAAGTCTCCAAGCTGTATCAATCTTCATCAACTTAAGCCATTCATGAGGTTTTATTTTTTCTCACTGAATATAAGCAGTTTGTTTTAAATGAGAAACTGCTACATCCTTTCTGGATAGTTAAATATTACATAAGTGAGAACTTTTATTCTGAGAGGAGTAGGGAGTGGAGGGACCTTGATAGTAAGCAAAAGACTGGAAGCTTGTTACTGTGGATATATATGGGTATATCCAGTTTGCATGATGCTGTGCTTGGCTATAAGACGTCCAAGCAGCATGATAGCTGCCAGAAGGCGCTAAAAATCTTTATTTATATAGCCTCAGTTGAATATATTAGAGTCTAGTTTCAACTCATTAGGCTGGAAGTTTAAACTTTTGCTTGGAGTTTATGCTGAATAGAGCTTCTGCTGTCTGGTGATGAAATGGCCCACTTGCTCCTGCAAGGAGTTTGCAGCAATGGGCCAACATCAGGGTTTTCCCCCTGTGAGTGCAATGTGTGGGGTAGTGAGAAGGTTGATAGGGCTTTGTGATACAGCGGAGACTTCTGCTAGCACACCAGGAAAAGTATGTGTGGTGATAAAGTAGTGAGACTTTGCCCTTTCTGGTGAGGTTCACACCATGCCAGCCATACATTTATGGAGGAAGTAGGCTTTGTAAATGAATAAGCCTGCTAATTGCACTTAGGAGTTGTAACTAACTCAAGACTGCACAGATGATCTCTTTCAGCCTTGGAAAGCATATCTAGGTTATCCACCAATTTCTCTTAGGTCTGCCTTTTAGAGAAAAACAGGTATAGCTGTTTTCCATTGATAATATACAGCCAAAAGGCAAAACTCTGTTGCAGGTCTTGAATCTAGTAAACAAACATTTCCATTTTGGTCCTTCAGCTGAAAAATAATTTATATGATCTCTGGAAATGTGTTGTCTGTTTTTCATGCAAGAGACAGACTTTTGTTTTGTTGCTAACTAAACATAGAAAAAAACCACCACCCTTTGAAATAGTTCTCTTTCAAAAAAATATCCTTGAGGAAAGGGTAGAAGCTTGTGGTTTATTTTTCCCATTGCTTCAAAATGACCTTCTTACATCTGCGGGTAAGACTCTCTGGGGGCTGTTGAACCATGAAAGCATATTCATTTAGGGCATTGGGTGCCACAGTGATTTTAACTGAGCATTGGCTGCAGGACTGGAAAAAGAAAAAAGAGGAGGTTTGTGTTTTGTTGTTTTGCTTTCTGCAACCTGGCATGGAGAATGGGGTCAGGAGATGCGTGCTTGGGAAAGACCCAAAGAGAGAGCTGGAAACAGGCCAGCCACACTGAGTCATAACACACATGCTTCTAAGTATCTTTGTACCTTACAAAGTCCTGACTTTTCAAATAAAACCATCACTGCTGTTAAAGTATTTACATAAAAGTAAAACAAATAGCATGGAGTGCTGCATGCATTCTCCCTTGTTCCAGCTCTGTTTTACCTTGTGAACTGTGACTCCTGTTTGCTTTAGGCAGGGCTGGACCAGGCTGAAGAATGCTGTATCTGGCAATGAATGAACCAAGAAGCTTAAGTCATACCTAAGTATATGCTTCTGCTGCTTCTCCTGAAGCAAAGCAGCATGTGGCAGCTTCTGCTACATCAAGTGAATGTTTCACCTACCCAGGAGGTGGCATGAAGCCTGCTTATCACTTCTGCCTGCAGAATTTGAATATAACTTCATAATAGGAATGCTGCATGAAGGCTACAAGTGCAGGCCAGGCAGCCTGGGAAGCAGAAAGCACCTTAGCTGACCTGCACAAAGGCGACTATGGGCCTGTGGTGACGAACCTAGTTTAAGATGTTATTCAGCTGTTTTTTGTGTCTAAGTCAATAGTGGACAATCTATTAGTTCCCCATAAGACATTTCGTTGGCTGATTACTATAACAGTTGCAGAAATTGTCTTTAATTCTGTGTTACACTTTCCCGAGTTTGAGTTCCAGCTGCTGGATGGTGTTATACCCCTCTCTGCTAGCCTGGAGAGCCGTCTGTTGCCAAATTTCTACTCCCTGTGGAAATAACGGCATCGGTCAAGTCAGTCCCTTTGAGGGGTTGGGTTTGTTTTGGTTTTTGTTTTGGTTTTTTTTGCTTGTTTTTGAGAAGTTACAAAGATTAAATTCCTCAAGGCTTTCACTGGAGGATATTTTTGAACGGTTCGGGTGTGTGCGTGTGTGTTATTTTGCTGAAGTGAGAGAACTCTTCCAGCTGTTGGCAGTGCGAGCACAGAGCACGGCGCGCAGCGACTCCCCCTCCACCGGCGTGACGAGGCAGAGACGATCTGACCCATGTAATTATGGTTAAATGTGTCGGGAGCTGGAGCTGCTTTGCCGGCGGAGGAGCAGCTCAGCTGGGCTCCCAGTCAGCTGCTCTCTGGCTTGCGGCTGCTTTTGTGCCGCAGGCTCAGGGGAAGATGCCGTCGACGATTGTGAAACCTTTTGATTGCTCCTGCATAATGCGGGTGTTGGCAGCAGCTTAGCGCCTTATTTTGCTGACCTCGGATAACACGGTGTTGGGGAACTTGAGGTCCTTCTTTTTTTCAAGCTGAATGATGGGTGTGGGGAAAGCCCACAGTGCATCAGTGTAGGCAGGACAGTGCCTGCAGCCGCGGCACAACTGGGCTGGAGGGAGCTCAGGTGTGGAAAGACTCGGCTCCCCTGTATGTTTCTATCGAGAGTGCTGCTGTTAGAGAGGATGAAGCCAATATGGCTCACCGTGAGTTTTAAAGCTCCACGAGTTGAGCATGGTGTTAAATGTTGCTCTGTTGCTTCAAGGGCTGCAGAGGGAGGTCTTTGTTCCTGCCTCTTGGGACCCATCTCTCAGCAGGAAGGCAGCTGACACCAGGAAAACATCTTGGCGGCCTTTTCCCTCAGAAAAGATGGTTGCATGCCATCCTGTGTGTCCAGCATGTTGTCTAGGGGAAGGGAGATGACTTCAAGCCATGCACAGAAATACTGTGAGAGTGGCCTAGGCTGGAGACCTCTGGTGTGTGGTGGTGATGATCTTCCCTCTTGCAGGAAGAGCTGTGACTGGCATTTCCCTGAGCATTGGCTCTCCCTGCCAGCGGTTGCTCCCCCACTGCAGCTGGATGCTTGGTCAGCACATACCAGTTTAAAGATCAGTCCTGTCAGCAGCTTTCGCCTGTTGCCACTGAAGTAGCCAATGCTGCCATGAGCTCCTTGCAGTGAGCTGTCCTGACAAAGTGCATTGGAAGCAGGAGTCATTTCTTTGGGCCTTTTTTGTTCTTTTTGCTGCATTTTTAGCAGGGATGTCCAGCATATGCTTGACTGAAAGTATATAAAACTACAGGGTGATGCTTTTGCTGTTAGGGTTTCCCTGTGACTTGTCTGGGTTTCAGAGCCAGGAGCAGTATGCTTGGGCAGAGGGCTCTGCCTCCTCTTCCTCATGTTTGCTGCCCATTCTATTAGGATTTGTGCAAATGCCAGTGAAGGGACAAGTAGTATCCACAGGCCTGTGGCCACAATATGGACAGGACATGGAGGTGCTTATATGTGATGTTCCTCCAGGCCCTTATCAGTGGGGATGTAAATGACGTGGTTTTGGGCAAGCTCTGTTAAAATCGAGCAGGCCGCAGCCCTCTCATGCTTAGTGTCCATCCTGGTTAGGGCTGAGGTTGTGTTGGCAGCAAAATGGTGTGCCAGAGTTGCTTCTGTAAACCTCTGTTGGCAAACTAACTGGGTGTACCAGGGCTTTTAATAGGCTTGCCTGGAGATTTTTTTTTTCCTTCCAGTTGCAGTGAGTGTTGGGTTACAAAATTTGCTTTCTTGGCCCAGAGCTGCCTGTGCTTTAAAGCTCCCTGGGCATAGTTCAGCCTTCTTCAAAGTATAGTAGCTTGTCTCTTGTGTGAAATGCATGTCCTGCTGCCAAAATACTGCCTGCTTTCACTGCACTCACTCTGTTGCTCTTTTAGTTTGGTTTTTTTTGTTGGGTGTTTTTTTTTAATTTTAAATACTTTTCCAAGTAATTTGTCCTACTATTTTGGCGGGGGGGGGGGGATGGGAAATGTTTTTAATCCCATTTCAGCAGCTGAATGCCTATCTTTCACAAGAGCAGCAAAGAAAAAGCTATAAATGATCACTCTAAACTATTTGTTTTGTTTGTTTGTTGTTTTTTAAGGAAGATGATGGTGTTGGTCACTTCATTGACACACAGGATGGTATAAACTCTCCTGCCTCCTGGTGGGAATCACTACTGGGGCTTCTGGGGTTTCCACTGCAGTGTGGCAATATGCTGTGGTACACTTACCTAAATAAGACCTGCCTAGAGATGTTAATCTTTGTGTGGTGGTGATACAGCCCTTGAGGAACTCAAGGGCAAGAATGCTCAAATAGTGGTGTGTTTTGTTTTGTTTTTTAAAGACCCTGAGACAACTAATTATAGGGTTTATGAAAATATGATGACTTACCTGATCTCACTCTTTTTATCAGTCTGCTGACTTCATTTATTTGAATGCTAGAGGCTTTAGGGACATGCTTTTCCAGGGAATTAATCTTTTAACTAAAGCAAGTACTAAATATGACATACACTGGTATTCCTTTTGACAATATAGCATTTGTCTCCTAAAAATGAAGTGGAAAACATATGCCCCATGGGCGAAATTCCACTTGGCTTTATGCTGAGATAAATTCAGAATAACTTCATTGTTATCAGTGTATAACTTAATTTAACACTGCAATAAATGTAAATCAGTAAACCAGAGGAAAAAAATTCCTGAGCCAAGAGGTGCAAACCAAGGCCAAAATGGCAGCAAGAGAAATTGGTTCACAAAACTTACCTGTTAAACTTCTGCAACATTCAGTTTAGTGTGGGGTTTGGTTCCTTCCCTCTCCCCCCTTAATTACCTGGGAGAGCACTTTCTGGCTGTGATAAATCTTTCCATAAGGGATTCATTACGATGATTTTAACAAATACATTTCACCTCCTGCCAACCACCTGATACATGACTACTGCTGTTTGTAGTACAGAGGATTAGAGGAACTAATGCTCTGATTTGATTATAGTTATGTTTTTGTTCTCTGTTGGAGCTGATCAAGTTTAGGTTGCATTTTGTTACACAGTATTCTACTTTAATGTAAAGATTATATGTAGCCCTAGGAGTTTGGGGTTTGTTTCAGATGCCTGCAACTATAATGTCTCCTTTCTGTTTCCATCTTCTTTAGGATGACAGCGATGGGATTCCCTGGTCAGAGGAGAGGGTGGTGCGGAAGGTCCTTTATTTATCTCTGAAGGAGTTCAAGAACTCCCAGAAGCGGCAGCACGGTGATGGCATTAGCGGGAGCCTCAAGGCAGTGAACGGTGAGCTTGCTCTCTGCTACCACTGCAAGGACTCAGTCCTTTCCAATGCAGTTCTTCTGCTGTGGCATGTGGCATGCACTGTGCCCTTTCGTCTGCACAGAAGAACTTGTTTGTCAAGTGCTTCAAATGCCCAATTTGAATGATCCATATGTTTCATTTCTGGTGAACCAATTAAGATGGGGATCGGGATGGAGGGTACGTGTCAGGCAGCAGGACAGGGACAGGCTGCTGTTTGGTAGAAAAGGAGGCTTGTCTGGTCAGTCTGCTTCCAAGGTATCCATTTAAAGATGATTGACTTCAATTATCTTGGGGAAGGACAGTTGTTCAGAATTTATCTACTCTGTAATTTAGATGCAAGTCTGGCTAACCAGCATCTGTATCTCTGGAGTGATCTCAGTCAACACTGTTTTCCAGAGGTGTGAAGAGTATAGGACCTACATAAAAGCATTTAAAGGACTAAGAGGACACAAATGCTGGGATATTGGACCCCCCTCCTTTTAGCACTTCACAAAGCAGTTGTTTAAAGGTTTTAAAAGGAGATGCAGAGGAGCCTAGATGACAGGAGCTTGAAAGGAGTTTAATTTTATTTAATCCTCTGGTCAATTATTGTCTGTGGCTTCCCCTTTCCTTAGAGCCTGCTTTAAAAAGCCATGATGTCCTGAGAGGTGAATATAAAGTGTGTCTCTTTCAGATTCACTCCTTACACAGGAACCTTTCTTGAAAAGGCTTTGTCATGCTAGCTTGAGCTTTGAAAGTGATGACTAGCAGGATTCAGATTTCTGGGCAGGCTTACGGTTTTCTCTTTGCTCCAAGAGCTTATTTGCTCTCTTTATAGAGGTTTATGGCAGTTCCTTTTAGTCATGTGCATAACTATACATGTGCTAATGTATTAAAGCAGCAGCTGGGAGCTTCCTTGGTAGGTTATTCATCTTTATATGGACCTCCTGCTTTTGACATGGTGAGTCAACTTTCACTGTGTTTTCACTGAGTGTTACTGCTGACAAGGCAAAAACCTAGGGAATGGCTGGATAACTACAGGCAGGATGATGAAGTTACTGTATTACATAAGCAATTGCAAACTCCTTAATGTGGTTAGACCTCAGACTTCTGAGTTCAGTAATAATATCAAATACTGATCTGATGGGAAGGGGCATCTAGCTTTAGCAGCAAGCCATTAATAAGCTTGGAGGTGTACACAAAACAGCACTGGCTTTTTTCCCCTCCAACACCTCTGCATCATTGATCTTCTGTCAAACACAGTTTCTCTTGGAAAGTTTCTTATTCCATTGTGAGGGTTTTGTTTAGTCAAAGGAGACAAGTCTAAAGGCGTGAAGCACAGTAATTGTGCATTAGGAGGCTTTGATGGTGTGCCAGGTTACAGGATGACTGAGGTTTTTATGGTGTCTAGTTTCTCCAAAGGCAGCTTAGATGAAAAGTGAGTTGGCTGGGAGTGCTGTGTCGATGCAGGTACCAGATGTGGAATATGCCACTCACTTCTTCTGGCAGCAGCACAGGTCGCATCTTCAGAGCTTGCCTCTCACTTTCAGAGCTGTAGCATTTGGTGCTGTTTCTCCTTCACAGAAGTTAGGTGATCAGTTCCTTGGGGGTTTGGTGGGTTTTTGTTGTATTTTTTGAACCAGAATGATATTCTGTGTTATTCTTTCTGTTTGCTAAATGATTCTTTAAATGCCCTGTCTCAGCACTGCTCTGTTTCACCAGCACTGTCTGAAAGTTTATTTTATCCAATGATATTTGGAAGTATGTTTTACTATGCAGAGAAAAAAGATTTGCAAAAGGGAGAAGGATTGATGTTGTCCTGTGACATTAAGAAAATCTATTTAAACATAAAATTTGTTCACTACATCTTTAAAAAAAAACATAGCTATGTGTTTTCAAATCCACAGCTCTCTGTGGACTGAGGAAAAAGCTGCACATCCTAGGAAATCACTGAGCTATTCTGAATTTAGGGAAATGTAAAAGTTGAAGGGTGAGCCTTAGATCTTTGGTTTCATATTGTTGGAATAATAAATATTTCCTTGCATGTGTCCTTCATCCCAACATGTAGGTCACAACCAGTGTGTGTTATGTTAAAAGGTAGCATGCAGTTAAATACAGTTTTATATGAGTGATCTCTTTATTCATATTCAGCGTCTGTAGCTCTCAGGGAGGGAGGGAATGAGGAATCTAGCTGAAATAATTTGAAGTTAAATATCTTCAGTGCCTCTGTAAAGGTAGGCTCTCCTTGGCTGGAATTCTGGTTAGGGTGCTGTGCCTTGCAAACATAAAGGAAAGTGTAGGCTTGGTGCTGCACACCCCTGTTGCTGTCCCTAATGAACTCCAAAGGGTATTACTCCTTCAGCTGTTGAAAAGAGGTCACCTTCCAGTAACTGGTAAATGTAACCATTTCCAGGAGTGGGAAGGAGGGATTTTATCAGGGTTCAAGCTCTCTGAGCAGCCTGCTCAATGTGGAAGCATAGATTGGTCTCACATAACTTCTCGGGACCACAAGCAACTAGGTAGCAGTATTTGATCTTGGTGCCACCATTTGTAGTGCAGAGAGAGTTTATTTGTTTTGGTTTTGTAAGTGTCAGCCTTTAAATTTATTTATTTATAGACTTGCAACCTGGACTTTGTTTCTGTAGAAACGACTTACTTTTGGCAATAGAGGAAGGTGAAATGCATACTAGCCCTTTGCAGCTGGTGTCTGTAAGAAGTTTTTATGGATTTGAAGTGGCTAAAGCTGCATAAATATGTTTCAAAAGTTACTTTGCTAGCATTTGTCACTAGCTACAACTAAACATGTATGAAAATGATTGTCAGTGGTATTTCAGCTGGTGAGTACAGTAGTATTGTTAGTGGTTTGGTTGCTGGAATAGTGGTGCCTCTGGTTGATGGTGCAAAAAGCAAGCTCATTTTAAATGTGAGAGAGATACTCTAACTNGGAGAGAGTCCAGCACAGGGCCACCAAGATCATTAAAGGAGTGGAACATCTGCCCTAGGAGGACAGGCTGAGAGAGCTGGGTCTCTTCAGCCTGGACAAGAGGAGACTGAGAGGAGACCTCATGAATGTTTATAAATATGTTAAGAGTGAGTGCCAGGAGGAGAGAGCCAGGCTCTGCTCAATGGCATCCAATTTTAGGACAAGAGGGAATGGGAGCAAGCTGGACCACAGGAGGTTTAGTATTAACACGAGGAGGAACTTTTTTACAGTAAGGGTGCCAGAGCACTGGCCCAGGCTGCCCAGGAGGCTGTGGAGTCTCCTTCTCTGGAGACATTGCAGAGCTGCCTGAATGCATTCCTGTGTGACCTGGTCTAGGTGATCCTGCTCTGGCAGGGGGGTTCACTAGATTATCTTTCTAGGTCCCTTCCAACCCCTAACATTCTGTGATTCTGTGATAAGGGGAGTCTTTTCTGTACTAAAGTTTCTGCAAGCTCTTGGATGTGCTGCTGGTGGCACAGAGACAATTAACTTCCATACCTCTCTGAATAATAAAAGAAAAATAAAAGTTGAATTTGGTTTTGGAAATTATATGTATTTATAATACCATGACTATCTCCACCTCACTGTCAAAGATATTTGTTATCTTGAAAGCAGTCCTGCCATTTTCAGTTTGTGGCTGGAACTCTGTTATTTAGGTGGTTCAGATTAAAGTAGCAGGTTTTTGCCTGGGGGAAGTGGTGCTGTGTTTACAGGTCTCCTTCCTTTTTCCATATATCTCCATTTCACCTGATAATTTTTTTTTAGCTGTTTGTTTTGCTGGTTATTTTTCATCCTAACTCTTTTTCTGCTTTCTTTACTCTTATCCCACCCCTAGCTAGAAGTATTTCAGAGAAAGATGAGTGAGTGTATTATGGCTGTTAGATCAGTGGATCTATTGCATGTGTCTTCATGTTGACTCAAGATATTTGCAGAGTACAGAGTGACACCCTGCAGGATGCCTTTGTTTGCTACATGTTCCTCTCCAGCACGTGAGGATACAAAATCTGAAGGAGGTGCTACTGAAGGTTGTCAAGAAACCCCCTGCAGCCCTAAAGGGGTTACTGGAACCTCTGATTATAGAAACAAGGTCATGCACTGGAAAACCCAGAAGGGACTTCTTCAGTCATTTTGATTACTGCTGCCTGTCATTTGCATTAGGATTTTAAGAATAGGGATTGGTGTTTGGAATAGTGGTACCAATTTTCAGAGATCCTCATCTGAAAGGAAAACTAATTCCCTTGGGAAATTGTTTTCTTCTTGTGGAGCTTAGAATGTGAGATAAGGCTGTAAAAAAAGGGGGGGGGGGGCAATGGAAGATGTAATTAATGCCTACATTTCCTTTATGAGAAGAAATCCAGGACCCTTAAAAGAATATATCATAAAGCAAATTTTTGTAAGTTTTGTAAATGCTGTTTTTCAAAACTTGTGATAAAGAAGAAATTTGTCATACAGAAATGCTGCTGTCTTGTAAATGGAAAAAGTGCTAAAGTTTGTTTATAGTTTAGTTAGCCCACAGAGATGATAAACCAGATGTTAGAATTATTGAAGCAGATAGTGTGTTTTCACCAGCTACACTTTGTCCTAGAAGGTGTTGTGGCAATTTCCACATGTGGCAGCTGCATTTAGCCTGTGGCAAGCATGATCTTGTTGGGAAATCAAATGTATGTGAGGGGATGCTTTGGCTCAAGACAGAAGTTGGAAGTCTTACTCATTTAGTAAATTAAAGGAATGAGTAAAAAATATGGAATTTTGCTATTCTGAGAGATTTTACCTTACATTTAGGGTTGTTAAAATAATTTCTTCATTTAATGTGTTCTTTAAACAGAGAAGGAAAAATGTCAGCACTTTGCTGGAGGTGTTAAGTTAGTTCATGGATGACTGTGGTACCCCTTCCTCCCTTGTGCTGATCTATTCCTGCCCTGAGCCACTTCCCCACAGAAGCTAACTTGACTTTTGTTGGAGGCTTACTTTTCCCAAAGCTGAAATGTCTCTACACAGAGAGATGGGAGCCTCTGAGGCAGCCCTGTGGTGGGACTGTGGTGATGGACCCTGGTGGCAGCAGACTACTCTATTGCCTGGGTCTGTGCATCCCTTGGCTGCCAGGCTGGCTGGGACAGGAAGCAGGGCTGGCTGGAAATAGCTGGTTTTGTCATGGCTGCATGGAGTTTCAAGTGTTCACTGTCACCTTCACAGCAAAGAAGTTTTTTCTTCTGTTGAAATGGGACCTCCTGTGTTCTAGTTCGTGCCCATTGACCCTTGTCCCTTCCATGGGCACCACTGGTAAAGTCTGGCCCCATCTTCTTGATCATTGCTCTTTAGATATTGATAAGATCACCTCTCAGTCTTTTCTTCTCCAGGCTGAACAGCCCTACAGCTCTCAGCCTTTTCTCATCAGAGAGATGCTCCAGTCCCTTCATCAACTTTGTAGCCCTTTGCTGGCCTTTAATGCAGTAGTTTCCAGAACTGGACAAAGTGCAAAGTGGCCTCACTAGGGCAGAGCAGAGGGGTTCATCCAACCCCAGGTTGTTGGTGAAACCTCTTTTCCTTGGCCATGTAGATGGTACCCTAGACATGGCATAAAAATTGCAACAGTTGTGGTAGAAATGCTTAAACTTAGCTAAGCCCAGAGCTTTAGCTCTGTGCTGTGCTTTATTTGCCAAAAGCCAACTCTGTGGGTGAGGCAGCAGCTGCCAGCAGGGCATCTTCATCTTCTCTTGCCACTTGTGCAGATGAAAACACCACAGCCCTTGGGGAAGTGCTGCTGTCTGAGCTGTGCCCCTGGGTGTCCAGAGCTTCCTTCCTCGCTGATGCAGACATGTAGGCTGGACCACCACCCAGCCTTTAATTCTGAACAAGAAAACAGTCCTCTGCATTCACTGTGATGGTTCAAAGATACTGGTAGCTTCATCTCTCTTATTTCTGAAGGCTGCAATTAAATCCTGGAAGAAGGCTTTATGCTAACGTTTGTCTAGGGAGCTTTTCACTCCATCAGTGATGTGAAATTGTGTTTGTTGACAGTGGGTAATGTCTGTCTGTCTCCTAAGCTTTAGTAGAAGATTGTAAGTGTGCCAAGGACCCTTGTCTGTGTAAGTGGATTTAAAAAATGCATTTGCAGAAACAGAAATACCTCTTTCAACTTTGCAATATTTCCCCTTTACATTCCGAGGAAACAGCCTCTTTGGCTAGTTTTAAACACTGATTAAATATAGATGTTTTCAACTAAAAGGTTCAGAAAGTAAGCATTTGAGTAGATTTGTCATGGCACTCAACATCACTTTCACTTTGGTGATTGCTGTCAAGAGAATTTAAAGATTAACAAATAAATAACAGGATGTTGGGGCTGGGCTCCATTGACAGTTTCCAAATCTCTTTTCATTTCATTGTTTTTGAGAACAGAATCCATTTCTGATCCTGCCAGGGACTTGCTTGTTCATTGACTGACACAGGCTCTTTTTGTCTTTTCTATCATCACTTATAAAAATTCTGCTGGCCAAATTATGCCCTCAGTGATCTCTACCCAATGTGATTATCTCCAACTTGTGCTCCTGTCTTAATACAATTTCAGTGTTTGTGAGACTGCTAAAAAATTTTCTCTTGCAGGACACTCATCATCCTTTTTCTCTCACACATAACAGAGGTGGATTTTTTTTTTAACTAGAGAAACAGAGGAATTGTGTAATTAATTTCCTTAAAACTTCTTCTCATGGCCATCTAAAGAGAGTTACTATTGCCCCTGAGTGCATTTCTAGTCAAAGTAATTGTAAAAATAATCTTGTCTTCCTGCATATTGCTAATTGTAGGTAATGGGAGATGAAAATGGCAATGAAGAATCTGCAGAGGTGTGTGCATTATCTGTAAGAGACTGAGTTATTGTAGATCTACAATAAAGAAGGTGAGGAAAGGTGGGAAAGAGTCTAGCAGTGGCTGATGGATCTGGTCCTTCTCTTGTCTTGTGCTGCCTGTGCCATTTGTCTGCCCATGCAGTAAAGCCAGTTCAGCATATCAATATGGCAGGAAACTAGCCCAGAAAAAATGATTGAAAAAAAAAGGAAATCATTTTCTTCTAGTTTAATTAACTACACAGACTCCTTAAGAGGTCAGATGAGCACCAAGTGCTCATTTGGTGGAAATGAGGGGCCCAGAGTACCTTGACCAAAAGCTGTAGTAGGAGTAGACTGGACTCATCCCCTTTGATAGTAGCAAGCTGCTTGGTTGGCACAATCATCTTGTTTAACCACAGCCTCAGATGCTAGAAGGGACAATAGTTGCCAGAAATGGGAACAAAAAAAGATCCAGCTTCAAAGTTTGTTGAAAAGAGCTTCATAACCATAGGTGATATTTATCTGGGTTTTGTGGGTTTTTTTTGTTGTTGTCGTCTGTGGGGAATTTGGTTTTTTGTTTTAACAAACAAACAAAACCAAATAAACAAAAAACCCCACAAACCAACCCCCACCAGTGGTGTCAGGGTGAAATTAATTGCATGGATTGTCCATGAAACCAAACTCTGCCTTAAAGCCAATAGGATACAACAATTTTGTTTTCCTTGACTCAGGGTCATTCTGCATAGCTGCTGTCTTGGATTTATTGTTTGTATCAGCAGTTTGGGGATCAGTCATGAGTATGAATAAGCAAACTGCTTCATTCTGTCTTTGGCAGCCATAAAATTCCCAGCTAGCTTAAATTTGCACCCTGGCATCTTTTTTTGACTGGCATCAACAGGCAAGAGCATGGTGATGGTTTCACCTTGTAGGATTGCCAGTCTGTCAAAAATTGTACCTTTTATCAGTTCTGGTTTGCTTATTTTAGAAATGAAAATAAGACATAAGTTATGAAAAGGTGGTTTTTTTGACAGTGATGTTGAGATGCACTACTTGGGATTCTAACTCAACTATTTCATTGGTTGGCAGATAGAGAGGTTTTTATTTGTTGTTTGGTTTGGATTGTTTTATGACTAGGTTTTTTTGGGATGTTAAAAACCAGAGAGATCTGCTTAGGGCATTGTGCTTCAAACTGACAGGTTGGGATGGATGAAGTTCATGCTGGTGATCTAGAGATGAGAACTAGTGGATGGTGCTGGCCACTTTCTCAAGCTGTTGAGTTGTGTTAGGAGGAGGTAAAGGAAATTGTGGTGTATGTAGAAATCAAACCAAAACTGAACAGCTGTTAAAGGTAGTGGAAATGATCGAGTTCCACACCGTGTTTGCTTGATGGATCCTGCTGGAAAACTTGCATGAAGTGAGGACACAAAGTGAAGGAGGCAGCAGGAATCCAGCAGAATGCTCAGAAAAAAAAGTGAGCACAATGATTTTCAGCTCAACAGCAATGGTTCTAGGAAGGCATGGGAGTGAGGAGAAGGGTCTTTCTGATGCCCAGTGCTCATCATATTGGTTTAGAGTTTATTAAAATGTTTTAGTAGGGATCAAAGGTCTGCAGGTTGGAATACCTAGCTACTGTTAGAAAGAGGGTTTACATTTCAGTATTCCTGTTGCTCTCCTGTTGCCAAGGATTGGCAGAAGGAAACTGTGCATTAAGTAACTAGTTTTGAATTTGAAGGACAGACAGTAAGGGATGTAAAAAGAAAAACAGCAGGGAAAGAAAAAGTCAGTCACTAAAATAGCACACTCTGTTTTATTAAGAAAACAGGAATACCACAGAAAATAAAATCAGTATCACAAGTAAAAAAGCAGAGGAAAGTTTCAGTTGTACATACAGGCTGTGTGGTGCAGTTTACTGTAGTCAGTCCTGGGGAACTGTATTTTCTGAAGCTGTGTCTGTGCTCAGCTTTGAATCAGCCTTTGGCTAATGACATTTACACTAGAGCTTTGAGCTATTAATGCGAGAGTACATTTTGTGAAGCACTTTCAGAGTATTAGAGAGAATACATTTTCAGTCTTCAAGGGCCTGTCTTGTGTCTTAAACCACCACAGCAGTTTTGCCTTGACGTGGGTGGCATTATAGAAACAACTTGCTGTTTGAAAGAGTGGAAGGAGCACTTTGAGAACTGTTGGGTCCAGCAGGACGTTCTTAAGGCTGTTTGACTGTGTTTAATCAGAGCAGATGTCATGTGTGCTGTAAACCTTATCAACCCTGGCAGTAAAGTGAATTGAACAGAAAAAGCAGAGATTAATGCCAGATGGCTCTAACTACTTATGGGCACAGTAGCCACTTCTGCAAGTTGCCTTACACAGCTGCCAGTGCACCTTACTCCTTGTCTCAAATAGCCTCTATTACCTGTGCTCCCAGGATTGGCTTGCTAAGCAAACAGCTGGTTGCCAGTTGAAATGAATTTGGAGATCCTTGTAGTGACATGGAGTAAACTGAAAATGTCAGTAGATCAGTGTGGTGCTATCTTTAGGTGTTATCAACCCACATTTGAACACAGACTTTCTGCTGTGAAAACCAAGAAAATCAGTTGCCTTTCTGAGCAACAGAACTCTTCAGGGATTAGCTATGTTCATCTCATGGCTCAGAAGAGCCTGGGAGGTTGGTCCATGATCTGAGCTCATGCCTCCACAATTTGGTTTCATTTCAGAAGGATCTTTTTGATTTAAAATCTCCAAGAAACTGTTGTGAAATAATGGCTATCTTTCCATAACTGATGATGGTGAGAGATTCATCATATAGCAGATAATTCCCGGAGCTTGTGGGTGAATGTTTTCTGCATGTATACTGTTAAGTCATAGTAGATTGCTCTACATAGTAATAAATGCACATGCATTTTAAAATCTTTTTTGTGTGTCTGACTGGCACAGATTTATTACATGCAGTTAATGTGGTGATGTATCCAGAATTAGTTGAATACACCTTTTCAAAAACTTGCCTTTGATGGCCTTTATTTCCCAAATCAAATGAATTTAATACTGTGAAGGGTATGTCCAGTCAAAGGTGTAGATATAGAAGCCATGTGCTTAGGGAGACAAGGGATGACAGTGACAAGCTTGACTTGCAAGTGTTGTTTCTGGTACATCTGAAGGAGTTTCCAGCCCCATGAGCTGAAGGCAGCTGAATTTCCACCCTTAGCCATCCTGTTTTCTGCCCTCACAAGCCTGTTATTGAGTGTTGCAATTGCAGTCAGGACCATGTGATGTTTCAGATCTGTCCACTAAGAGGCTAACTCATTCCAGATAAGCCTTGAACAGACAACATTCATTTTTTACTTTGCTCAGAATTTCCTGTGCTTTGTTCTGCATCTGTTTGTGAAAGACTCTGTTATCTTTGAAAGCCTTCATCTTGTTTTCTTTATTCAAGCTATATGCTAAAATGGGAAAAGGGAAGAGCTGGAAGGAGCCCAGCTGGAGCAATCTGCCAATGATTCCACCTCTGTGGGAAAGAGCTGGCAAACTCCTGAAACCTCTGCAGCTGACCTCTGGTGCAATTTGGGAAACCAGGAGATAAGCCACTTTTCCTGCCAAAAGATTTGACCTCAGCCAGCCATTCAGAGTAATACCCAAAGACTGCACCAGCAGTTAATTGCATTTTTCTCCTCCTCTGCTCATCCCTTAGCTTCAGTAGTGGTTGACCTTAACAATCATTCATTCTTCCTAGTCTGTGTGTGTGTGTTTGTGTATCTAAACAGTATTAAAGGTAAATCACACCACAACGTGCTCTGTTTCAGCCAGGTTGCCTCAGAAGCAAGTTCTTCCCAAAACACCTCCCTCAGACAGTGTTTGTCTCCTCTGGTAGCAATTCATAGCCAACTGTTTTTAAAGCTGCTCTGTTTACTGTGGCTGCCAAGCACCCCAGTGTTTTTATGTCTTGTCTGCTCTGTATTTGGAGAGATTGAAAGAAGCTTAAAAGCAATGAAAATCACACAGAGGGAGTACAGTTTTTCCTTCTCTTCACAATGTGGGAATTTTCTTTCTGCTTCAGGGCAGAAATGCTGTCACAATGACAGCAAGAAGGGTGCTAGAGCAATGGTAGAAGCATATCCTCTCCTACAGAACATTGAGAAAAGGCATCTGGGTTGCAATGATGTGTACAGCTGCAGGTGTATTGGATGGAATGGGCTGAAGAGGAATTTCATCCCCTTCTGTTTTTTCCTGACCCCCTGCTCCCTTGCTGTGATACTGGGATCTTGTTTCACAGCCTCAGGCTCTCTCTCACTCTCTGGCTCCATATGCTGGAAAGAAGCAGCAGGGTTGCACAGAGTCTCAAAACTGAGGCATCCTATGGGAGTGGGCTGGGGTTGGGGAGAGGCATATTTCTGTTACACAGTCTGCATGCAGGGCTCCATTTCCTTCCCCTCCTGTTGGTTTCTTTGGTGTCTATGTCCAGCACTGTGCTGTTGCTCTTCCAAGCAGTCCTCCCAACTCCTCTCTTTAATGTGACAATCTACTTGACAGGACAGTAAGCAAATAACTTTATTGTTTCAGTGGAACTTTCTACAGTAGTTGTTGTGCCTCTTTACATCTCTGGGAGGTCAGCAGTGATTACTGCCAAGTGGCAGCCATGAATAAGGGGTAGAGGTTACCAGGATGTGGCTTGAATTTCAGATCTCCTTAAAATGTAGTCCTTGCTACTCTTCTCCCCCCACCCCAAAATCAATTGAAGATGGCCTTTTGTGCAGCAAGGAGGTCTGTGGTTAGGGAGTACTTGTCATGTTTTATTTAGATGGAAACCTGTCCCAGAAGCTTTACTTCATCTCATTGTCCTGCAGGGATGAACTTCAAATGCCAGTTTACATTTGCCTGGAACTGCCCTACTCTAATTGAAATGAACAAGGCTGTCTTATCTAAGTAGATAAACACAGCCCATTTGCAACTGTAGATTTAAATGCACTCTTTCATAGATTACCTTCAGCACAGTATGGTGGTGTCCTTGAATATTTAAAGTCTCATTAGCAAGAGACCAGAATTGAAGAGTGAAAGATCTTTGTGAAAGAGAGGTTTTTGAGCTGCAAGCTGATGTTGATCTCTCCTAGGCTGGAGGAAGACTGCTTGGTACAAAGTCCCCTTTATGCCAGCCTGGAAGGAGCTCCAGTAAAACTAGCATGCAAAGGCTTGAAGGTTGATTAACATCCAGAGCATAACACAGAGTTTTACAGAAATACTCTGCTCATAAATTAGAGTAAATGGGCCACTAGTTAAGGCATTGCTTAGTGCAGAAAACCTCCTTTCTTTCTGTTACGTATCTAGGTGTCTGCCATTAGCAGCCTGGAAAGCACATGTTTTAAAAATAGTTAACTGATTGGAAAAAGGAATTTAAGATACTGTCTGTGAACTAAAATATTGGGGTATATGGGGAAGGTGGTTTTGCAGTCCTTCAATTTCCCTGGCATAGTTCAATGTTGAGATGGTGCTGGGTTACCTTTTGGCTGCACCAAAATTGCAGTGGCTGAGTAAATCCTGTTAGGAGCTTCTCACATGGAGAAATGATGTTGCTAAGCTTTTGGTTGTTTGTTAGTTTTCTTTAAAAATGATTGCTCTTCTGCAGCTGGAAGGGAGAGGTTAAGGAAAGGTGAGCACTCCTCAGCCCCAAGTTTTGGGAGTGGGTGTAGTGCCAAGTTCAGAAGGATTTGAGGAATTCTTCCAGGGTGAAGAGGCAGGAGATTACCGCTGTAGGGCGCACATTTTGTCCTGATGTGGCCTGTTAGGAGCAGAAGAATGTTTTGGAAAGCAACACCTACTTTCATAGGGGATGTGCTGCTCTAACCCAGGTAGGGACATGCCAAATGAAAATACGACTTCAGAGGAATTAATCTGCTAACATGTAAGAAACTTCTAATGATTGTGTCAAAAATAAGCCCCTTTTGTTCTCAGAAGCTTATAGCTTGACTGAACAGAGGTACTGTTTTGAGGAAGAAACTGAGTATGGTCCTGGTTGAAACCCTACCACAGAGCTGATGCCTTGGTCAGTGACAGGATTTCATTGCAAGAGTGCACACATTCACTGGAGAACTTAAAGAAATGTGCTGGCTTAGTACTTTGTCAGAAATTACAGCAAAAAAAAATCCAAAGGGAAAGCTGCTGGAACCTTGTGGATTGCAGAGCTTCTAGCAATGTGTGTTTGCCCTCTCAGAATTCACTCAGGTATGATCTATGTTTGAGACTATGCAAGCTACAGTTTTACTTCACATACTAACCAGTGATGTGCAGCAGGTGTTGCTGAAGACATTTTGTGGCATCTCTAGAAACAGAGCATCTCAAAGCAGCAGAGGTCCCTGAAACACTGATGCGTGGCTTCCTTCCCAGTTGAAGTCAAACTGCTCCTGGTCCAAATCTAGCTGTCTGCTGCTGGAGCCTGTCATGAGGGATAGTCCTATTTATACCACTTGCTCTCTGTGAAATGTAGGTCAGGATTTTTAACTTCTGAGTGCTCATAGGCCAAATAATTCTCAGGTACTTCCATGTTTATACCAGACAAGCGGGAGTACTCCTTTTCTTTCATTTTGTCTCTGCTCTTAATCCTTCGTTGCTGTTCCTTTCTTTCCCTTTTAATCAGAAGGAGGATAATGTGTTTTCCTGTTTCTCCATGTTCTTTTCCTCCCCAGCTACTTGTGTTTTTCATTCTGTCTTTGTCCTCTGATTTTCTGTGCTCTCTTTGAAGCAGGGAGGGTCTGTTCCTGCACTGTGCCATGCTGCGAGGACAACTCCAGGCTGCTTGCTGCAGGCTCAGTGTTACAGCTAGATTTCTTCTTTTTTTCCCCTCCCCTCCTCCCACAAACTCCTGGGCCATCCAGCCTAATGTGAGAGCAGATTGGCCTTAGTATTTGGAGAAAAGATCTATAATAAGCACTGGGGGCATGCTGGTAAAAAGCATCAGCATGGTACACCAGCTCAGTTGGAGTACTGACTGTACATTAATTCTCTAACTTATAATTAGCTATATTAAATTCCAATTTTCTGAAAGGAACCATTATCAAATAACACTCTGTTTGAAATCTCAAAGAAACATAAGGAATGAAAGCTTAGTCCTCTTACGCTTTCATCTTTCAGAAGCAATCCCTATCTCAACATCTTGACCTACATTTTCTTTTTACCCTCTCCAAGAAACATTGTGTGGATTTAATGTCTCAGAAGGGAGGTAAGGATTTTTTTGATGCATGTGGATGTGTTGACATATAAAGTTTAGGGAAAACAATGAGGCCTTCATGTCCCTCAAGACTTTTTTTTAAACTTGAAAGTGTTTTCCATAATATCTCTGAGGCAGATTTAAGTTCAGAAGAAAATTAAGTGTAAAAGTCCACCCTATTCTTCTACAAATGGTCCTCTTTATCTGTGTAGCTTCTGCCAAAGCCCTTCCTGATTTTTACATGCCAGCAGAGAGAAAAAAAAACTGGACTGTCCTTCATTTGCAACTTGGGATTCAGTCATACCTTTTCTCTTTACCATTAAACAGGATTGGGGAGGGGATTCTTTCTGGGAGGTAGGTGTTGAAAATGATGGTTTTGTTCACATTCATCCCCACCCTTGCCATGTAGCTGTCTGGTGTCACTAATGAACAGTTTTACATGAGAGTTAAACCTTGACCTGAGTGGCCTGAGCGTGCACAGAAGCAAAGGCTGTCAGCACATCAAGCAGCTGAGGCAGGTTACAGGTTAATCCAGGCCCCAGCTCAGACTCTGACAGTTAGGATTCCTGCTCTGTGTTCTGCCCCCTTCCAAAACTGTACCTGCAGTGCTGCTTTACCCTTAGCTTGGTCCATCCATCTTGAGAGAGTGGCTCCAATACCCACAATGTGGTTGACACCATCCTTGCTGCCTCATCCCACCAAGTGTGGCTGTGGTTATATAGCAGGATGTCTTCTCCCACTGCAGGACAAATGTTGTACACCCTCACCCTGAGTGGGAACAGGCAGAATTCATTTCCCATGTCTTCAGTATGGTTTTGTTTGTTTGTTTTTGTTGTTGGGGTTTTATTTAGGGACTTGGTGTGTGTGTGTGTGCACTTCCACTTGGAATATGCACAATGATAAATGCTTGCTAAGCATTAATACTGTTTTAATGGTCTTTTAGCTTGAGTTGGGTTTGGTGGAGATGCCTTGAAAGATGCAGGGAGGGTATGTTTTAACTCCAGGAAGACTTCTGTTGTCTGAACTGTTTCAGCTTAATGCTTCCCTTAAGCTTCTTATAGGGTACTGTGAATGTACAGAAGGATTTCAGTTGTCATTTTGTCTCTTTCTTTTTTTTTACCTCCAGTATTCTCATGTCATCTGAAACAGAGCTATGCAGTGTTTTTCTGAATATCAGTAATGTTTTTTTGGCCCTAAATAAGAGAGGTTTTGATGATAATAATACAATGGTGAACTTCAGCATACACATAGCCCCTTGGGTATTTTGAAAGCTCACTTACCATTTTCATTCCAGATTCTTAGGCTGTTCTATTTCACACACCTCCCATACCCTCCCCTCCCCCCATTTCTCTGATGCTGTACTTTAAACAAGAAATATGCTTAGAGGTATCAGCCTTCAGTTACATGAATGGATGGAAGCAGAGTTCTGTGCAACAAATTCTTGGTTTAGGGTGGGGGGGAAAGAGTTGATATTCTTTAAAAACTGCAAGATAGCATGTTATCTCCTTTGCTTATTCAGAAGATAAAACTGTTCAGTACACACCACTATATAGTTGTGATTGTCTAAGTGTGTGTTAATGGTTGTTCCAAGGTTTCTATTAAGTTAAGAAGCAGCTAATGTTGTTTCACTTCCCCTTCTGATGCCCCAAAATGTGAGCTAAAAGAGCTGTTTTAATAGCAGCAGTGTATTTCATGGTGGTGAAGCTTCTTTAGCTCTGCTGGGGGGAAGTGTGTGAGAAGTCTCCTTAACACTTCAGAAGCCCTTTCTCCAGCATCAGGTTTTCACGTGGCTGGCCCCCTACCCCCAGCTCTCATCTATTCCCTGTGTGGTTTGCCTGCAGAGCTTACAAAAGGGAGGTGAAAGTAAGGTTAAGCTGCTGGTCTCAAGAGCTAGAGATAGAGATGGAAATTGCTTGGTATATGAGGAGCATTTCCTTAAAGGCTATTCCAGTGCTGAGATTTCATATGCTGATGCTTCAGAGAACTGTCTTAATGCTGGTGAGAATCAGTTGTTCCCCAATTAAAAGGAGTATAGTGTCTGCATAAGCCCTGGCAGGTGTAGCAGCTTACATTATCCAATGCCTCTAATCTTGTGTGGCTCTTGCTTTGGCCTCTGCATCATTCATTCCTGCAGCGAGATCATCAGAGCTCAGCTGACTGCCAAGTATGGGCTCCTCCTGCTTTGTCCCCTTACCTGTTCTCCACTCACACAGCACTGGAACCAGTCTGGAAGGGCAAGGATTTCTCCTAAGCATCTTCTAGCTACAGATTTATTTCCTGGTGTGTTCTTTGTTGCATGTGCCCAGCAGGGAGATGTCCAGCAAGGCCTGCCACCACTGTCAGCCTCACACTGGAGATGGGCTGGGATCTTCCCCTTAGGCAAAGGCTTAGTGCTGGAATAGAGGTGAAATGCCATTGCTCCTGTGCATGCCTGTGGCAGAACAATTTGTTCATTCGTGTCTTGAGCTTTCATATTGCTCTTGTGATTTCAGTTTGCAGCAGTTGGTCTAAACGTTTTACTGTCACTGTCACAAGCCTCCTGTCCTCTGACAATAACTCTGCAAACAGGCTACAGGGAGCTGAGACAAAGCAGCAGAGCAACTCTTCATCCTGAGCATGAAGTGTACTCCTCTGACCTTTAATTTAAGAAAGTGAGGAAATGAAACTCACTTGCCCTCCCTCACTGGAGAAAGAAAAAAGAAAGAAAAGGAGAAATCTATTCCCCCTGGGAAAGAATGAATACAGTTCTGCAAGTACATATGTCACAGAAAGATAGGTGGCTTTTTGGGAGGATTTTTGTTTGGTTTGGTTTTTGTTAAGCAACCTGGTTTTGAAAATGTTTGAGCTATGTTTCCTTACTTATGGACAAAAATGTTTTTATGGCCACATCGTGTCATATGTTAATGTAATGTCAAGTGTGTGTATATATATATAAGTATTTGTATAATATAAAAATTACATTATGATATGTATAATATATAATAATGTGTCATATATATATTATACACATATATACATACGTATTATTTTATATATATAAAATAATCAATTTGGGAAGCTAGATCTAAAACCAGCGATGGGGAGAAAGATATCCTGAAAATTCCAAAGCCAGGTTTTGGGGTCTTTCTAGGTGTTTGAGTTTTGGTGTTGTTTTACAGTGCCTTGTAGCTACTTTCTGTGAAGGAGAGGAAATAAGTGATGCACTGGGTAGATGGTGTCAAGGAGAAGGGTGGATGAAATGAAAGATTACAGGAAAAAGCCTGGGAAACCAATAGTTTACAAACAGTGTTTGGGAATTGCTCAGGCAGCTTTTTTCCCCTCTGCTCCTCCTGGGATGTCACAGGGCCTTATGCTGGCATGGTTGTCAAGGCTGTGTTAAGGCTCTCAGCAGATATGTGAGCACTCAGGCTGGCAGGGAATTGGAAATTTGGCTGCAGGCACTGCTGGCACAGCCCTGCCTGCTTGCCTGCTGAGTGGCACTGCCTGGGCTGCCTGTGATCCAGCCTCCTGGTCCAGGGGAGGGTTCTCTGGCATGTTGCTGAAGAGGCTGAGGTGTTAAGTGAGAAGTGACTGTGGTCTATTTTTTTTAAAGTTGGTGGATATTTAATTGCTTTAAACTCAGAGATCATAATTCAAGCGTTTAGTAGAAGGAGATGGCATGCCAGGGGGAAAAAAAAAACAACCTTGTCAGTGAAAAAGGTTGACAGCTTGACTCCTGGAGCTGGCTGATGGATTATCTCAGAGTTAGGGAGGGCATGTTCACTAAAAAGTTACTGAAAATGTGGAGTGAAAGTGATTAAAATGGTTTAATTCAAATATCTGTCATATGTAACTTGAGTTCTTGTAGAGCATCCAACATTTAGCTCCATTATTTTTTCCTAGGACAGGAGGAGGACATTTCCCCTCCTTTTCTTTGACTGAAAGCTAAGAGCATCTCCTGTGAAGGGAGAGCTGAATCCATACCCATGTCTGCTGGCTGCATGGGATGGTCACTGCTGCTGTGTTGCCAAGCTATGTGTTCTTGCAGCAAACAAGATCTTCATAGCTTGTGTCACATCAAGGGGAAAAAGAAGATTTCTGCTGTCTGTCTGGAGGGCTGCCCATGCTCCTGGCAAAAGTAATGAAAGGCAAATCCTCAGTGACATGCATTAAAATATCAAATGGGACTATGCAATTAGAAGTGTGTCATTCAGCACTTGCCTTTCATGGCTTTTGTCACACAGGGGGGCAGAATTAGGGACAATTAAGCAGAGGATAACCTCCCCAAAAGGGTTTTCAGAGGCACTTCTCTCTTCTTTTTCCCATCCTTTTTCCTGCTGCTGAGCTAGAACCCTCCTTTTGTTCCAGTCTGGTGTTTTTCTCACTTTCAGAGTGTATTTGGAAATCAAGTTCCACAATTATTCCTCTGACCATTTAATTTCATTCAGTTTAATTGAGAAAGAAGTGACTCAGGCTGCCTGTTCTTGCAGCCTCCCATTTGCCCATGGAGGAGGGCTGGCCTGGTCCTTTGGAGGAGCACAGAGGTTACTGAAGTGCCATGCCACAGGCTTAACACCTGCTGCCAGCTCTCCACACTCCTGCTGAAGGATTGGGCTCCTGCTGAAGGGCACAGCAGAGTGCTGGCCTGGTCCTTGCCTGTTGCTGCCAGTAGCTGCCCTCACTGGGAGCTGCCTGTGACACCCCAGCCTTTCGTCACCTGTCTGCTGAGACCCTAAGCCTGGCCTGGTTTTGTGATCCCTTGCTGCAGAGCAGGAGGAACCTTGCTTCGTTAGAGGAGAGGCATGTAGCAGACCTTCTCCAAGATGCTGTATTGCTGTTGTATCCTGTTTTATGCAGATAGCACTGGTTTGGAATGATACAGCCTGTAAGGGCTTCCCAGGAATCGTAACAAATATAGCCAAGCCTTGCTAAGCCTCTGGGTTTTAGCTGCACATCTCTCCCTTTTCAGGTTCCCAAGTAGTCATTGTTAGCAGGGAGACATTGCCTGCCTTTTTATTTTCCTTGTTGTTTTCTTTGCCCATTCCTATGTTGTATTTTCTTCCAATTAGCAGGTTCTTCCCTGCTTCACTGTGTTTGCCTTCACCTTCTTTCCTCCTCCTTCATTTATACTCTGTGGAGACACAATTGCTAATTTTCACTTTCTCATATAGAAGAGCTCCTGTCTGGAGAATAGCTTCTCATGTTACTTTAAAAAACCAGAATGTCTTTTATATATATATATTTCATTGTTACTAATCTGTCTAGTCCCTTGGTGCCAAGGTATGAGTATTTTTGAAGTGTGGATTTATTGCTCCTTTGTCCAGCAATTCCTAGTGGAGGCTTAACTCTGAAACAGGATAAGGTATGCCACTGAGCCTAAAAACATGATGCTGAGGTGGTGGGAAGTAACTGACAAAACAATGGGGCAGCTAGTGGTGTGTTACAGTTATTATGGATCTGTAAAAGTGCTTTAGAAGGGAGAGGAATTGCCCTCACTCAGTGTTTACCTATAGGTGACAGAGACTTAAAATGCTGAGTAGCCTGCTTCACTTAATACTTATTTACCATAATAATCCATACTCTCTCCCTCACATGAGGGAATATTTGTTAAGAACAAGGGAAAGTACTTTGGAAACTGAGTCAGTAACTTTTCTCCAGATAGCTGTTAAATAGATGCAAACCAAGTAAAAGTAGAAGGAACAAAACACATTGGAATTAAATGCTTTCTTTCACAGACATGTTGTGCATTTTCTTTACTGTCTTCTCGAGATTTTACCTCAGTGATTCTCCATTCAGATATAAAATAAACAAGACATGATGGTTTGGGCATAAACCCCAAAGAATAATTTCTTCATATGCCACTTGATAATTTTGTTAATACTTGAGAACTTAAGACTTTCTTCTCTCTCGATGGTTATACTGGTTGTTCTATCACTGATCTCCTCAAACTGAATAGAGAGAAATTAATTACACTTGTGGAACTGCGTGTTAGAGATGTCCTGTAGGACAGATGTTCCTAACATAACTGCAAATCAAAGGTCACTTGTTCTCATCAGGGAGAGTTTAAGACACTCTGTCCAACACCAAAATCATATTATTTAAAACCCCCATATCTGATGATGTGCTTACTCTCTGTGCCCACCCCCCCATACTTTACCACTACCTTTATTTGATGAGTAGATGAGCTGAGGTGTGAGTCCTCCCTCCTCCAAAGCCTAAGGTTCAAGGGGGCTGGGGGACAGAGGTAGATCCAAATACTGTGATTCCTTGGCAACACACAGGAAGACTTCCTGGTGCTCATTTCCCCAGTGCTACCAGGAAGTGCTTATGGTACTGTAAAATTCACTGTGTTTCTGTTAGTCAAAACTTAATGACCATTATACAGCCTGGTACCTACTTAATTAGAAAAGCTGCTGCTCTCTCCCCACTTTTTTGGGGGGGGGGAGGGTGTGTGTGTGTGTCTTGGGGCAGCCATTCTTTGGGTTTCCTCTCCTGTCCCAGCTTAAAAAAAAGAGGAAATTGAAGTTAATTATTTGTGAGTTTACGTTATGACTTAGCTCTCTGCATTTGTAGGAAGAGGATTTAGGAGAGCTCTATTTGTTCCACCAGCTTTTTGTTTTTTGCATTAGCATTACAGTTTCTGTCTCCTTCACCTGTGTATGAACACCTATCATGTGGCTCAGGCTGTTTAGTACTCCTCTTTCCTTCTTACTTCCCTCCTCCAGGCCACACCACCATAGAGCCCAAGCTGATGGCTTCCATTCTGCATTATGAACAACAAGGTACCAGATGGGATTGTGTGATTCCCTAGGGGAATCAGGATTTTGGAGTTTATTGTGTCCTTAAAAGCAGAGAAATGTCTTTAATCAAGTGTGTCCCTTTGAGTAGATTTTTCTGGTAAACCTAAAATAATAGAGGTATAGATGTCAGATGAAGTTTTTCTCTGTATGTGATAGTTTGCAAGCACTGGTAGTGTGCTTCTTTGTTTTTAAACTTCCAGATATTTCATAAATAAAACTGAGGCTTGAAGTATGTCCTATGGCTGGGGTAGCTTCCTGGTGGAATTCAATTAGGGGTTTTTTTGACTGCTATATTCTTGTTTCTATGAGTTTCAATGCTACCCCCCCACCAACCAACCAAACCAAAGCATCCTTAAAAGCATTGTATTGAAACATCAGAACAATATAATTCCAATTAACGCTGCTAACAGGTACTTGATAATGGGCTCATAGGCAGGAAACAAAGTCACATGAACATCTTTGGTTGCTTAATAGCAATTTTAGATAAAGATGTAATGGGAGTGAGGAGCTCCTTTCAACCTGTGTTATTCAATCAGTTCTCTTTGGTGATTTTGCCTTTTGACAGACTGACCAAACACATCTTGAGCTGTAATATCATTCATGCTTGGCTTCCATAGTAATGATGTATGTCTGCATAGAAGAGCACTCTTCTAGTCATCTATGAAGAATGTACAAGCTCTTTGCTAACAGTTTTTGGCATAACAGTATTGCTTTATGGATATGCCACAATCAACCTAATGTCCAGTGGCTTGTCATCTGAAAAGCCCATGTACCATTAATTACCATCATGGTGGCAATGTGTGGCATAAATAATGACTGTTTCATGCTGTGTTTTGGGTTTGGTTTTTTTTTTTTATTTAGAGGCAGAAAACTGTTGTGGGTTTGCATGACCACATGAGATCAAAATAGCATTTTCTTTACGACAGCTATCCTTTAAAGAATGGGCAGGGAATTGATATCTCTCTTCCCAGAAAGAAAAAATGTTTTGGTTTGTTTTGTTTTTAAATTATGTTACTATCATGAAAACCCAGTTCTTCAGTCTCTTAAACAGCCATGGTATGAAAATAGGCCTTATTTTCAAGGCATGTTGCCTGTTTAATATGTAATGTGATACCTTGTCATGCTGTGACAATGTGACAGATGGCATTTGCACTATAAAACTAAATTATCTTTTGTGCATAGCTGTACAACAGCTAAATACAGTAACTGTACAGTATGCTGATTAATGCAGACTGCAGATGTTCTAGAGATACTGATAGGTTTTAACTTGGCATCAGATGATTAATAGTTTTATTTAACATACCTACCTAGAGTTTGGTAGTGTCTCAGAACATAGTCTAGTATATAAGGACATTTTTGGTAGAAGATAGTTTTAGGGTTACAGACAAGGGGGTTTGAATTTGTATTGCACTGCAGCTGTTTGTCTGTTGCTTCTGGAAATTGGGTGAGGACTATTTATTATTGAGACTTTGCAGGTAAGCGTGTGTTTAAAGTCATAGCTCATAAATAAACTGTTAAGTCCTGTAGTTCTTAGCTTGAAGGAAGACAGGTGTGGATGAGCCATCAGTTTATTATATGTTGGTTTCCATACAGAATATTACCTGTGTGAAACTTAAGATTGAAGGAAGACAGGTGTCTTCCATCAGTTTATTATATGTTGGTTTCCATACAGAATATTACCTGTGTGAAACTTAAGATTAGAGTAAATAATTAGAACTGTGGGTAGTAACTTTTCTCCTTCCATATTTTAGGTATAGAACTCATATTGGTGGTCTCCTCCAGCATAGTTACACTCAAGAGTTTGTGTTCAGATGACACAGCCCTTTGAGACCACTGTGTGGGATTTCTAAAATGGCTTTCTAACACTTGTGGCAGCTCTCCTAAATGAAACAGTCCAAGAAGAAGAAAATAACTGTCTTTTATTTTTTTTTTAACAAAGCTTTCCTATGCAACTCCCAAGACTGCACAGCTGAAGTTTGAACAGATAGGTTGCTCCCAAAGTGAACAAAGCTTTAGCTCCATGCCTGTGTAACTGCAATCCACACTAGTGCATGCTCTCATAAAGAACATTGCAGTGCCAGCAGGGTGAGAATGCTGCTTTGAGTAAATCCACTCTTTAACTTCTTGTAACTTGTGTTTGTTTTGCCAATTGCCCTGGAAACTGAGCCTTTGTACCAGCCCAGAGCAGTTCAGCTTGCGGGGATCAGGGAGGAATGGAAAGAGAGGCTTGCCTGGGGGATGCAAACCCAGTGTCTCTTAGCAGTGGGAAGCTGGTGTCCCTGTGTGGTCAAGCAGCACCCAGGGGCAGAGTTACGTTTCCTATAGCTGAGATCTGTAGTGTGGCTCCCCTGCTCTGTGCTGATTGAGGTGTTCATCTCATGTAGAAAGCTGTGGCTATGGTCGTGCTGAAATCCCTCTAATTGAGGTCAGTTAATGCTTGTGTTTGTGTGCTGTTGACTGCTGATTTTTTGAATGTGATGGCTTTGTGGCTTGCCTCTGACTGTGAGAACTCTCTGGAAATACAATTGAATGTATTTTTTTCTCCTAAGCTGCTTTAGGACTGGGAAATGGCAAACTAAAATAGGTGTTGGTATCTTTTGAGGACATGGAAATGTTGGTGCTCAGATGCCTTGTTGGCATTAGAGTAAGTGATGTAGAAACAGTGTTTTGGAAACATTGTGAAAGTCCTTTCACCCCAACCACTGTGTTCAATTAACCATGTGGTGCTGAGATTTGTTCAGATGTTCCTTTTAGGTTTCCTGATTATTTAGTAACTTAATAATGAGGAGCATACTAGTAACTGTAATCTCATCTATTCTTAAAACCAATTTACTAACCCCAAACCCGCCCTTCCATTTTTTCTGTCTTCCCTTATGTTGCTGCTTTCTGATTCTCTCATCTTCCTCTGTTTGCCTCCTATGTATTTATAGTTCCATGGTGTTTTATTGTGTGGTACTGTGATATTGCATGACTTGTTCAGGTGCTCCCAAGGACCTGCCCTGCACATGCTGTCAGCCATCTCTCCAGCTGACTAGAGATAGGTTAGATGATGGCTTGAGAATATGAGTTGTAGATTGCTGCCAAAGCATGTGTATATCCCCCCAAATGGTAAGGTTAGCAAATCTGTACCAATATAAATGAAGCCCTGCCTGCACTGGAATAGTAAGTCTTACTTACTAGGCTATTACAAGAAGCAATACGCTTTGGTCTGTGCAAGCCCCCCAAGTAAGCTCATTTGAGCAGATTTAACTGTTCTGTACACGTACTGCTTTTGGTGATGGGAGCATGGCTATTGCTGGAGAAGGCTCAGCAAGACCTCCAGCTGCAGTCAAGAAGCAAAAGCAATAGTGAGATGGAGTGGGAAAATGAGGGAGCACTCTCTGCCAAGGTTATAAAAGCATGATACCTGTATTCAGTCTGGATTCCCTTGAAGGGCAAGGTTCAGCTCATTGCAGAGCCCTTCCCAAATGTGAAAAAAAAATCAACAAACTTTAACTGCAGACAGTTCTGAAAACATTCAGAGTGTGGAAGGCAAATAAAAAGGAGGTGGTAGAAGTCTCTCTAACAATAGCTGGGGTGCAGAAGGCAGAAAGGGGGTTTCTGCTTTCCCTGGCTTGTAACTGTAGATGTAATACATTTGCTGTTTTTTCTTAATGCACCCAGAAGCTGATAAATGGAAGGTTTTGGGTCTTTTTAAGCAGTAATGTAAATAAAATTGCAGTTTGCTGTCACAGCACATGCAGAAGTTTAAAAAAGAATTCAGCAAAACTGTGAAGCTGACATTTGTGTGGTTAAGATGCATTTTAGAAAGGGTTTTAGGACCTCTTTTGGTCAGTTTTAAGCTACCATTTTTAATTACTAGGTATTAGTAATTGACCTTTCTCTTAAAGTATCTAGTCTTCATCAGCAAGAGCCAGGACAGTGTATTTAAGGGACCACAGATGTAATTTGATATGTGGGTTCCTGTATTCCTGACTTAATTAAGTGATTGGTTATTACTGACTTAGTTAAAGCAGTGTTTATTCAGTGACTGAGCCATTCAGTGTTTCAGTTCCTTTTAAATTTTGGCAGCACATATGTACTGCTTCATTCTCCATACAAATTATTATTTCAAGTAAGTCATTTTAATATATGAAATCCTACACTGACTTATAATCCAAGTTGCTGTGCTTTAAAATTTAATTTTAATGAGGTTTATTTAAAAAAATATTTAAAAATACCTAATTTGACTTTTAAAACAAACACTTTATAGTACAGGAATAAAGTCTATTTTTATCAACCCTGGTTTATTCAGCCTAGTTACTCAGGCCTTGTCACAAGTCCAACTGCCAGGGGAGAAGGCAGTGAAGTTGTGGCTGAGATGAGCCTGGTGGGCAAGGGGCAGGCAGCCCCTGCCAGCTTTCTGGCAGCTGAAAATGTAACCAGCCACAGGCTTTGCCATGAGCCAGGGCTTGCTGGCATTGGCATTTAGAGGTTGAAGGGCACAGCCATGGAAAAGCAGTAAAGGAACTATCTGTGCCTTGGATTTTATTTGGCTCTTGATGGCTTGCTGGTTCCTTGAGTGTTGCCGGGTGCTCTGAGGTAGTCTGGATTAAAGTGTGCTTCAGCTCTCCAAACTATGCAAAAAGTATTTTCTTGCTTGGTTGCTTTTCCCTCTTTATATAAATATACAATTGCAGTACTTAACTTTTAAGAAGCACAAATGCCTGCTGCTTCCTGTAACTAGGTTGACTTTGGAGAGTCAACCCCATGTGGACTGATGTGTGCCAGACTCTGCTCCTGCCCTGCAGCAGCAGACCTCTGTGTCCTGTCACCTGCACTGGTGCCAATGATGGTGATGGGGGAGCCCAAGTGTCACTTGGCACAACTATGGGGTCCTCACCCCATCCTGGGGCCCCCAGACCCTTTATAGCTCCCAACTGATGCAGAGCAAAAAAGAATGTGGTTTATCACAGTTAGAGATAGCAGGAATGGTGTTTGAAGGAAGAGGTATCTGGGGGCAAAGTGAACACATTTGATATAAAAATGATTGAGTGGCAATAAACTTTTATAACAGCCTGCTTCAGCATTTGCTTTCGCCCCAGTGCTTGGAAGGAGGCTGTGGACTGTGGCTGTCTATGCCTTTCATCACTTCATAGTGGATTTTGCAATTATGCTGGCCCTGAAAACTTGTAGAACACAGGACCTGTTCCCATTATTTATCAGTATCTCTCCTCTGTAGATTTTTGCCTCTGTTTTAGGATACTTGTTTTAATTGGTTTCAGCTGACCATCGCTGTCTTCAGCTATCAGCAATATTATTGCATTTTGGGATGGTGCTGGTTATGACAAATACTAGTAGACAAACCTGTACTATTCCTTAAGGGGCACAAATCATGCTTGTCTCCCAAGTGCACTGATGGTTTGGCAGGTGAAAGGATGGATAAAAATTGCCTTCCAAGTGTGTGCAAGCTGACAGCCTGAGAGGTGATTTTCTTGACTCATAAACTGGGTTTTACATATGGCAAGTCTCCAGAGCAAATATTGCTTTTGGAAAATCTAATCAAATTCTGCTACAAGAGTTAAGTTACCAAGTATCTGGCCTTAAATGATATGCTTGATTTAGACTTCTCTGGAGTTCAAAAATTGTAAATGTTATCAGCAATATTTTCATGGAAAAATGCAAAGCAAAAGTTGGAACTTTTTAAAGAATAAGCTTTGGCTTCTAGTGAGGGTGAATTCAGCATAGAAACATAAATCTATGCAATGTTTTTTAAAAGGTCTCTTTCATTTCCTCAGGAATGCTTCAAAGGGATACTGTCACCCTGTCTCATATCATTGTGTTACATTGCAAACTCTGTTGTGGCATCATGTTCTGAACTTTGAATTACTTAGTTGCAGTTTGAGATTCCTTCCATGGAAGGAGTTATCAAAAGGAATTTACCAAAATAGGAGTGCAGATGTAAATGCAACCATTTTAACTTCTTGCTGCTAGTCCCAGGCTGCCCAGAAGAGAAATTTTAATACAAAAATTGATGCTTAGTTTCAACTTTTACTTTGCTGGCTCCATATTAGGAAGAAAAAAAACCTCTGAGCTACTAGTTCACTGCCTCTTCCCCACAAAAAAGCTTTCAGGCTTCTGCTTTATAGGTAGTGTTCTTTTTAAAGCATATAGTAACTGCAGCATGTGGCCACAATGTAGCCACTTCTGCCTCCAAGTCAAGAGGAGTTCCATGTTGTTCAGAATGGGTAAAAGCAAACTTTGATTGAAAAAAGAAGGGAGTGATCTGATGTAGAGATATGATGCTGACTAAGGCTGTTTACAAATGGGCAATCAGAGTGATTAGATTGCAATCGGAAGCGCTGGAAGGTTCGGAGCCTGCTAGCAGATGATGTGCCACATGCAGTCACAGTGCCTAAGTAAGCAATGACTAAATGGCCTTGTGAGGAAGGAATGTTCTGGCCAAGGTGCCAGTGCTTAGAGCAGGCAGCTTGCTGGAGGAGGTGCCTTGCTCTTGCTCTGGTTATGCTTCTGTGGCTCACTGAAGCTGAGCTTGGTTGAATGCTTGGATATGTGATGAGTAAGTGCATTGATGGTGCTAAAGGATGATTTTCCTGAAAACAGAGTTCTGAGTTCAGAGTCTAGCACTAGTAGGACGTTTTGAATTACTGTTTTCAGTAAGCATTTTTAGTTTGATGCTCTTACCAGCTTGCCTGGCTTATCTTGGAAGGGATCAGCCCCCTCCTTGTTATGGAAAGGGAGACTGAAAGGGCCGAGGGAGAGAAGTCCTACTAATATTTCTCTGAGGATATAAATCTGTGAAACAAAGCTTTGCTATGCCATTTCAAAAAATATTTTGATGGAGAGATGGGAAATTACTCTCCTTGATAAAATTGCAGCTTCTCTGGTAATAAGCTCTTAAAACACAGCACAAATACTTAGCTCATTAAGTTGTTAGTAATTTTCTTCCCTCTCATCCCAAAGCCTACTGAAGAATATTTTACTATTTTAATTCTTCTTTAAGTATGAGTGGTTTCACTGTCTGCTGTTGCTTGTAAGAGTCATATTATATTGTATTTACTTGTTTGAGTAGATTGCAAAAAATTTTCTACACATTATGTTCGTGTAGGGCCCAGTGTGACTCTGCTTGCTGAAGTGCTGCATTCTACACCTGGGAATGGAAACCTTAGGTGTACCTACAGACTGAAGCAAGAGAGGCTGGAAAGCAGCCCTACAGAAAAGGGATTTAGGAGTTTTGGTCAATGGCAAGCTGAACACGAGTCAGCAGTGTGCCCTGGCAGCCAAAAGGACCAACAGGGTCCTGGGTTGCTTCAAGCACTGCATTGCTAGTCAGTTGAGAGAGGTGATAGTCCCACTCTACTCAGTGCAAATATGGCTGCACCTTGTGTATTGTGTGCAGTTTTGGGCACCACAATACAAGAAGGATATCAAGTTGTTGGAGTGTGTCCTGAGGAGGGCCACAAAGATGGTGAATGGTCTGGAGGAGAAGCCGTAAGAGGAATGGCTGAAGTCACTTGGTCTGTTTAGCCCAGAGAAGAGGAGACTGAAGGGAGACCTCATTGTAGTCTGTAACTTCTTCACCAGAGAGGAAGGAGGGGCAGGTGCTGATCTCTTCTCTCTGGTGACCAGTGGCAGGATGCAGGGAAATGGCATGAAGCTATGCTGTTAGGAATTAGGAAAAGGCTCTTCACTCAGAGAGTGGTGGAGCACTGGAACAGGCTTCCCAGGGATGCAGTCATGGCACTAACTCTCACTGACTTCAAGAAGCATCTGGACAATGCTCAAAGTCACACATAGTGTGACTTTGGGGGTTGTCCTGTGCATAAACAGGAATTGGACTCAATGATCCTTGTGAGTCCCTTCCAACTTGGGATATTGTCAGATTCTGTGCTTGCTGTCTTATTCCTCCAGGAGAAAAAAGGCAGAAAAGGGAAGGTTGCTGTGGCAGACATTTCCCCTGTCCTGCATACCTTCACTGGCAGTCTGGAGTTTCTGTAGATGAGTGACACTTGGCCAGAAGAGTAAGAGTTAAGAAGCAGATGTTTCATGTTCACCCCTTTGGGATTTAGGATTTTTTTTTTTAAAAGGATCATAAATTGCAGTAGTTGGAAGCAGCAGAATCAAGAGCAAGAGAACAACAAATTGGACCAAATGGCAGCTTAATTTTGTATTGATCTACAGATAAATGCAAAAGGCTCTCATCTATGTCAGTCAATAGGAGTTTTGTAAAACAGGGATGAGTTTGACTGAGCTGTGTCCCTTTTTGAATGAGAGACGTGACAAGATTGTAAATACTCTTGCAAACCCCAATGGTGTGGTCATTTGGGATGGGGGCCTTGCAGTTCCCCACATCAGAAACACACCATCAGGCAGGTTTTGATTGGAGTATCTTTGTGCAAAAGCGAGACTGTTGCTTTGGCCATCAACTCTCTGTTATTAGTGTCACACATACAAATTTGTCTAAAATCCATTTGGCATTGGTAATACTAGTTTTGAATATTGTTTCCTACTTTGTCATGTTTGCAGGACTTCTCACTAATGGCCAATCAAAAGGCTTAGGACCAGGATCAGAACAGCTGGAGAACGAGAAGGACGATGCATCGCAAGTGTCCTCAACGAGCAACGATGTTAGTTCTTCAGATTTTGAAGAAGGGCCCTCAAGGAAAAGGTCAGTAGAGCATCCTGATTCAAGTACACCCTTTCTGCTTTCTCCTTCTGGCCTCTAAAATTGGGGTTATGTTAGCAGTAGGATATGGTTGCACGTATCACCAGACTTTACAGTGTGAAGTCCTTCTTATAACAGTCAGGATATAGTAAGTTTTGCTTCATCCTTCCATGTAGATGGTTCCTATTGTTGCTTTGGAAAGCATGGAAAAGCAATTGTTCTTTTATGGTAGGTGATGGCTAAATTAAATGATTTAAGACTCTCTCCTCCTACCCTTCCTCCTGCTCCCTGGGCTTTGGCCTCTCAGGGATGTATTAATACATATGTGTGTGTCATTTCAAGAAAAGCATCACTGCAGTAGTTAGTGTTACTGTTGATATTTTGAATGTTCTGTCAGTGAAACCCTGTGAAGTCCAAAAAAAAACCCCAAAAAACAAACCAGATGTTTCTGAGAAGAGAAACTGTATAGTAAGTCAGTGGGGTGAGTATCAGTTGAGATGCTGCTGTGGCAAGCTTCCTCTTTTCCTAGAAGTCAGTTTTGAGGTCCTTGTTGAACTCTTACAAGTTCTTATCCTAAATGTGCAAAATGTGGTTAAAATAGTAGGACTGAAGCCAATTCAGTATAGGAAATATGCTGAGAATGCAGGAGGCTGGGAGTTGTCCTTTCTGTGAAGTAAGACCCAGAACAGACTGTCTGTGAAGTGGCATTTAAAAGAGGGAGAGATGGAAAATCCTTTCTCAACCTTTTTCCACCATGCTCCTCGCATCCTAGTTCCAAGCCAAAGTGAACCATAAAATAAAATTCCCTTTGAAATGAAGTATTTCTCCTTTCTGTGCAACCTTATGATTCCCATGAGAAGCCCAATGGGATGAGGAAAGTGATGCTTTCCTGACCATCCCTCTGTTCTGTTCCCATGTCTCCCACCTCTGGTCCTCACAGCCTTTTCTACCCTTAGAGTAACAAACTCACAGTCTAGTTTATGCCTATTTATCTCCTCTGGTGTGTAAGAATAAAATCTGTATGCCATTGAATACTGGTAGAAATTTTGTAAATACTTACTACATGCTGCTGGTCAGGGGAGAAGTATTTGTGTGTTTATTTTTGGCTTTATGAGATATAGCAGAGGCTTGAAAGTGATTTCTGCTTAGAAAGTCACTTGACCTCTGCTGTAGATGTGATGCTGGAAGACAGTGGCCATTGTTTCACGGCTTGGACATTATCTCTAGGAATTTTTCCTGCCCTGTGCACTTGCTTTGCCCCCTCCTCATTCCTCAGCCATGCTGACACAACCGCTTCCATGAGGAGGTTCAAGTTGCTGGTTCAGATTAAAAATGATAGAAAGAGGAAGAAGGATTGAGGCTTTTTGCCAGGGCCCTTTATTTTTAACCTGTGTGAGTTTTCATCTCTTGTTCAGAGCACAGCTGCAGGAGCAGGCACGAGAGCAACCAAGGGGCATCCCTTCCCTCTCGAGGCTGGCAAGGGGCAAGGAGGGCTTGTCCCTTGTGCTGTACCCTGTGCATGGTGCCATGCGCAGTTCAGCTTCAGAAATGAGTGGAATTGCTACATCGTTGCTCCCAAGAAACTGTATATGAGTATTGCTGGTGAAATTTTTCTTTTGAGTAATACTTGCTAGTTTTTGGCTGTGGGATTTCAGGCACCTGAGAAGCAGCTGAATGGTTCAGGCCTAGTAATAGGGAACTTTGGTACTTTTCAGGTTAAAAACAAAGCAGAAAATCACCCCAAAATTAGAAGCCAAGATGGAATTTTATTTTTCTGTCTTTTGTGGAACGCAAAGCATCATTTCAGTTCCTCATCAGGCATCATGAACTGTTGAAATGATACTACATTTGTTCCTGCAGTTGCTGCGAAGGAGAACGTACGTTCCTGGTTTGTTTCCATTTACACCCACCACAGGTTTCTAGATACTTTTTTCCTCCCCCAGCTTCCTCTTTGCAGATAGACCTCTTCTGGATTCCTTCTCTTAAGCTGTACTGCAGTATGTTGAGTGTTTTGATCTTCTTGTCTTGTTTCCTTTTAGGTTGCTTGTTTTTTTTTGGTTTTGTTTTTTAGCTGAATATACATTTCCTCAATCCGGGTCTTGAGATCCCACAAAGGGTTGTGCCAGGAATACTGGGTGGACAAAGGGTGTGAAGGAGGATGAGAAAGAAGGGATGAGACTGAAATGGGATCTATAGGTTCACCGCCTCAGCTTATCAAATTTTGAGAAATTGTGCCCTCCTGGTCTTCCTAGGCTTTCTCAGACAGCTGTGTGTACAACTAATGGCACTCTGTACTGAATACACATTTAAACTTCAGCATGTGCTTCATGCAGGTTTTTTCCTTTCTACAAAAGGAGTATTTCTGTTCTTGAAAGACTGTGATACATAGCTGGTGGTGTATGCAGTGAAATGATTTTAGAGATTGGTGCACTTAGTGAAGCATATGTGTTTGGAACTTGTTCTGTGTAATGCAGTGAGTTTTGAGTACCAGGTTTCCTGAGGTGTAAGTTACTGGGGTTTTATAGGTTGTGGGGTTTGGAGCTGGGGCTTTGGTGTATGCCACGAATGTTTCTTCTGGAAACTTAAACCTGTCATGTTCTAGAGGACTAGATTGCCTCTATTTCACACCAGTGATGGAAACAAAGAGAATTCCAAGCTGTTAACCATAGAGGCTTCAGTATGCTTCAGTTGTTCAAAGCTCTGGTTTGACCTTTCAGTTCTTAAGCATAATGGCAGGCAGGTACTGTGCAGACAAACAGTCTCTTCCCAGTTTCTTCTTCCCTCTTTCCAGCTGTTGTATCTGGCAGTCTTGTGGCTCCCAGGTTGATCAGTTCAGTGGTCTGATCTGGTAGCATTTCCCCCTGTGCTAGAGCAGGTCATGCTATCTAAATCCAACAGAGAGATAGATTGTGCATGTAAGTGGTTTTAATTTGGATTTTTAGCTGAGCCAGTTTCTTCTGGTTTCAGAGAGAATTTGCACAAGATCCTGGATGAGTAACAAGTGCCAATTCTTGTAGGAAGCTGACTGGAGGGTGAATTTGCTAGCAGTTAGCACTGCCTTGTTTCTCACTATGGCAGCTATCTCTGGTGCAGATTCTCCGTGGGTCAAAACTAGGCAGTGGAGGCTTCTAGTGAGTTGCTGCTCAGAAGACTTAGTTGTAGATACATAGATGCTGATAAGTGCTGTCAGGAAGGTAAATTCCTACCAGCCTGCCTGNGATCTTTAAGGTCCCTTCCAACCTGGCCATTCTGTGAATCTATGAAAAGGTGCCAATTTAATGTCATGCTGTAGATTTTGTTGAGAAACTCACTTTGATGGACCAGGCTTTTGAATGCTGTAGCGTGGAGCTATTAAGCTTCAAATAGCTCCAGCTAGTCGTGGGGACTTTGTCTGTAATTAACACCTTTGCTTTGTCTGGGGACTAGAGGAAGCTTCCTACACAGCCAGGTGTGCAGCCAGTGGAAAAAGTTCCATCTCCATTTCTTTTTAAGTGTAGCATTTTAGTTTAGAAATCATGGAACAGTATTAAAAGTGTGCATCTTGCGGTTTTATGCTGCAGGTTTCAGCTGTGATAGCTTGGTGGTAGTAAGGAGGAAAAGAAGTATATGTACAGCTTGGCTCTACAGACTCTTCAGATCAGACCAGAAATTGTAAGCCCCACTTACAGAATGAGTGTTGGGGGTGATTGGTAGTGGTGGTAGTAGTGGCAAGCTCAGGACTTCAAAATACTTAGATTTGTTTGAGTTTACACTCAAAGAATAGAAAAAAACTTGTTTTGATCTCAGTTGTGTATATTACTAGTGTCCAGGACTAGTGGGATCTAATGGGTTGATCCTGAATAATAAATACTTGTTTCAGCCAGTAAAGAGGTATCAGTGTTATCTTAATATTTGACAAAAGCTAAGCATTGAAGTGTTACACAATCTGTTGTATAATGAGTTACTGTCTAATTGCCATGCAAGTGAGAGCAGTTGCTAGTTTGTTCAGTGCTTTTGGGAGAGATGAACACAAGGATTGGTATATAGACTTGATAAACTCTAAGGCTTCACTGAGTAAAGATGGTGCATTTTCAAACCCCATTAAAAAGGTAGTTGCTGAAGGAGAAGTGCAACTTCACTATAACTGCATGTTCTTGTTATGAATCTCCAGTTTCCAGCTATGATTCTCAGTTGAGAGGGTCAATAGTTAACAGGCCAGAGGTGTTTGGTAACTGTGCTGGATGCTTGTACATGATTTTTATGGGCAACTCTTAAGACTGCAACCACTGGCAATTAATAACAGTGTGCAGAGACAGCTATATGTTTTCTAGCAACAGTTGCTCACCTTACCCAAGAAGAGACATGTGCAGAGCAGACTTGGTGTGACAGTATGTTAAATCTTTGGTGATAGTAGGCTATTGCTTGCTTCCTGCAACTAATCAGATGCCTATACTCATTTAGGTAGCCCCCTTCCCAGAAATGCACACAGGGAATTGACAAATGCAAAAAGGTGTTTATTGTAAAGTCTTGTTTAATAGAAGGCTGTGAGAAGGAAGCCTGTGTGGGGTGAGGCTGACTGATTTGACTAGTCATTAAGCTTTGAATTTTTGTGTTGTTTTGTTTTTCTTAGTGTTAGAATATTTTCTCCATTAAGGGGGACAAAGAAGTTTGTTTCATTTAGAAGAAAAATAGGGTTGAAGATATTTTCCCTCCTTGCAAGAGCAGCAAAGCAGGGGAACATCCGCCCCTTGGGCAAGGGTTGTGCACAGCTTCCAAGATGACAAATTCATAGAGGACACTTTATCCAGCTCTGCTACAGGGAAGGCTGCAGGAGAAAGGGACAACCCACTGGGGAGCAGTAGTGTTTTAAGCTGCCACAGCTATGATTGGCCAGAAATTGCTTATTAGCAATCTTCTGAGGTCTTTAATTAATACAGCAGCTTTCTGCTAGCAGCCTCAAGGATGTGACAATCAGAAGCATGGTTGTGCACTCCAGCAAGGCCAGTCCCTGGGATGTGCTCCTGTCCCTTGCCTCCTGCTGGCTCCCTGCTGCCTGCTCCATTTTCCTGTTAATCTGTTCAAAAGTTTTTCCTTTTGGATGCCAATTTAACTCCCTGAACTGGCTCACTGTGGGGCAGGATGAGTGTCAAGGTTTGTCAAGTGAAAAGGTGAGAGTTTGTGGCCAAGGAGGGGGAGGAGAGTACACTGGACACCGTTGGCCGGTGGCTGCACAGCTGCTAAGCTGGCAGAGCCCTGTTACACTCTCAGCACAAAAAAATAAAAGCCAGTGGAGAGTAGACAAGCTTCTGCATATTAGGCAAGCTGCTAAATTAAGTGATTTCTTTTAGTGCTAAATCCTTTTCAGCTTGAGCTGCAAAAGACTTTGTTGCAGTAGAGCTGTCAAAAGATTGAGAGGACTCGGCATTGGTTTCTTTCCTTTTTTGTGTGTGTGAAATTGTTTTTCTAGTTAATAATGAACAGTCTCTTTAGCACTAGACTTAGCACCTTCCATGCAAGATGTGAAACAAGGTCAATCCTGTTCCCACACATGTAAGTTTGTGAGGGATTTCTATTCGGTGCTGTAGGTGATGGAGAGAGCAATGTATTATGACTCAGGTGTGAAAGCAGGAGACTGTTTGGAATATCAAAGTGTTTTTCCAGCACCTTTTAAGTGAATAGTCTTTTTGTTAATTGAAACACTATATATTTGTCTTCAGCTGTTGTCTGCTACCACATAATATAATCCCACTTATCAACCAGGTGCTTCTATTATTTTTTCTAATTTTAATAGGCAGTGCAAATCTGCACTAGTTGTTTGCTTATGACAAACTGCATTAATCCACAATAAAACCAAAATGGCAATGTGATTTATTTATTTTATTTTATTTTTTTTACCCCCCTTAGGAGATTTTGCTGTGAATGGAATATATATATTTCTTTTGTGCAGCACGTTTGTAATTAAATAACAAGCCTTATAAACAAAATAATAGTCATTGGGATGGATTTGCACAGGAATGGTAAGAAGACAGATTACCTGCTTTATAATGTAAGTCGAGATCATTTTATGTAGTTTGAAAAGGAAGAGGTGCTTCTATTATAATGTTCTTTTGTTTTGGTTTTTTTTGTTTGTTTTTTTTCATTAGAAACAAATAGAAGTTGTTGACATCAGTTCTTCTGTCAGACAGGCAAAGATATTACAAGTTACAAGAATCTGGGAACACTAACTTTATGGGTAGGCAGCTATGTAAACATTTGTCTGAGTAGTGATTTAATTATTCTGAAGGTAAGATTTTTAGCAGCTAAGTGTTGAACAATGTCCGATTCAAACTCGCTTGTCCTCACCTGCCACAGAGTGGCAGGAGGAGGTCTTTATGACCTTGAGCTTGGGTTTGTTCCCTGAGGGACCAAGAAGTTCCTGAAGCCAAAGTGGACAGGTGCTGTTGTTTCTGTGGCTCTGTGTACAGCAAACACTCTTTCAGCTGCTTGATGATCCATCCCTACTGGCATTCACTTTGTATTTCTCAGCCTTGTGTATGACAGGCCAGATGTTGACTGCTTAAATAGCAGAGAGAGGTTGCTCTGGACTGATGTAGGGAAGTGATCGATTCTGTGCTGAAAGACACTTTCCCCAAGCAAATTTGTGTGTCAGTGTGAAAGTTTTTTTTGATGCAGATAAGCCATTGTCTGTATAAGACTCTAGCCTGGTATTTGGGTTAACATAGCTCTTTGCTGCCTCTGGTTTCTTCTGTCATTTTCTACCTCAATCTGTGCTGTTGCTTGGCCTTCTGACTGATGGCTCAGCCTAGTGCCCAGACTGCAGCCCTGAGATCTGGGGCAGAGAAGCCACCTGCCTGCTTTGATCCTTTGTAGAAGCTTCTTGACTTCGTTCCTCTCTGAAAATTATCTTGCTAATACTCTCCTATCCAGAGAGTAAGGCATTTATGGGCAGTTTATTTAGGTGACATTTCAAAAAGACAGCTTGGTATTAAAACTACTTTCCATCAAGATCTGTATCTGGACATCCACTGAGTGTTTTTTCTTCCCAAAGCCCCATGCTATTTCAGAAGAAATGTTACATGTAGTGGACATTCACAGGGATTTTGTCATGTCAGCAGAGATCACAGAATCACAGAATGGGCAGGTTGGAAGGGACTCTAAAGATCATCTAGTTCCAACCTCCCTGCACTGAGCAGGGATGCCAATCACTAGACCAGGTCACCCAGGGCTGCATCCAGCCTGGCCTTGAACACTGCCAGGGATGGGGCATCCACAACCTCTCTGGGCAACCTGTGCCAGTGCCTAACCACCCTACGGGTAAAGAACTTCTTCATAATCTCTAATCTAAATTTCCCCTCCTTCAGTTTATAGCCATTCCCCCTTGGCCTATCACAGTCTGACCGCTTAAAAAGTCATTGGACTCATTGCTGTGCCCTTAGCTGTTTCTGGCTGTTGTTCCAAAGCCAGGCTGCCTCATCCTAAGCAGTGGAAACATGAATAACTTGAAATATGTATCATTTTTCCCCTTTGAGTTGTGTTACCCTTGAAGGTAAAATGTTGCATCTTTGCCAAACAAACATTGAGACCCATGAGATCTCCTACAGCTTTGTCTGCTCGCTCCATGAATCAATTTCTATAATCCTGCAGCATGAATGGGGAAAAAGAAAACAAAAGCAACCCAAACATTCACGTGTTTTACAAATGAGTGTCTTTCCACTTACTCCTCCACCCATAATTCCCCCCAAATGAATTTAAAATCAAAGACAGGAAGAAAAACAAGGCATGTAATTGTGTTTTGAAGGTGATGGCAATGCCATGATTCTTTCCCCCACCCCGTTAGGTTTATTTAAAAGAAATTATCTACCCTAGCATTTGCAGTGGTCTGATTCTTTTGAAAAAGAAGGGGTTGCTTAAAATACTCAGCACCATCAAGTATGGGTAAATTTCCAGAGTTAAATGAAACAGATTCAGTTTCTTGCACAAATTTACAATTTGAGCTTAAAAAGATGTCAATAGATAAAAATAATTGTAGCAAGAATAAAAGGCCAAGAATGGAAAAGCAGAAACCTGTTCCTGAATTGAAGATCTAATAGTCTGTAATAGTTGGCAGTAAGTAGTTTGCTGAGGCTTAACTTGGTAATGATTTTATGAAGGAAGGCCACTTTTTGTGATTAGGAAATAAAGGATGTGGGAGGAGAAGTACAGTCTGAGGAGTCTTGATATTTTCTACTTTGTAGTGGTAGTGGGCCTCTAATCTTTTAATTCAGTCTAACATTTGGATACAAGGGATAATTTGCCAGAAGGAATTTTTCATTCTGTTGTGATAACCTGGGCATGATTTAGTAGACTGCATTACTATAGCTTCACTGCTCTCCAGACAAGATCTCTGAAGATCTTGCTGCTAAACACTGTAAGACCTTGTTTATGTTTTAACTAATACTTAAGCAAATGTAATGGAAGCATCTAGTTTCTTCTCTATGGACATAAAGAGGAAATACACCATGGGCTGCTTGCTTACAACATTTCTGCTCGGACACCTGAGTGTTTTACATGTGTGCTGAGCTAAAAGCCAGCCTGGGGTTCAAATGATGTTGTCATATATGCTCTGCAAAGATAATGATTTAAAAAAAAAACAACCCCAAACAAGGTACATTTCCAATATTTAAAAGTGGAAGAGTTCAAGTGTATTTGGAGGTTCCATAGCTGTATCCACTAGCACAGGATTTCCTGAAGGAAGCTGATTTTTGTTTTCTTCTTAAGCTGAACATTTGTATTTTTTACTGTTTTAATGTATGTTTATTGCTAAGTAATTTGTACAGTAATGACAACGTCATCATTATAGTTTGATTTTATGCTTTCCTTTGTTGTTTTTTTTTCCTCTTGGTATTTGTTCTGGCTCTTATTAAATAAACTAAAACTTAAGGGATCATTGACCATGTGGCAAATTAATTTCAAGTTTGTTTTTTTTCCTCCTCAGTTATATTACAGTGTATTTCCACTGGTAGCATCCTCCTTCCAGCTTTCAGACAAGTTCTCCCCTGAGTTTCATAATGGTAGTTACTATGGAGATGACTGTCCACCCTTCCTTCTCTCTTCTTCCCTTGCCCTTCTCCTTTCCTGGAGCTCCTACAGCTGTTATTTATCTTTTCAATAAAGTAGGTTTTATACAATCCTCATTTCTAATATCTTTTCTCTTGCAACATGTCATTTGCCTGTAACACTTCCACTTTCATGAAATCCTGTTTATATGAAAGGAAAATTTGGGGTATGAGTAGAGAGTGAGGAGATCCCTAGTTAAAAGGGTCACTCCCAGAGCTATTATCTGATTTGGTCTTTCTTCACAGTTGAAGAGCTGTTCATTGGAGTCATAATTCTGCAAAATGAATTAGCTGGTAATGTGTGTGTGTGTCTGTATGCTGAGTGTCTAGGGAAGCTTTTAGAATTTATTTATTTTACATGGCAGCTTTTGGAATTCAATATAAACAAATTCTGGTGCAAGTTAAAAATTTCTCTGATGAAGAAATGAAAACTTGAGACAACACATCGTTAACCTTTTAAGTCTGAGAGCCTTTTCTTTGCACCTCATCATAGTTTTCATAGCTCTTTACACATAACAGAAATGTGGATGTTTGGGTAGTTGGTTGTTCTGCCACAGACAGGAAATTTTCCTGTGTGTGCTATTGGTATATCTTGCACCCCTTGTCTTGGGGAAGCATTGTTTCATTTGGTGTCAGTAGTTTGTTGAAGGACATAGAGATATAAAAATCTGCTCTCCAACCAAGAAGTTACTAGAATCAAAGGATAGTTTGTGTTGGAAGGGACCTTCAAAGGCCATCTAGTCCAAACCCCCAACAATAAGCAGGGGCATCTTTGACTATAGCAGGGTTGTTCAGAGCCCCAAGCAACCTGACCTGAGTTTTTCTGTGGCTGGGGCATCTGCCACCTCTCCGGATAACCTGTGTCAGTGTTTCACCACTCTCATCATAAAAAAAAATTCTTCCTTCTATCTGGTCTAAATCTCCTCTCTTTTAGTTTAAAACCATCACCCCTTTCTTGTTGCAACAGGCCCTGCTAAAAAGTTGGCCCCATCTTTCTTGTAGGCCCCCTTTAAGTACCCAAGGGTTGCAATAAGGTCTCCCTGGAGCCTTCTGTTCTCCAGGCTGAACAACCCCAACTCTCTCAGCCTTTCTTCGTAGCAGAGGTGTTCCAGGCCTCTGATGATTTTGGTGGCCTTGATGAAGATATGAAGCAGCACTGGCCCCAGTACAAACCCCTGAGGGACATGACTTGTCACTGAACTCCATCTGAACACTGAGCCATTGATTGTTATGCTCTGGATGCAGCCATCCAACAGATTCCTTATCCACTGAACAGTCCACCCATACAATTAATATCTCTCCCATTTAGAGAGAAGGATATTGTGGGGGACTGAGTCAAAGGCTTTACAGAAGTCTAGATAGATGACACCTGTAGCTCTTCCCTTGGCTATCAATGTACTCACTTTATAACAGAAGGCGCCCAGTTTTGTCAGGCAGGACTTGCCCTTGGTGAAGTCATGCTGGCTGTCTCAAATCACTTCCCCGTCCTCCATGTGCATAGCTTCTAGGAGGATCTGTTCCATGACCTTCCCAGGAATGGAGGTGAGGCTGACAGGTGGGTAATCTCCAGAGTTTCCCCCCTTTCTTTAAGGAGATCTTGCCCTATGACTGTAATCTTACAAATTACAATGTCGCACTGTTTTCCTTTGGTCTACTGAGCATTGTCATCTGTGACTTTCCACAGTCAGAGGGAATTCTCTGTAGGCTCCTGTTTTACAACTGCATAAATACCTTACCTTGGATTGTTGGTCAGATAAAGCAAATCACTTTGCCTCCTGTTGAGAGCATTGGATTGAAATTTCAGCCTGATGGCCCACTGCAGCAGCTGGGGGATATATGATGAGGAGGAGCAGGCTTCCCTGGCATTATTTGTGCTGGCTCTGATGTGGTTTGCCACCTGACAAAAGTAAAGGCAGATGATTTCCTGCTAGGGTAAGTGGGACTGGTCTCAGGGACAGGTCTTCTGGGCATCTTAGCGAGCACAGCAGAGGTGGCCATGGGGAGAATGAAGATGAGGAGGAGCATCAACCCTTCTAGGTGGTAGCAGGTTACTCCAGTGAGCTCAGCCCTTGGAGCTAATGTTCTTGGGTCTATTCAGTGCAAGTAAACACCTCATCTCTTTTGGCCATTAGTCTTTCCTGGTGAGGTAAGGAAGAGACTCTGAAACCCTTTGATTTTTGTCTTCTGTGCTCTTTTATTATGCCTTAGATTATTCCTGGCACTGTGACAATTTGTTCTGCAAGTTGTCAAGCAAAATGTGTATTTATAAATAAATTACTCTAAAATTTTAATCAACTCTTTTTTTAGAAGGGAGTCTCATGTTTTTTCTTTTGCATACGTCTAGCTTGCTGTGAAAGTAAGCAGCTGGGACTTTCTCGATTACTTCTATTTATAGTGTCACCATCTTTATACCTGCACATTGAAAATCATGGATTGAGAAATCTTTCAGCTTCCCCTTACTCTTAGGTCAGAAGCCTGAAACCAGGCTGGCCTACTGATTGCAGTATCTTGGTGTGCTTGGACTTTTATGTTTGTCTTATGCTAGAAAAATTGACCTCTATTGATTTTTCTTGAAATCTAGTTCATCCCACTCAGTTGATTCATAAGAGAACAAAAAGACAAGCCAAGTGTGACACAATTTCTGAGAACCTTGCTTTTATGTCCCTAGGCCTAGGAAATCCTCTCATTACCTGAAAATTAGGTTGTGAGTATTGAGTCATACCTAGGCAAATGTTACCATGCAATCAAGGTTTGGGGTTTATCAACTTTGCTTCATTTCTGGTATGTAAAAATCTTATCATCAAATTTACTCTTGATTCGTAAGCCACATGCCCTAGCAGTTTAAGAGTATTTAATTGCTTCTGGTTTCCAGATGGACTGCAAAATAGACTTTAAAGGTGAATCAGATGAGAAATGGAAAAACTGGGGGAGAGCATTTGAGTAAAGGCCGCGCAGTTCTCTTATCAGGGGAATTAACTGTTAAGTATCAAGAGAATTACTGGAAGCAATTCTGAAAAAGAACACATGAAAATAAGATTGTTTCTTCCTTGAAACTGACAGAAACAGAACACTACTACTAGAACACTAATTCAAACATTTGTTCTTCTTGGTGCAGTAAAACCACAATATCTCCTAGTAGTTTAGTAGTGTAAGTACAGAGTAGGGAACATGTGTGTTCTGGCCATACTGTGCAGCCTTGCACGTCACTTAATCCCTGTAGCTCTCTTCCATCTTCAAAATTAATAGGCAGAGTTTTGAGAGATTTAAGATCAAAGTAATATTTATTCATTGTTTTGAAGAGTAAAGTAAAAATAAATTAGTTATTTATATCTTTTATTTATATATGTGTGTCTATTTTTGGATTTCTGTATTTATATCTCTACTTCCTTGTTATGATATTAAATTAACATAGATATTCATAAATAAACAAAAAAGAAATTATCTCCCTGAAGGAGGATTTTGAGAGTGCTTTATCAGCACAACTGCACTTTAAATAACAAGAGTGAACTCGTGGATTCACTGACAGACAGGGCTTATTTATTACTGGTTTCAGTGGGACAGGCATTTTCCTAAGACATCTGCAGGCTGAAGAATGCTGTAAATTAAGTGCCCTGGTGTTGACTGCACTTGGAGTAGCCCTGCTTAATATCCTTCTGTTTTTCCAAATTCTTCAGCAGAGAGTCTTTTTTCTTTTCCTTTTCAGTTATGTTATTCTATGTATGCTGGAGTTTGACACCACAGAAGGAGTTATCAGAAGGTGATGCCACGTAGTGTCTTGCCATGCATTTGCCCATGCTCTTATCTGACTTGTGTCACCTTGCTGCCTCTGTTGGAAGTTGGTCAGTGTGAACTCTGAATGGGTGGCTGCCAGTCTGGGGCTTGTGCTTGTTAGGTACTTGATTATTTTAGTGGCAGAGAAAGATGTCCTCTTCACCAACAGGATTATTCATTCAAAGACTTTACACCAAATATCTGTTGGTGTTTAAAGTCCTACATCACATTGTTTCCTCTGAAGCTAAAGCTTACGTGCAGGATTACTAATTCAGTGGAGTACAAAGAATATGTGCTATTCATAGTGAAAATGGAATCATCTCTCCTTCACATTTTTATTTGGTGTCATTCAATGAAGATAGCTCAGATAACATGGTTTAGGAAACACAAGGTACTTTTGTTGTCTTCCTCTTATTTTCGTCATAGAAACTTCCCATTATGGAACTTTACTGCAAATTATGGTCATTATTTTCAGTTTCTTAGTTGCATCTTGTTGAGCACTGATTCCTCACCCCAGCTTCAGCAAATTCAACTGCTTCAGCTGTTTGTTGTGCGTGTGTCTCATTCATTCTTTGGTGTTGTGTGCTGTCTTCAATTCAAGGCTTCAGGTTGGTTTTCTTTTCTGTCAGATTTTTCCATGCTGTTCAAAGGCCTCTGCCAGCCTTGGGGTGCAGCTGTATGCTAATTTCCCACTTTCAACAGAACACTGACAGGTCATTGCTGAAATACTTGCTCTGCTTGCTGTGGAGGAAGGAAGTTTCTGGGTTGGGATGGGTGAAAAAGGCAAAGTCTAGACCTGCTGCTCTTTCTTGTGTCTTTTATCTTCTCAGATCTTGAAGAGGAAGATCTTTTTTCCTGAGACAGAGCTCTAATATTGTTAGAAATGCAGCACTGACACATCATTATTTCTAATTTTTAACATGAAAAAGTCAAGTTAAAAGGGAATTTTTTAGATGTTCTTGTTATTCTGTCTTCTAAAAGGAAGTTTAAAGTTAATCTTCATATATTATATCTTCATATAACAATTTTAAAGGCTCTTTGGACTGAAGTAGGGTTTGACAACAGGACAGACAATAATATTTCAGTCTCTGGGCAGATTTCCAGACCCTGATGCTATCAACTTGTTTCTGATCTCTTCGTGTCCTCTGAGTGCTCATTTTCCAAGAGTCTTCTCACTGCTCACAGACACATCTTTTAGAACTTGACATTCCAAACTTAAAAAGGAAACTGACAAAAACTTATTTTAGGTGGAGGCTGGAGGACATGCACCCATCTGGGATTCCTTTTCTCTGTTACAAAATAGAATGCCTTCTTGAGCCAGGCACCTTATTTTGGGTACAAAATTATGGGAAGCCTTCTAATAACATGCTTCCAAAATAAAAATTATTTTTTTCTACTGGTAAGTAGTATTTTAAGAGCAGTGTCTATACAGAGATTTGCTTCCCCACTTGCCCTTTCAATATTATAGTGTTGATTTCAGACATCAAGAAAGCAGGACTTCAGGGGCATGTGTTAGATGTAGGGCAGTGTTATTGATGGTCCCAAATAAAATGTAGAAAGAAGAAAGCCTTCTTTTGCCTTCCTGGATTTTTTCCCTCCCTTATAATAATAAATAAAAAGAGCAGAGTATCTTTTGGTCTTGCTGCTTAGGTTCTTGTTTTTCACATAGTATGTTTAGTTCTTTTGAGGTTACCTCTTTGGAGGATTTGCTGTAATTTTATATGAAAATCACCAAAACCTTTAATCCTTAAAACAGAAATCCGTTTTCTGTTTGTGTTCCTCTCTACTTTCTTAGCGATCATTAGACAGTCCAGGATGCATGAATTAATTGTTGACTTTTTAGCTTTGTTTTCATCCTTGTTTGTTCCTCCCTCTGCTTTTTCTTTGGGCCATCCCAACCTTTTCTGCTGAAGTGTTTTTCTGCTAGGTTTTATTCAACAGATTCTGCATGGTTTCCCAATGTGAGCCTTAATGAAAACAAATGTTTACAGCATTGCCTGAACATTAGGTAAGCTGCTATCTCTAATTATGAAGGGCTTGGAGCTGGAGGAGGAAACTCACTGGTCTCATTTGCCTTATTGGCAACAAAAGGTCCTAGGACTGTTTGTGCTCAGCTCATTCGGCTCACTCTGCTTTGTAGACAAGTGAGACTTTCTGAGCATTTGAATACAGTTTATTCTATCAATTAAAAAAGAACAAAACAAAACCTGTCTCTTACATTGCTTAAATACCTATTAAGCCCATGAACTGAATACTAATTTAGGTGATTCTGTATAATGAGCTCTACATTTATGAGTCATGTCGGCCATGGAACCTTTTAACGAGGACGTGGAAAACCCCACAAATAAAACTAACGTCAGTCTCAGTTCCTTAATTATTTTAATGAGTGGAGAAATGAAAAGCTCCAAAGCATTGTGTTGCAGTGGTGATTTTCCAGATTGAATATCAGAGGGAGGATTTATAAAGATCTTCAGCTACATTGCTGGGGTGTGTAAAACATGGAGCAAGAAGGTCTGAGCACTGGCAATACTCAATGCCAGCAGCACACCTCATCAGCTGAGAAGCCCTTGAGAGTTCTTCAAGGGGATAAGATAGTTTTCTGTGTTTCTCTCTGTCCCCCTTCTTTTCCTCTCCCAGCACATATAAATAAGTGGTGTTTAGCTGGTGCAGAAGGGTTGGTGTGTATGCGTGTGTTGCAGTGCAGAGCTGCGCTCTACCAGCTTGATAGGTAGGCTAAAGGTGATATCTGAGGTGCATATGTAAGAGTGTTTTTACCTCTGGATGGGTGTCACTTTGAGTTCATGTTGATTTTAATTAGGCAGTGCAGTGATGCTAGCCACTACCTGTGTTTCAAAACATGGATCTTGCCTGAATGCCATTTATCCTTCCTTTAATACACCCACGAGTTAGTTGATTCTGTTCCAGAGCCCTTGTAGGAGATGCTGCTGAGTGCAGTGACAGCTTGTATGCTCCCTGTGCACTGCAGAAAGCCCTCTGCTCATTCCTCTGGAAAATGTTATTATATAATGCAGTGCAGGGCTCCAGCATGTCTGCTGGGGGATCACCTCTCTCTTATGAGGGCTGCAGGATCAAATTGGGTATTTTTCAGCATTAGTTAATGATACGTGAAACGTAACTTAATGCGTTTATCAGCACTCGAAATTTCCCAGCCTCACACAATGAACAGCCCACAGTGTGAGCTTCATTTTCTTCTACATTCTTATTTGTATTATTTCTAAATGTGCTCAATTACTAGGGAGAGAAAAATAAAGGGAGGGAACACTGAGAAATGCCAGCTAATAAAAGATAAGACAGTTGTGTTTTCTCATAAACAATGAGCATAGTAAAACTGATGATGCTACAGGAATCTTGCGTTGTTGATGGACAACAAACTGGTTGCTGACATGTGCGGCAACCAGCCCCTGACTAGTGGCATCCCAGAGCCCTCCTGTGCAACATGTTAGGCAGAATTGCTGGAGTTCCCATTGTGAAAGTTGCAGGTTTTGAAGGGGTATGGTTTGGTTATTTTTTCTCATCTCCTTAAAGGCATTTATTTTGTCTTTACAGATTTAGGTTTCTTATAGGAATAAGGAAATAGCTGCACTTTTCTAGAAGATGATATTTAAAGCCATAGCTGTTTCTTTTGGCTAGCTGATTACTTTAGCCATCTAAAGTCCTCATTGCTAACAGTTACAGTCCATCTCTGCTGCTCTGGAACAACATTTCACATGCTGTAAACTCTCACTGCTGCTCCTGAAGAGTCCCCACACTACTGCATCCCACTGGCTGATGCAGAAACAACTCTTGTTTCCCCAGGTTGCGAATGTTCTTTGCTTCACGAGCAGATTCCATTCGGTAACACAGCTTCTGTATTGAGTTGCTCATAGCACTGTGACCCAGGTTTTTCCCATCGCTGCTGTTACCCTGCTGTGTTATGAAGCTGATTAAGTTTTCCTATTTATACAGCTACTTGCATAGTATTCATATTAAAGTGCCTCAGTTTTCCTTTGTATTTCTTGCCCAGAAGTTTGAGAAGTTGAGCAAGGGGAGAGTAGCACTTTTGTAGTAGTGTTCAAATGATCCATTTAAATAATGATGAACCCTACCTAGCTTTTGGCACCTCTCACTTTCCATCACATCTGTCTAGATCAGGAAGATTGATGTTCTGGTTCAGCTGTAGCTGATCCAAAGACTGTGCCTTCTGCACAGTGCCTTCTTCCCTTCACTAAATGGAACAAGGAGCATCAAAACATTGCCAAGAAATACTTATAGAGAGTTCCCTGCTGTCTCCTGAGGAGATGTAGGGTAAGAGCTGCCCTGCTTGTCCTCTGTGGCCCTGGGCACCTCATGGCCACTGTGGTGGGGATTGATATCACACATCTCCTCCTCCACTTCTGTTGGCTACATAGCTTTTTCTTTTTTTTTTCCTTTATTTTTTTCTCTCCCCTTCCAGTTATCGCTTTGACACTTCCTTTCTTCAGGAAAATGATTGCATGTAATAATTGGCTGCTAAATCCTTCTAAAGAAACTGCTCAGTAAAACTGAGTTGTCTTTAATTTGACACCCCTAATGCTGGGTGAAGTCATGAGCGACAACAGCTGCTTTGCTTTGCATCTGCACTTGGAGGGTGTTGGCACTCCATTGGCTTCATTCAGATTGAGTATGCCTGCTTTAAAGGCTTAGAGCTGGAAAAGACTGAAGCTCTCCGTTCCCTCAGAGGGGTGTTTTGGGGGTATTACAGTGTCTGGCTCACTGATTTTTTGGTAGGATGGGTTCCTTACTAAGTCCGGAGGAGGGTTGAGTACTGAGATTGTTTTTAATTTTTGCTTTCCCCTCAGGGAAGGGGAGAGGTATGTAAAATGCAGTTAATTATGATAGTTTATTATCTCATTAACTTATGAAATACCTTCTGCAGAGCTTATTATAGTAATCTAAAAATCAACTATTCGTATTTGTGATCTTTTTCTCCAATCCTTGCTTTTTATTGCAGATAACATACATATGTATATGTGTGTGTGCATGTATATGCATGTAAAACACACACTGAATAAAGGAAAACTTACTTCTGTAGTTTAATTTTATTCAGCTTACAGCTTTTTGAACCAGATCAGTCATGTCAGGCTGGCTAAGGTCATGCAGTGGCTATGAAGGGGGATATTGTTAGTGACCCAGTTATTTCTAGGGTAGCTTCTGATCTTGCAGATTTATATAACAGTGATGCACAGAAGAGCTGGAACACTTGTAAAGTTGCCTGACTGCAAGGAGTCTCTTGTGGGTAAGGAGAGCCTTGGTAAATGCACAAAAATAGAGATTAGCATCTTCGGCTAAACTCATACCTAGATTTTGAACCCCATATGAGGCCAGGAGTATCTCCATCTGGTATGTTTTTAATATTGCCCATACAGGTTCAAAATGCAAACTTGGACTTAATACCTTTTCTGAAGTATAGAATTTGATTATTTAGAGATGGAATTGTAGCTTGAATTTCTTCCAAAGACAAAATCTGCCTCCGTCTGCAGTAGAAAACCATCACAGAAGACAGCAGGTCGTGGAGTGGGTAGGCTGGAATCTGGGATAATCTGAAAGCAAGTTTGGATTTACTGATCCAAAGTGATTCAAGTCTTAGTGGTGGTGCTTTGCTGAGATTTCTAGATGGCTTGTGTTAATTTAACTTAGGATGTAGCTTTTAAATTAATGAAGTTAAACTGGCACCAGAGGCTGTATGGACAGGCTGTCTTTTTGATTTATCTGTCAACAAGGCACTGGTTTAACCTACTCTTAACCCATAACAGTCCACGTGGATTTGAACTGATTTAACAAAACTTATTTAATTAAATTGGGGCAATCTTGTGTTGCCAGGAAGGCCTCAAGAGAAGCATCTCTAGTTCTGCCTTTTGGCATTTTCTTCCCTTGGTAATGGTGTGATAAAAGATGCATTTATTTTATTTGTTGACTTCGTTGACTTAATTCTCACCTTCAAGCTATTAAGATTTCCTTTAGCGCTAAGGGCACTCACTTACACAACCCATTGTGGTTGCATTTGTTTGTTATTTTGAACAGTATCCCTAGCTATTGAACCCCTAATTAATATCATTTAAAGCAGAGAAAATACTCGAGGGTTTCGGGACATCCTCTGTGGATTAGTTTACCTGTGGCTGAGCAATCAGTTGGGTCTGAAGAGGATTGCATATTTAGGCAGATTTCTGCCGTTTTCTCCTCAGACACATTGTGGGCCGTGTTGCCATTCTCTCCTCAGTCATCTGGTCCTTGCAGGATTCCCATTTCATTTTCAGGGGACTTCCACTTGCCTGAACATTCTGACAGCTCTTTGCACTCCCTCACAGTGTTTTACTTTCTTTATTGCTCCTGGCTTTCTTGCCTGCTTTCTCTTATTGCTCAAGTGCTCGTTCCAATTTCACTCCTTCCGTTCTTCAGCGGGTTTTTGCGTGGCGTTTGCACCAATTGCCTTTCAGATGCACAGCTTTGGAGAGCTAAATGAACTGGTGCCAGGAGTTCATCAAATGTTCGCTGGAGGTCCCGGCTGAAGTAATTGCCAATTTCTTGCTGCTCCTGTGTGGGAGCACTCTGCCACCACTTATTGCATGGCCACGTGGCAAAGCAGCCTCAGGTCCTCACCCCATTTAAACAGGTGTGGGTGCTTGCACACATCACTTTTCATAGGCTTTTAATCCTTCTGCCTGCCTTCCTTTGGTCAATGTCTAATTGCAGCCTAGGAATGGGACAGAAAGGTGATTTGGCTGAGGACTCGCAGTAAATCAGGGACTAAACATTGGCTGAGTGCAGTTGAAGGAGATGTGGCATTGGAAGCGCCACAGGGTTTTGGGCAGATTTGCAAGGCTGTGCTTAGTGAGGTGAGGTTTCCTTGCTAAGGGTCCTCCTGTCTCCCCAGAACTGGAGGCACAGGTGACAGGGCAGAGTGGATGCTACCAGTGGGATGTGGCAGAGGCAGTTTTGACTCCAGTGGGGTTTGTGAGATGGCCACAGCCAACAGTAGTGATGGGTGGGAATCTCCCTTGCAAGGAGACTCTGTGAAAAATGCAGATCTGAGAAGAAGTATGCAACCCTGTGCTTTAGGTATGCAAAAATTATGGAGGATCAGGTTGATGTGCTAGGATGTGCGAGGAGAGAGGTGTACACTAGGGCTATCACATTTGAGACTCAATGTTGCAATTCATGACTAGGTGTCAGAGGGGTAGAGCAGACTGACTTGTGTGTATGTAGGTATACAGCAGGAAGTATGAAAGTGCCAGGTTGAGTCTGTAATGCAACACAGTGAGAGAAAGGCATAGAGCAGGTTACTAGCAGGTTAAAATGGCTGAAGATAGTCTCCTCTCTAAGTATGAAGTTAATTATCAAAGTGTGTTTAGACTAACAGAGACATCTACTGAATGTGACCCTAAGATCATTGCAAGCGTGTGCTCCTGGAAATGACAAGTGGCTGTTCCTTTACTCTTGTTGTCACGTGTCCCTTCAGGCCGGTTGCTGGCCTGAGGTGCTGGCTGAATACAGCTGATCAGTGGCAGGAGAGGGCAACCACACCTCATGACACTTCCAGAGGAGCCCAGTGCAAGCCAGTGTGCTGACCACTGCCAAGCAAGACACTTTGCCCATGGGGCACCTGGATCAGCAAGTGCTGAGCTTTCAGCCAGCATCACTGTCGGTGTAGATAGCATCTGTAGTGCCACCTTCTCCTTTTTATTTTAAATATTTGTAAGCTGGAGCTTTGCTTATGATGGTGCAGGGAAGAGTGATGGGTGATCTGATCATGGGGGCAGAAGTGCAGAAAATCAGACTTTTATTTCAGAAGAAACCCAAACCAAAAAAACCCCAAGCAAACCCACGATTATCACGTAAAAAAACCCAACCAAACTACCCAAGTTTGTCTTTTCTGCTGCAAAGTCTTCATGGAGACTAGGCTCCTTCTTGCAAAAGGCTTGATAGCAGAGAGGACTCCACTGGCACTGCTGCCAGGCACATTTTCTGTTTTAAATTTTACAGTTCAGTAACTAATGTGTTTCTCAGTCAGCTTAGGGTGATTTTAATGCAAGCTGCTACTGGAAAAGGCAGTCCTGTTCTTCCCTCCCGTGAGTTCTTGCCACTTCTTTTGTGCCAACACCAGCACTTCTGTGCTTATGAAATCCAACCTGACAAAGAAAAAAAAAATGAACCTATAAATTAATTTTCAGCTAGATTGACTTCCTCAGCAGCTGATTATGGGGTCTCAGGAGCTCTAATGCTGGTGTAAGCAGGAATGTCTGGCCAGAGATGAAGGGAAGAACATACACGATATTTTTTTCCTGCAGCAACCCTTGCTGAGATAAGTTTAAACCAAACTGAGCCCTCTTATTTGGGACAGAACGATGTAGGTGAGGCAGTGCAGTAGTTTGCTGCTCCAGAAAGGTTTGGTCCCACTCCCTTCACCCTCCTCCCACCTGCATTCCCATCCCTTCCTGGTCTGAGGTGACAATACAGGACTAGAAGGAGCATGACTTTCTCCTTTCATCAGCAGTCCCTACTTAGTTTGTCTTGGTCATACCATCAAATAACAGGCATCCTGCTGCTTGCTTACTAGCATATCCTAAGAGGCTAGGAAGATGTTAGGGAAGATGATAAATCTCACTCTTCTGTGAACAAAGTCTTCTCAGAGGGACTGTATTTTTGTCACTTCCTGGGCCAATCTGTGGTGTGCATGCACAGTTTGTGTGGGCCTGTGTTTTTACTGTGATTACCTGGTACCAAAAGGAGTTCAATATGCCCCTTTTCTTTTCACTAGAGTGTCCCAGGGAAGGGAGACCCAACACATGCAGCAAGGAGCAAAAGAGTATTGAATACTTATTACTGCAGGTAAAGAAAGAAAGTCTGCAGGGAAGGCTGTAGCTGGTGGTGGCATAGGGATTGTTACCATAGTTTCCATCCATATCATTAGTTCCCCACTACTTTAGCTGGCATTCAGGATGAAGAAAAAGCCAGCCTGCTCTGGCAGTCCAGCCAGCCCCCTCTCACAGGATTTAGCATCCCTCAAAAAAAAAAAAAGGTGTGGGGTGAATGGCCCCTTTCCTTTTCAGGCCAGTTTGACTGGTATCAGGATGCAGCATGGCTTGAAAGAAGGCATGAACAGAGTTCCTGGGACAATCAACTGTGTCTGCCTGATTGACTTGCAAGAATGAGCTGTTTGACTCCTGGGGAGGAAGCCTAGAGAGGGTCACAGTTTGCTTCCAAGAGAAACTTAATGCAAAAAGTTACCAGGATACAGGAAGAGTCCAAAAAGTAGAGATAGCACCTGCTAAAGTTTATCTTTTATCTTCAGAATGATATAAGGATAGTTTAGATTTGACATAATGCAATATATTCCTTTTTATTTTATTTCCCCCCTTGATAGCTCATTCATCTATTTCTATTTAGTAATCCTTTATGGCAAGCTGGTGAATGTGATTGATGGGTGTTTTATGCACAAGTGATCACTTTGCTGCTTATCAGAATCAAGTCTGTGCAGCACATACAGGATGTCTTGTGCCTGTCTTCAGTTTTTTTCTCACTGTGCATCTAAAAGTTGTAATTTTACAAGGGAAACATTGAGACCCTGGTAATAGCCAGAGGGTCCTTTGAGAGGCTGGCCCCATGGGAAGTGCAGATATCTGGTTTCAGGTGTGGTTAAATTGCAAGCCACAACCTCTGCAAGAGGTTAAAGTGCCCACAACCTCCTGACCGAGTGGCTTTTATCACTTCCTGCCAGCAGATGGAAAATTTTATTCAAATGGTAGGGATTAATGGAGGACTTAATTGAACAGGAAGTTTTTCAGCCATTCAGATGGTGGCTAAAATGATCCATACACTTTTACTTCTGACATCTCTGCCAGATGTAATGTCTGGCATTCTGGCTAGTGCAAGTTGCTTTTAGGGTGAAGGTGAAGGATTGCAAAAGTTGAGGAATGCCTTTTTTTCTGAGATGGGAAAACAAGAATGAAATGTTCTGTAAAATAACCTTTTCTTTAAAAAAAGAAAAGCAGAATTGCAGAGAAAAGGCTACTTAAAGCAAAAAGGGAATTTCCCTTCCATTGTACAGCTTTCATTCTGCATCCTCTTGAGTTTTAGGAGTTGGTCAGATTACTGGCGAGGGAGCTGCTGTGTTTGGTATTGTTTGCCATATTGTTCACCATTCAGTCTGAATCTGCAACTGTTTGGAAGAGGAATATGGAACAAAGAACAGCACTGATTTTATCAGGAGCTAGGGTTTGGGGTAGTGCTGGAGAACATGGAAGCTCTGTCTTCTGAAGTGTGCTGGTCTTTAATGTCCCCTGGTTGGGAGCTAGAAAGCAAACAGATTTTATGGATGATGTCCCTCAGATGTCTGAGAACGTTGCAAATGATACTAGAAGAATATTGAAGCTGTACAGTGTGTTGTGCTAAAAGTAGCCTTGACTTCTGTCATGGGGGAAAGGGGGAAAATGCTCAAGTTCTATGAAAACAAGCAGATTTTAACATTCTGTAGGCTCTCACCTATGGGATGGGAAACCCTTTTTGTAGGGCCAAAAAGTCTTTTGAAATTTAACCAGATCAGTGGTAGATAACAAGGTCTCTGTTACATGTAATCCAATGCAGACAGAAGGACGGTGTTGCAGAGTAGGTGAAGTGAAAGGAGAGACCATTGTGCTAACCCATGCTGGCTTAACTGACTATCAGAAAACTGGGACGATTGCTCTCTTCCACCTGTAGCAAGACCAGGTTGCAGGACATTGCAGTTCTTTACCAGTAGATGGTGACAGTGCAAGTGAACTGGGAATAATGCCCTCCCAGTGTGGAGTTTACCTTGCCAACTTTGAGCACACGGGACAGGGTTTAATGAGGGGGGAGAAGTTTCATTTTGTTGGTTTTCTCCTTGAAGAAGTTTTTCAGGACCTAGTATTCACTCACACATCTGCTAGTGATTATTAAAAAACAAGCAAATGTGAACAAGTGCCTTTATTTTTTTATTTTTTTTTGCTGCTGCTGTGGGTTTGCATTTTAATTTTCTGGCATGTGGTGATGCTCTTCTTTGTGCAACAGCATGGCATAAAATGGCAGGCCTAGCCTAGAGTCACTCCTTGGTGATGTGCTTCCTCTAAAACTTGCAGATATGGGATGGTGGGTTTGGCTTAAGCTGAGAAGAAGGAGACTTGGGTCATACTAGCAGAAAAGAGGAGGAGCCCCCAGTTTTGGAACCAAGTCTCCATGTGCTGAGTGCTGCTGTAGGTATCTGTGCTCAGCTGTGCTTGCTAAGCAGCTTGCAGAGTCCTCTAGTGAAGAGAACCATGTAGCAGATTGGGATGAAAAACACTGCAGGAGAATGACTCCAGATCATGGCGCAGGAGCAGAAGCAAACTGCATGGGAGGGAGTGTGGGGAGGAGTCAGAAGCTATTGAAGCTGATAGTCCTGCTGAAATAAAGGCTTATCAAATGGCACTCAGTACTGAGCTGCACTCATGTGGTGACTGCCACTGTAGCTTAGTACCATAGACTCAACTTGCCTGTCTTTTCTGGTGTCATAAGCTGTCTCTGGTGAACAATCTCTGCAGCATGCATAGCCTGATGAATAGCAAGGAGAGATGTATCCAGGACACGGCCACTTCCAAGATGGACTGCTGCCATACATTCCTGTTTCTTGTCCCTTCTCAGTAGGGATGCTTTTGCATTACTATGCTCACTTCAGCTTGTGTGAGCATATCTGAGCTCACCCAGTTGACTGCTGTTGGCTGTAGTGGCAAAGTTGGCAGCAATAACCAGAACCTTGGGAGGAGCTTTGTAGGACCCACAGTGAAGTCTTTGTAGTGTTGTTGTTAGATTCCATCTAACAGTGGGAATCTGCTGAATTTGAAGTATTAGCCTGGGTGGCTTTATGCAAACCTGCAATGTCATGGCAATGTAGTTACAGCTGGAGTATAATAATCAGCAGTCAAAAGTTAAAGTACCTGTGCTTGTGTTCTTAGACTAAGAATGAAGGTACTCCAAAATGGGATTTTTTCAAGAACCATTGCAGGACAAAGGTAGGGTGGTACCACCTGTTTCCAGTATTGAGAAGGATCTCTTCTGCCATCTATTGCCATGTACAGCTAACCACATGCCCATATGGAGGAGAAAAAATTCCTGTCCGATCTCAGCTAGGACAACCCTGGAGAAAGTGGATTTGAAAGAGTCATTGTCTTGCTGGAATAGATTGTCCTGATCCTGCACTTAAAAGGAACAAGCCTTTGGACCAGTCTGTAGGACAGTTGCTATGGTGTGATTGGATTACAAAGGCAAGATAACTGTAGGAAAACAGCTTCTCAAGAGCCATGTCTTAGGGTGACCACATGCTTTGTGCAGTTACCTGCAGTTAATGTCTGCATAATGGGAGTGACTGGATCTGTGACCCTCTGGTTCCTTCCTGGTACAAGCTGGTGTGGAGAGACATGGTAATTGTGCTTGTTGTTGAAATGGGCAACAGAGACCACTGATACAGGCAGAAGATGCTGCTCCAGAAGCTTAGGGCAATGTGGGAGAGGAAATGCAGTTCAAAGGACTCCTTCATACACCTACTTTTTCTGCTTTTGGTGTGATATTTATTCACCTGACTCTAACTTGGGACACAGTGGTTGCATTGCTATGTGTATACATACAGGTAGAAACACTCCCTGGTACTACCAGAGCAAACACTTGCACTCAGGTGAGCTCCAAGGAGAGCCCATACCACCTTGTATTCTGAGGGCAATTTCTTCCCTTCTCCTCCTTCCTCTCCCCTTTTTGCTTACTCAAGTATTGTTTACCTTAACAGATTCAGGATTAAAAAATAGTTTACGTTTTGTCAGTGTTGATGTAGACATTTTGTGGTTTCAATTCTGGAGCCTTGTTCTCCTGAAGTGATAATCCTGTAGAAGGTTACTCTTTGGAGTCAATATCTTGGGCTTGTCCTCAGGAGTGAAAGGGTGAAATCCAGCTTCGCCTCGCTTCCCACTGCTGCGTGTGATAGTGATAAGGATTTCCCAGTTGTGCTGTGAAGAATGATACCTCCAGCACTCATTTTTGCATGCTCACCTTGGGCTTGCCTAGAAGTGCCTGTCACGTGGTTTAATTTTGTCTGAGCTGGAAATTACAGACTTTAGATAATCATCTGATCTGCAGCAGACGCCAGGCTATTAAAGCCTAAATTACTTTTTCTTTTATTTTTAATGAGGGCAGAACGTATCTCCAGCCTATCATTTACAGGTAAGTTTACCTTAATAAGTGAAGCTGCACACACAGACGAGTCTTTGCATACAGGCATGTTGTGTCCCAGACTGTCACATGGTACCCTGCAATTAAACTAAACGTGTAAGTTGTGTATCAGCTCTGATGAGAGCAGAAGATGGTGTGAAAGATCAGGGTACGGATGAGTAAAACAAGAGAGAAGTATTTTGCTAAGCCAACAAAGTATCATAGTAAGGAAACAAATAACCCAGGTACAGGGGGAATTGTAATGACACTAGCACAGAGTGGTCAGTGCAAAAGGAAAAATGGGTGAGGTAGAGCACCCATCCATGCCCGAGCCCTCCCTCTCTAGTGGGTGCTAGTGGCTGATGAAAAAGGACAGCTGTAATGCCCTGTTGTGAGTGTGTGTGGCTGTATGGGATGGTCCCTCAGAACGTAGCTCAGCTGTAGCCATGTAAGAACAAACCACAGAATGGAAAAAAGTAAATATAGAGAGCACTGAATTTGTACTGCCCTGATTGAGAGGTGTGATGCTGAAAGAGATCCAGGAACTGCAAAGCCTAACTGAGCAGTAAGGAGAAACCAAACCTCTCCTCGTTTAAAGATGTGTTTTGATAGAGGATGGTTCCTCAACATGTAGCCTTAGATCAGGCATCAAGTGAGTGTGATTTCCTAACTATTTACACAGTGTTCAGTGAAAATTAATACTGACTCATTGCTGCTGGTTAATAGTAGTGATTTTAATGTGATAAAAGTAAATATCTTTGAATACTTACATTGCAGTTTCTCAGGAGCAAAAGTGACAAAAGCAAAGTAACCAAACACTGACAGAGTTTTTAGGACAGAGGCACAGATTGCTTTGCTTTAGCTTACAGACTGCTTGCTAGCAGCTCAGAAAGTGAAAAACACAGTGCATTGGAAAGGGAAATGGGAATTAGTCACAAAAAGGTGACATTCAACCAGCTACTTGAGGTACAGTTCCTACAGGGTTTGGAAATGTAACTGGAGTGGTGCCTTTATAAAGAAGGACAAACATCAGGCAAGAGAAAAGCGGGAAACAACAACGGCAAAAGTGAAATTCAAGGTGTAAACAGAATGTTGTGAGACCAAACAACAAACAAATATTGTAGTATATAAAAAGCAGGAAGTTTTGTGAAAGCCTGCAGATTGCTGGAGATTAGAGAACATTTGAAAAACATAGTTTGTTTTGCAAATCTCTTCCCAGTTGAGATGCTTAGGTGTTGAGGACAGGCTCCTCAACCCTGGAATTTATTATAAATAGATTAATATGAATACATACTAATCAGTTGTGCACATTGTCCTCTTCGTATGTTTTATAGTACTTACCCTTCCTTTGACTAAGGGAGCAATAAACTGAAAATAGTCAGATTTTTTGTACTGATGTACAACTACATTTTCCATACTGATAATTTAATACTTGGTTTGTAGCTGACACAGCATGTGCTGTTATCTAAAGTATTAATGTTTACTGAGTTTACCACAGATTGGTATTACTAACCTGAGCTTTGCTTTGCAAAGAGAAGACCACCTTTGTGTAGTATGTATTCTCTTCCTAAACATGTGCTTTTCTGCAAGCTAAAGGGATGGTGCTAGGATATTCTATTTTGAAAGACACTTCTGAAGTATTTTTAGCTAGCACAGACTGTATTGCAGTTTGCCTAAAATGTTCAACTAAAAATAAATTCTGGTCTATAAAAGCTTCAAAAAATATATTTTGCTTTGGAAAGAAATGTTTTCCAACCTAGTCTGAGTTTGTACACTTGGGATATTTTTGTTGTGGAGTTTTTGTCTCTGACTGTAATCTGCTGTTGGACCTAAACAGTTGGTTCAACAGAAGAGGAGTGTATGAAAAGGAGGTGAGGCTTCCTTACCCTGAGACTTTTTTGAACTTCATATCATAGGTAGGTGTTTAAAGTCTCTCAAAAGCAGTAGAATAAAAGTAACATCTTAAGGAGAAAGGGGATTTACTATTTATTTTTAAGCAGTCTGGGTATTTCTGGCTGTGTGTGGAGTGTTTGCATGATGTTTAGAGGTGGTCTGACTTGGAGTTCTTCCTTCATCCTTTTCCTTCTTGCAGAGTTTTTTCTGTTTGTGTATTTGCAAGCCTTACATAGTGTATACCCTTTTGATGAGGACAGAGTGAGCAATTTATTTTCAGGACACAAACAGGATTTTTGTTCTTTTTGCCACTCGTGCCAGCCTGTCTCCTGTTGCCAAATGCTTGCTAAATAGGTCATTCTGGCAGAATTGGTTGCAGTAACAAGCAAAGAGCAAAGCCACACTGATGGCTTTGTGTTTATCACACATATAATGTCTTTCTGAGCACTTTTATTCCTTTCTTACCTATTCTGCCTTGCTCAGAAATGGTGCATAAGTGAGTATGATGGGCTGCTCTGCTTGATCTGATGTAACAGGAGTGGAGGGAGGTACCTCCTTTTCTGGCAGTGGCTTCACACTTCTATTGGATTAAGTGTAATGTGAAACCATACCCGAAATAATTGGTTTTATGCTTTTAGAGGTTTTCATGGGTTCGTATGAGGTTATAAGATGCATACACTCCTTCAAAAGGAAACAGTTTTAAGTTGTTGCCCAGGTTTTGAAATGTCTGTGTTTTTCCTTTGCAAGCCCACCTTTGAAATTGGTCATCTTTACACAAATCTGGAGCAACAGCTCCTAAAAAGCTTGGTTTCCTAACCTTGGTACTTGGTCCTAATGAGGTGTAGCTACAGAATAGTTTGTTTCTTGCCCATGGCTCACTCTGTGCGTTCTCAGGCACTGAAGTAGAAGCTCATGGAGCACATGCTTGTCTGTGTGAACAACAGTAGTTGTTGCAGAAACCTAAAGGATGTTGCAGTGACAAAAGAGTGCCTTCACTTACTAGGGTTCATAAATCAAACTGGTGATGCTTGTGCCCTATCAGTACACAGAGTTTTAATAAAAAAAGGGGATTTCATAAGGAGCAGACCTAGTTTTTTGGCATTAGTGACTTCAGACCAAGCAGCAGCAAGTACAGCTAACAGCAACAGAGGTGTGCAAGGAGAAGCATATCAGATACATTTGACCATACAGCAGCAAGTTTCCCCAGCCTCCCCAGGAAGTGGCTTAGCCGAATTCATGGTTGTAGCTTGAAGCTGGGTGTGGGGAAAGTTCTGGCATTTTCATGGCCCTCACTGAAATGAAGGGCCCGGTGGTGGGGTAGCGAAGAGCCAGGGATGTTGCCAGGCCAGGCTGGGTGCCCTGCAGAAAGCAGGCAAGCAAAAAGAGTGGAAAATGGTTCGTACCAGGGAAGGATGGCTAGCAAAAAAGGATATTTTTAAAGACAGACAAAATCAAAAGTACTACCAGTTCATTTTCATGTCAATGCCGAACTTAGACGTCATTCCCTAATCCTCTTTCAGTGCTCTAGGGACTGATAATAAGGATGCTGCAAACAGCCCTGGCTGATCCTTGCTGCAAAGAGTTAATTTTGAGGCATGAAACAGGCTTAACCTTTAGGTTTTGGGGTGGTGGTTGTGGAGTCCTCCTCACTGCTTATCTTTGATCACCTGAGATTTGAGCAGATAGTTGCAGAGACGCAATGAGTGCATAGTGCATGTGTTGAACAGCCAAGCTGTGGAAGCACAGCGATGGGGAAGAATCACTGTGCAGATGAGAGCAGCAGGCAGAGCTGCTTGCTAACCTTTGTAGTCTGGTTTTTGGCTGGAGAGTGTATGTTTTGTGCAGAAAAGAAGCCAACACAAAGCATTTTTCCCTGGCGGCATGTGTGGGTTTAGTGATAGAAATGTAGTTGGTTGAAATTAAAATCCCATTCATCCTGTGCGGGAGTTCTCTGTCTGCTTGAAGGAATAGAGCTTTTGCAAGGCAGTCTGAGTAATTTGGGGGCAGATCTATACAAGACCTTCATTCTGGAAAGATAATTGCTCATAGATATGAGGAAATATAGATGTTCAATCGTGTTTCAGTTCCAGTTCAGAAATTATAAGCACCATGATAAAAAACAATTATAAACACTGTGCTGCATTTGCCATTAAGGAAATGAAAATAAGCAGTAAAAGTGGTTGGTGGTTTTTGTTGTTTTCAGAGGTGGGAGTTGGGTGGTGAAGGCATGGAGAATTTATGTGGAATTTAGAGAGAAAATTGCTGATGCTACTTGTATGTTGTCATCAGGGGATGTGTGTGTGTATATATATACACAAACACTTTTTCTATTTTAGCCACAAAATTGTGGAAGTTTAAAATACAGTAACAAACCTCTCCTTACTCAACTCTTTAAGTTTAATATCCATGAAAAAAAGAGGTTTGCCAATTATGTGTTTCATCCACAGCGAAGAATAACTGTGTTTTTTGAAGTCATAACAGTCAAGCCTGCCGTGGAGTGACAAGACCTGGCTTTTGCTCCAGTGTTATTTGATACATGTTTCAGTTTGGCATTATGTAAATACTCTGCTATTAGGGAAGAAAATGACATAAAATTGCATCCTTTCTCAATGAGGTTTTAAGTTCTTCCAGTAGCTTCTCTCCTTTTGGAAGCTGTAATAAAGATCATAATTAGAATCCCAGTTGCTTAAGTGAGAAATTAGCATGTTCTTAAACGCTGAGCCCTCATGTTCCCAGTGAGACCCCCTCTGGCTATCTGTCCTGCCCCAAAGTGCTTTCCCTAATACCAATTTGTGTTCTAGACATATTAAAGAAAATCATATTCATTGCCACCTAGCAGTTAATCAGAGCCTTGAAAGATAGGCTTGAAATATTTTGCAGCCTGACTGCCAAAACCACCACCATCCTTTCCTTTCCTTTCTTACAGGACTGGAACTGAAACAAATTCACTCGTTCATGTCCTTCATTCTTACAGATCTGTCACAAGTACTACTTAACCCCACCCTGGAACCCCTTGTCTTCCAGGCTGTGGTCAAGGAAACAAAAATCTACTGCCTTTTACCTGCTACTTTCCCTGTCAAAAAGATCTTTCCCTAAAGGTTTTGATTTGTTTTTGTAGAACTGGCATGAGCATAGATACCTTGTCTATTAATATATATTTTACCATGTAAATAAGATTCTAGCAGATTGGAATAAATTAAAACCTTAATGGAGCGAAAATAAACCTAATTTGTAAATTAATTAAAAACAAGAAGCAAAGAACACTAACACTTTAAAAAAAGAAAGAGATTTTCATGGTGCAAAACACAGATTTAATTTCCAAATAAGTGAATGGTAAACTGTAATTGTCTGATGTGTAAGAAAACACTTGGAACATATGAAATAGTAGTCACAGATTTTATAGTCAAGATGTTCCCATTCTGGTTTTCCAAATTGCTGCAGAAGATACCAAAGGGTAAAGCAAATAAAATACTGTCTTTGGTGGGCATAGAACATTGGTGGGAGATGAAGTCAGATCTCTCAGGTTTTTGGGTCTCTTTTTCTTTTAAACAGTGAATTTTGATGTTTTGACATCTCTCCTAAAAGTTCTGTCTAACCTGTTTCTGATACTCTCTTGTTTCCACAGGCCAAGGCTGCAAGCACAAAGGAAGTTTGCTCAGTCCCAGCCAAACAGTCCCAGCACAACTCCAATAAAGATAGTGGAGCCATTGTTACCCCCTCCTGCCACTCAGATTTCTGACCTCTCCAAAAGGAAGCCCAAGACAGAAGATTTTCTCACTTTCCTCTGTCTTCGAGGTAGGAGCCTTGCAGCAGCCTAGGGGCACAGCCTTCTTCAGAGAAGGAGCTGTAGCACTGCATGCTGAGGATCTGCTAGACAAATGTCTTGGTGCTACACTTGAGTGTGTTGTTTACATTTCAACTCTCAGCAATTTGACTGTGTCTGCAGCAGGAGAGTTTAACTTCATGGTTGTGAAAAACATAAAATGAGGCTGGTAATAGTGCAAAAGGAAATTTCTTTCATGCTTAACACTCTTGTTATCCTGAATGGGTTTTTGTCTAGCTCTCCTAAGTCCTCCCCATCCTCCTTTGTTTTGTCTGACTATCAATGGGAGAATTGCTTAATTTGCTTGAGTACTTGTTCCTGCAAGAGGAGAAATCTGGTTGGAAATGCCCCTTCTGTGCCTACTCAGTGTCCTTTATTGTTCAATCTGAGTAGAGGCTTTTCATCTGACAGTGGGTGGAGAGGTTGCTGTTGTTCTTAGCTGCCTCAGGAGCCAGATTGTTCCCACGGTGATAATTAAAACAGGTGAGATCCTCTACTCTACAACCCAAGTGCAGATGAGGCATCTAAAGTACAATGAGATACCTGAATTATCTCAGAGTAACAGGTGCCTGAGCCTTGCTGAAGCTGGATGGTGTGTGGCTGGAATCACTGGTGTGTGGCTGTGAGCCTGCATGTCAGGCTTGGGGACCTTAGAGTGAGGTAGAGCTGACTGTCCAGATTAAGGTAAAGGAGGAGACCTTGCCTGACTGGTCATTTTTCTTGGGACTTTCCATGGCCCTGTGTCCCAAGTCGTGTACTGAAGATAGCATCTTCCAATTTAACCTCCCAATTACTGTATGATAATGTTTCTCTTTTGGTAGGTGTCCCCACCCTATCCCATTAGCTAGTCACTGCTCCATCCTTGATGTGCTGGAACTATGCCTCTTGCTGTTGTTTTGTCCTATGACCAGGTGAAAAAGTGTATACATATGTTACAGATGGGGCTTGTCTGCAAAATTGTTACCTAGTGGATTGAATGCTTCAAACCTTGTATTCAGTTCCCCTTCCCAATCCTGAAGTGTCTGTTGACTCTATGAGCATCACTGGTCGAAACTACTCATAGCTTCCTGCTGAGGCTTTCTCACATTAATTGTAGCATGATTTGATTTCTTTTTTTCTTCTCTTCTGTGAGATTTTTAGGCTAGTGGTAGCTTTAGACTGACTGCTAACTTACCTGCCTTGACTCTTCTCCAATATGGAGCCTCTGTCCTGTTGGGACTTCTGGTAAAGCACGTGGGAGGAGGGAATAGAGGAGGGTGGTTTGCTAGCTTTTGTGTTTGTTTAAAGGATTGCAAGGAGCAGAATCTAATGGAGTTTAAAATGATATCACAGTCCTCTGAAATCTAATCTGTGGCAATGTATTTCTAATTTAGTCTGCTGTGAGGTTGATCAGTCTGTTGGCAGCATGTCACTGCTGTGATCTGGGCCAACTGCCACAGTTGTTGGTGGGAAAATTCAGATGGTGGGGGTGTGTGTGTGTATGTGTGTGAGCACACATGGCTGCCTTCACACACTTGTTTCCACTGCTTGCTAACTAAGCATGTGTTATTTATAGCTTTGAAGGCACTCACAGTTAAAGAAAGGCAACTTGTGTGGGGATGTGACTTATCTCCGTTTCTATTTCCTACTGTCTCTCAGCATTCTGTTTTAACAATCCAAATGAGAAGCATGGTCCTTTTGTCCTATTCCAGTGCTTCATTCAGAAGTATTGTGTTGCTTGGGGGTTATTTATTTATTTATGTATTTAAATCAATGGTTGTTTAGCTCTTGCACCTGTAATTTTCTTCTTTGTTATTCATCTGTAGAATAATTGATGTTTTGTACTTTCAATTAGGAACTTGCAATTCACTGCTGATGTCTTCAGTGTGCAGGAATACTCAGATATTTCAGACAACACGTGCGCTCAGACGGCAAGAGCCCAATTACAATTTGATTAAAAACCACAAGGGAAAGATCTCTGAGTGTGCACATGGCATGTTCTTGGTCTGCTTGAGCAGGCTGAAGAAAAGCAGGAAGAGGAAGCTGTCAGCTCTCTGTTTTAGCACCTCCACAAGCTTATTGCTCCATCACCTCAATAGAAAGCCTGAAAAGAGACAGCAGATGCAGGGCAAGAGGGGAAATGTTGGACATCTGCTACGTGGATGTGTTTCTGTGGAGAAGCAGGAGAACAGCTGTAGCTTGGAGGGAGGAGTGGGGTTGTTGAGATTGGTATTAACATGGTTCTGGCTTCAGCATCTGCACTACTATGTCCTCAGGAGGTCCTGTGCCTGTTTGGTCCCTTGAGAGGTTTAGCTCCAGGTGGTTGTCTCTTCTGATATGTCCATTGGAAAAACAAAAAAAGGAGGTGGAATCTGGTTCTTAGTATGCTTGCAGGCAGTTCATGTAGTAGCCTGTTGGTATGTCCAGCTCCAGGAAGATCCCACACATGGCCTTCCAGGGCACTGGTAGGCTTAGTTTGGCACTACTCTTCTGGTGGTACCTAGTGAGCATAGAGAGGGAAGAGCCAGCAGCTTATTTAAAGCCTGTGTAGGGAAGACTCATGATTGTTTTTTGGAAGGGGTTTGTTTTGGGTTTGAACCTCTGTGCAATTAGTTATTGAAGTGTAGAGGGATTCAGAATTGCTTGCACTGGTGGTACATGTGGTTGCTCTGACTTCTGTCCAGATGTATCTGTCCAGCCCTGGCCACTGGTACCATACAACTACATGGGGATAAGAATAAGAGCATGCTCACAGGGTGCAAGTTCAACACTTTGAATACTGTTTAGTAGTAAGTGTAGTAGTTTTAAGATTCAGGACAGTAAAACTCCATGTTTGTGCTATTTATTTATTTACTTAATTGTTTTTAGATTGGAGCTCTTAGGCCCTAGTCCTTCGGAATGTTCTAATGATACAGTCTATGCATTAACGATCAAAGCTTTTCTTTGGCAAGAGAGTCTTCTCCAGGACTGATGGGAAAACATCTCTGTGATCATGTCTCTGGCCTTGCACACCATGTCAGCATGTACTTCAATTTTCTGGTTTTAAACAGAGAAATCTTAAAATCCCATCACCTCTACAGTTCACTCTCCAGTACTCTGGGGGATTTATTTTAAGTGGCAGCAGCTGAATTCTGAGAGTGGTAGAGCAGTACTTCATGTACAAGTGAAGAAGAAAGGCCCCTGATGTGAGTAAGGTCCCATACTTAGGAAAAGAAATTCCATTTACCTGGCCTCCTGCTATGTGTCAGAAAATCTAATGACTCAAATCACTTCTATTTATTTTATTTTCATTTTTTTAGCATCCTGTAATTTCAAAGGGAGAAAAATTAACCAGGATGACCTGTTTGTTTTCATTATCCAGAAGACTAGGAGCTTTAGACATATTTTTAATTAGTTGGTGTTTTGAACTCTTGATTTGATAATACAATGTACTAATTACTTCTTAAAAGGTAAGCAGAGCAGAATGAAAAGGCTGTAACAGGTGGTGAATATCTGAGCATCCTGGAACACATCTAACTGACCAGACTTGGCAAGGCTCCCCTGCTTTCGAGTATTTTAAAATCCTTCCTTTTTTCTTATACATTGTTTTATTTTAAATTTTTATTAAATTGTGACCTAGAATTTCCAACCCAAGAAGGGAATAGCATAGCTATCTCTGAAGTGTTTGTCTGCAGTGTTCTTATCTTTAAATAGCTTCTCTGAAGGAGCCTCTATGCCCTTTGCCAGAGGCATAATTAGTATCTTTCAGCAGCCTGGGTAGCTAGGAGTGTCATCTGGCTGAGGTGGTACAATGGCTTTCACTTTTGCTGTGTCTTCTGCCTCTGATCAAATTTTTCCTAATAGCTTCCATTCCAGTGCATTTAAAGTTACCTTTTCTCTCTGTAATTATTTACAGGTTAAAAATGCTGGGTGTGGAATAATACAGGGCCAAAAGAGGGGGAAAGAGAAACAACTCCCTGTGAGCAAGAGATCTTTGGCAAAAGGTGATAACAGGAAGGCAGTGATTAGGAGTCTACATTTTAAGAAGTTTTCCCCTGATCAATTTTCTAATTAAGCCAGGCCTCTGGGAGCTATGTGCTAGAGAATTTCAGGGATTCCTAAAGAAAGATGGTTTAATTGAGATCTCACAAATGGAGTTTTCAGGCTCTTCTAACAAGTGTTCTGCAAAATGCGTGACTGTTCGTGTTCTTTGGAGTACTGCAATAGACTTAATGAGCTGATGATTTATTACAGTTGGGCAAACCCAGAGTAGAAAATCTCACTGTACCAAGTTTGTCCAAACCCCAGTAACTTTTAGGTCTCAGTGCCCTGGTCCTCTCATAGTTTGCTTTTAAACAGGCTGTGTGGTTTTTTTAAACACCTTGTTTGGGTGGTAGGCTCCAGGGCCCTTTGATCCCAGTCTTCTCTCTTGAGTCTTAATAGGAGTTGCCTGTGTCAGTACATATCTACAGAGATTTTCCATTATACCATGAGAGCTTCCAAACCCCAAAACTTGGGAGCTTTTAGTTTTGGGAATATTAAAAAAACAACTGTTAATTTGTCTAGCTTGTGATGAGGCAGAAGGTACACTTGCCTGGCAGTTCAGTATCAGTAGACTTTGAGAGCCAGTGACTGCATCCAGCACATTGTTGAAGCACCAGCTTTCTTCCAAGGGAGCACATTGCCACTATGGAGACATGATCACCAGATCAAGAGTAAGCACATTAAATAGCACAGCAACTTGATTAAGCTGGAACCAAAGCAATGACAATGCTAACACTGTCCAAAAATCTGAGCTGCTCTGTAGTCTTATTTTTTTATCATTCAAAAAAAAATATTAATACATGCAGATGTACAATAATTTGGTTAAAATACTGGAAAAAGTCCTATTATCGATTTTGTTGTGAAATCACTTGGTATTTGAGACTGAAATTTTGGGATGGATTGAAAACACAAGACTTTGGGGGTGTTGAATCTTAATTGCACAAACAATTTAATAAAAATAAGTTTGGTTAGTAACTCAGTAGTTGTGTAATCTCACCAATTTTGAAGTTACCTTTTAAAGTTAGGAGTAACATTGAAGTGTAAAATATTTCTCATATGTGCAACCATTTAGTCCTCCTGTGGAATGTGCTGCTCTGCTCTGCTCACTCTTGGGGTGGTTGGCGGCAAAAGTAGTTTCCTCAGTGTTGGCAAGGAGAAGTGGATATGTGGGCTCATGGTAAATAGCACATGTATGAAGTATGCAGAGAGAGCCTGGTGACCAACACCATGGCATTACTCCCTCCCAGGAGCTGGTAGGGATGCTGGAGTACCATCCCTCCAGGTTAGCAGTGGAGGATGCATCTTCACATCAGTGTGAGACTACTGGGAATTTTAAGAGGTGGAAAGAGCAGCTGAGTGCCAGATAGAGTAGCCTGTGTGTAGTACTACAGCTGAATCAAAGTTTTCTTCTCGCTTTTCCCCACTTTGGGCACCCTTTCTGATGTTAATAGTTCTGATCTCTTTACCTCTGCAAAAAACTTCAGGATGAGATGAGCTTGTTGAAATCGGAGGACTCACCTTGTGCTTGAGTCTTTGTGTTAGCCAGAATTGCCACAGACTTATTGTGAGTCCCTCAGCAAGCTGCTTAGTTTTTCCATAACATGGGAATAGATGTTCAGCTCTGTACACAGGCATTGGCACATCTGGACATGGATTACAGATGAGCTACTGGTGTAAAATCCATGTCCCACAGTGGTGGCAGCAGCACTTCAAAACCTCACTGCCCACAGTTTGCAGTGCCCAGGTGGGCACTCTTCTGGCAAAGGCAATTCCTGCCTTTCCTCCCAGCCAGAAACCCATGAATCTGCTTCTATAACCTGTGAACCTACTTTCTTTGTGCTAGGGATGGGGCTCAGGATCTCTTGAGTATGAAACACAGCCTGGTAGCCTTTTGGGAAAGGCAGCTCAGTTGTTTGGGACTTGCAGACTTGTGTTCATGGTGGAGGGGAACATAAAGTCAGGGTTGAAGTGTATGTGGGAAGGGTTGGTTTTGAGATTGACTGCCAAATCTAGCCAGGTTAATGGAGGTAAATTGCTTTGAGATTGTCAGATAGGAATTGTACATGTGAGAAGCAGTCCACTTGTTTTTCCTTTAATATTCAGTATTCTGTTCCTCTAGCATGTGTTTTGTTAACTTTGGAAAGTGAACCTTGTACTTTTCTCCTGCAGACTTACACATCTACCCACCCTTATTCCATTTCCCTAGAAAAGGAACAATTTTCCTTGTCTTCTTGGGTTGAGCTCTACTGCTTTGAAGAATGGACTGAGAAGAAAATGAGTTTTCTCTCACTACACTAGCTGATAAGTTAGCTGTAACATTAAGCATCTTGTGATTTATACAATGGCAGAGGAAAGAAATAGTTTGAGCATCAGGGTGTTTCTGAGCTTTCACTTATTTATGTACTTGGGATAGCCTTTTCCTTCCTTTTTGCTCAGGCACCAGGGAGCTCCTTCTGGGACTGTTCCTGCAGGTGGAGTCAGACAAGTGAAGTACAATTGCTCTTTCCTATAGAGTTTATAGAGTTCATTCTCTTTTAGCCTTGCTCCATAAAATGGCCATGAAGTGCAGGCATAAATTACATTTATTCACACTTCAGGGACTTGGTGCTGTCCAAAACATAATAAGTAGGATGTACAATAAATGAGAAGCAGGCCCTAAATTTTAAGCATTGAGATGCCAGTACATCAGGAGCATTTGGGTGCAAGGTTTTTCCACCTCCATACAGCCCCAAAATGGGGCCATTTGTCAGAGGAGAAGCCAAACCTCTGGATGCAGCTTGTTTTAGTGCTTGGCATGCCACGTGTTTATGGGAGCAGGCTTAAGTCCCACATACCTTGACCTGCCTTGTGCTTAAATCATTCTGATGTCTTAAGTTGTTTCAAGATTTTTCCAAGGCACATCTGGGTTATGTTTAATTGTTAGGAGGAAAAAAAAAAAGAAGAGAGGAGCTGGTGGGGGAGTTGGTGTAAATCATTCATAGAGAAGGATCCTCCAATTTTGTAGAAACCACAGCCCAAATTACAGAGAAGGCTTTTGGATTGAGATGATTTTTGTTGTGGTTGTAACATACCAGGGTTTGAATCCTGTCCAGATGAAAACATTTGGTTTGTACTTCAGTAAATATTGCAGAAACACTGCCAGCTAATTCTGAAGCGTAATGAAACAGTGCTTTTGGCAAAGCCCATGCACTTTCCATACTTCTGATTCCACTCTTCAGATCCAAATTCAGAGGGTTTTTTTAATGTGTTTAGCTCGTCCAAGACAAAAGTTAATGAGAAACAAAACGTCCTGTAATTTAGGAGGGAAAATTACACATTTGACAAATAAAAAAAAATTTAATAACCTCATTAGTCAAATGAAATGGCTGAGAAAGAGTATAGTTTATTCTCTTAATCAGGCACTTGCTGCTGAGGTCAACACGTCTGTATGTACAGGTTGCATAGGCATCAATTCTGCCTACTGTTAGTAGCAAGCCTGAATTTTGCACATGCAAAGAGTAGCATCTTCCCAAGGAAATTGCTAAAAGCAGCAGCATCACTTGAAAGACCATATGTTACATTGTACTTATTGTTGTATAAGCATCAAATTATTATAACCGAGGACATAAACTACATTTGTCATCCTTTCATATACATTAGACAACACTTGGTGTATAGTTGTGGTAATTGTTTCTCCTATATTATAGTTAGGCTTTCTTTTGTGTTGCTCTCACAATAGGAGGGAAGACAAAAATACTCAAGAGAGAATTTCAGTAATGAAACTGCAAGATACTGACAGAAACAGTTGCCAAACATACTTTAAAACCTCATTTTTAAAGAGCTCTGTGCCCTCCCTTTTTGTAATAATTCATAGCTCATTGTAACCATGATGAGTGGATTTAAAAAAGACAAGTCACCGTTAAGGATTTTGTCCAAATTTGCCACTCACAGTGGTGTCTGATGACAGGAGCAGTAGCTCCTGCTCTGCTACTGGTCAGAGAGGGTACCTGCGGTTGTGTTATCTGGCTCAGCTTTGTGTGGCTTGCCACACAATTTGTAGGCTTTCAGAATTGCACAATAAGGGTCAGCTTTGGCAGTTTGGACTCACTGCAGTGATTTGAAGGAGGGGAAGAGGGCTGGGAAGTTCTGTCCAGGTTACTGCCTGCCCATGGCCATAGCTTTTCTGCTTTTCACTGTGAGGTAACAGCAACTTGTTAGGGAGAGGTGAGTGGCATGTGTCCAGATCAGGGCAGCAGGTTGACAGCTCTATCAGGTAGATACTCCTGTAAAAGCTGAAGGTGTCCTTCCCACTTTGCTATATTAGCTGCTATTTAATGTCAACAATTCTTTCAGTATCTTCCCTTTTCTGTTGCTCCTGCAGCCCGTGTCCATCTGTTAAATCATTCCTCACAGCTTGCCTCTTTCTCCAGCCCCAGTACACCTGAGCCCCTCCCTCCTGCTGCTCCATGCCCTTTCAGCTTACTACTTCTGCCATAGCTTCTCCTTCCTGCCCAATGTGTTGTGATTGCCATAGCCAGTTCTGTGGTGATGGCATGTGCTTTTAGGCAAATATTGATGGAAACAAATCAACTGTCTTTTGGGGGTGAGGTAGGAAGCATTTAGGGAGTGTGTGCCTAGAAATCATCAGGATGGAATGTAAAACGTGCAGCTCCTACACAAGGTTGGAAACATACTGCATTTTGTGTTGTGTTTAATAACATCAAGTGACATAATAAGCTACACATTCAGTAAGAAGAAGTGTGCATAGAAATTTTCCAAATCTTTTCGTGAGAGCTTGTAATGTTACATTGCACTTACAGCATTTATTAATGGCCTTTCATTTCCTTAGTCTGGGATTTTTAATCTGAATTGGTTCCCTGATCCGATTCACCACAAAAAAATTATATGCCACAGTCAAGGTGGTGGCACAGGAATATGAACAAGAAGCCAGATGGAGGTAGATGCTCTGCAGACCATTTTGGGTGCCAAGAAAAATGTCCTCACAGCCCACAGACTGTCTAGATGGTTCCTTGTATGAAATGTCTTCTGAGTGAGTGGTGGGAAGTCAAATGTTACTTCAGGATTACCATCAGATTTGCTGAGTGAGCAGGTTTTTTGGGCACCTGCTGATTGGCAGGATGGGTTTCTCAGTGTGAAGAGCTGCTCATGCTCTTTCCCCAGGGCTGCTCCCCTACTCTTCCTCTTCATCCTCTGCAGTGTGCCCATGATAGCAGCTGCCTGCACAACCTGGGGGCTCCTGGCACAGAAGGAGACTTGTAAAACTCCATACAGCCACAGGCTTTAGTAACTCTCTCACAGATTTTTCTGCTGTTTTCTTGGGGATGGAAAGTAAGGAGGGAGGGAGCCTTATACCTAAAGTGCTGAGACCTGGCATGCACCACCTCTCAGGCACAAATGTTGACCTCTATCCAGAGGTCTTCTCTTTTGCTGTTGGTTATTAATGAAATTCTAATGCTACTCTTTTTTTGAGAATCATGCCTGGTTGCTGGAGAGGGCAAGAGGAAGAGGTGGGATCATTGCTAATTGTTACTCTGCCTGGCTGGCTGGCAAAGTATGTACAACAATGAACTGGCATAGCTGCCCTATGGTTTTCTATTGCTTAGGTGCATCCAGGCAAAGTTTGGGGGGTTCTTTTAGCTCTTTGCTTGGTGTAAACCACCAGTGCACATTAACCACTCACACACACACACTAGGTATTGCTTAATCAACATAACTGTCATCCTCTTAGCTTATGAAATGACAGTGTACTTAGAGGCTTGTCTTTCCTTCAGTATGCTCATAAAGGGAATTTGCATTATCTTTGAGCTTAAGTAGCGTCTTTCAATATTTTAAACTAGTGTTTTCTCAGCCTTTTGGACACATTTAGCTACATAGACTTCAAGTGAAAGTGGTTTTAACCAGCTCAACCCATAGGTGTGAACAAATCCCCAGGCTGTTCTAGAACCGAAATCTTATAAAAGATGATGATAAAAGTATTTCTAATATATGTGAGCAAAATACTCAAAGCTTTTAGATTTCTTTCAATATCTTCCATCCATAGCAATGCTTAAATAGAACAAAATTCCAAACTCTAGCCTTTTTTTTCCTTTCATTTTGTTTTGCAAGTCAACTTTAATAAATATCTAGGAAAAGGTGAGGATGAGGAGATGACCCAGACTTGAGTGCCAGCTTTTCTCTGAGGTCTTTATATTGCAGAGTAATAGATCAAGTGAAGTGAGGCCTAGGAGGACTCTCCTGTGTTATTAGTTGTTCCTAGTCTAATTTCTCTGGAAGTGTACCTCCCCAGCAGTCCCAGCTGTCCCAGGAATGCAGTTTAACCATTGTTGTTCATAGTTCTTGGTTGGAAAGGATGTCATTCTGACCCAAGATTTATGCACCGAGATTGCAATGATAGAATATGAAGAATGAGGTGAAGTTTGTATCTGCTCTTGCACTTGGGTTAGACCCTCCCTTCTTTCTAAGCAGAATGACACAGTACTATATTTTATTCTGTCCTTTAAAAAGTATTGCTGTTGTAATAACAACATTTAAATTGCAAGTGATTTTTTTTTTTTGCTGGTTGTTGTTGAAAGCAACTGACAAAAATGCTCAGGGAACTGTAGGGAAGATGAGGCTTAGAGAACAGACACTGTATCTCCTATTTTAATGTCTCAGAAGGATAAAATTTGTGATTATTTCCCTAATAGAGAGATTTCAGTATGTGTTTGAATCTAATTTTGAGGGTTGCTAACAGTAAGTGTCTTTTACTGCCATAATTTGTCTACATTAATGCAGTGATGGTGCTGGACTTTGGATCCTGATTAGAACTGATGCACAGTTCAGACTTGCATAGCTGCTAACTTCAGAATCCATACCAGAGACTTGGGTAACTAGATGGAAGAAGACAGACAACATACTTTTCATGCAGCACTCTCCTAGAATATCCCTTTTAGAGTCTTCTAGTTAGTTGCTGTTGAGACTTAAAGCTCCCTTCCAAGCTGAAGAATTAATGTACCTCTCAGCACCTCTTACTTAATATGGTTGATTGCTTTTACAGTGTGCCAAAAAGTTCTGGGCTTGGATAAAAAAAGTGAAGAGTTTTCTGTAAGTTGCTCCAATGCCTTGAAATATGTCAGCAGCCTTAATTTGATTATTAGTCTGTATAAATATGAAAGTTGTGGCATGCAAAAGGCTTTCCCCCTAGGATAACCATATGTATCCATATGTTTATGTCTAGGTTGGATGGATTAATACATATGTTACTTCAGAGGGTGAGGTATCTTTGTGCCCTAGGTGCTACTGCACTGATTCCTTCAGCTGTCCCAGGGCTACCACCAACACATACCATGGGATGCCACTGGGAGGGGTGGGGGGTGGGTGTCTTCCTCCTTCTCCCCAGGGCAACTGCAGTCCCAAAGGGGCTGTTAGAGAGACCAAGAGCAAAGGTCTTCAAGACCCATACAGCTGCTTGCTTGCTGCCCTCAAGGGGGATGGGGGAGAGAATTGGAAGGGTTAAAAGTTCAAAAGCTCATGGATTGAGGTAAAGACAGTTTAATAGGTAAAGCAAAAGCCACAGATGCAAGCAAAGCAAGACAAGGAATTCATTCACCACTTCCCATCAGCAGGCAGGTGTTCAGCCATCTCCAGGACAGTAGAGCTCCATCATGTGTAATGGTGACTTGGGAAGACAAATGCCATCACTCTGAATCTCCTTCCCTTCCTTCTTCTTCCTCTCATTTTATATGCTGAGCATGATATGATATGATCTGGACTATCCTTCTGGTCAGTTGGGCTCAGCTGTCCCAGCTGTGTCCATCTCCCAGCTTCTTGTGCACCCCCAGCTTACTCACTGAGGGGATGGGATGAGGAGCAGAAAAGCCCCTGACTCTATGTAAGCACTGCTCAGCTACAGCTAAAACATCCCTGTGCTACCAACTCTGTTTCCAGCACAAATCCAAAGCATAGTCACATACTAGCTACTATGAAGAAAATTTCTATTCCAGCCAAAACCATTACACTTAGAAAAAGATAGTTCCTTCCAGAAACAGCCTATCCTGGGTTTTGTGCCATATTTAGGTATCCATTCATTAAAATGTAAATTTTGTGGTTAAACATATTTTGCATGATCCTGGTGGGAGCAGAAAATAAGCGGCCCAAACCCAGGCTTTGGTTAATTGTTGGCAATGATAACCCTAAGAGCTCAAAACCAAACAAAACCCTATGTTGCTGTTCAGAAGAGTTTGAAGCAAGAAATGTTTCTAAGGAGGCATCAGCCAAATAGCCACTACCTTGTAGTGTTGGTCTATAGCCCAGCTCTTTGTCCTTTGTTTTATTTAGCTAAAGAAAAAAGATTTGAACTGATGAGTCCCCTTTCTTCTCTGCTGTTGCCTTTCTGTTTTTTCCCTTTCTTCACCAGAAATATCTTCTTGTGAATAAGGGGAAGGTTCTTGGGGTACCTGTCCCTCCAGGGGATAGATGGAAGACTCATTGTGAAGCAGAAACAAGTACTGGGCATAAGGGAAAGTGTCCAGTAATGTTCAGCAGTATTTGTACATGTAAAAATAGCTATTAGATTGCTGCAGTCCTGATCCAGTGCAGGGAGACATATCTGCTGTTGCATGGCACACAGAAAAGAAATGTTGCTGGAGAGTTACATTTAAATTCTAACCCTGTATTGTTGTCAAGCTTGTGAATCCTCCCTTACCTCTCACTGTGGTACCTTACCCTTGCACAAACCAGGTGAGTTAGGGGAGCACTGTGGGAAGTGAGATAGGAGAAGCAGCATCCTCAAGAGGAGCACATGGAGACTTGGGTGACCTTTGCTCTTTTCTTTCCTTTGCCAGGGAGCTACAAGGCAAATTTAAGAGTCTCAATGTCTTGGGTTTCTACTTTGTTTAGAACTGAAGCAGAATACTGGAAAGCATTTTGTATTTATATTGTAGAGGTCTGCAAAGCAATCTGAAGTTTCAAGACTAATATCTTATTGTAATAATAACCTAAAAATATTGCTGGAATGCAGATTGGTTTGTAAATGCTGTTTTTAATTTTGTTTGGAAAAGCTGTAAGCTTCTAGTTTGTGCATTAAGACTTCAGTGAGGCACTTAGGCACACATTTGAAGTTAAGCATGTGCATTAGTCCTTTTCTGAATACACAGAGCTATTAATTAAGGCTTGTAGCAAGACTGTTTTATTGTCTAAAGTATGAGTAGAATGTGCTTGGGGGGGGAAACCCTGCTTTTCAAGCACATACATGTTCTATTGGTAAAAATTAATTAATAAAACCCCTCCAGTTAGTCATGCCATGGTGTGACCTTCCATCTCTGAGTACTCCTCTTCCCTTGCTATGCAGAGCACTAAAGTAGGTTATGAGCAATATGATTAGTGCAGTAAGTGACTGTAGTGATGGTAATGACCATTTCTTTATCATGATCAGGTTCCCCAGCCCTGCCCAGCAACATGGTCTATTTTGGAAGCTCTCAGGATGATGAGGATGAAGAAGAGGAGGAGGAGGAGACAGAGGACACAAAAACAGCCACAAACAACGCTTCATCATCATGCCAATCAACCCCCAGGAAAGGAAAAACGCATAAACATGTACCAAATGGGCAAGGTAGGTCCTAAATAGTGCTGTTCTCTGGTACTGTCTAGTAAAGACACTTGAGCTGAATGCATTTAATCCTTGGCCTTCCCAATCTGAGTGAAAAAGAATATAGACCATAATGGGAGAATGGAGTGAGATAGAAGTGTTAGCATCTTCTGATTTAACCTGTTTCTCTTGACAATTTGAACCCTATGGTAGAACTAGAACTACAGGACTGGAATTACAAAAGTATAGGTAAACACACACCTACTGGAGTTACACACATAACACACATATGTGTATAGACATGTAAAATCACTATCTCTCTGGCTTTTTGGAGGCTGATACTTAATCTAGAATGATTTTATAATTTTTTTAGCATTCGTAAGTGTTAGCAAAATGTGTGACAGGGACATCACTTGATTTCTCAGGTGTGACTTTGATACCACAATTGCAGTAGGTTAAGATACTGCATTCACGCTGTTAATTGAAAAAAATTATGGAATAAACTTTTTCATCTCAGTTATTTCTTTGCAAATCAAAAAAAGCTGCATTCATTAGAGTATTTCTGTCATGATGTCCTCATGTCATACTTTGATAAATGGAACCATGTATCTTGTTACATCACCTAGTGTAAAATGGAAGAAGACCTAAAAGCTATGCTGAAATTTTCGTAAGCCTGCTGTAATGCTTCACTACCAAAGTCCTGTGATGTGGTTTCAGCAAGAGCTCTTGTATCATGATTATTCTGTTCCCTCTCTGCCTGACATAAATTCAAAATGAAGCCTGTGCTTTCTTAGTTTACTATGAAAATCTTTCCTTGTGCTGACTGCCCCTTCAGAGTTTCTCCTAGTAGGAGGACTGAGGAAGGTCTCTCTGCAGCACACGTTTGGAGAGATGGTTGTGACCTGTTCCTGCTTTATTTTTCTTCAGAGCAGCCCAGCATGAAAGAGATTAGTAGATCCCACTTACTTCACTGTGCTGGGTGCATCTCTGCTCAGAAACTCTTTGTGAACCATTTGTGGAGAAATGCAAGGGAACATTATACCTAATAGCATTTCAACTGCGAGCAGGAGCCTTAGTGCTGTAAAAGCCACAAATCAAAAACTTGGCACTTTTGACTGATTACTAAATAAACCCTCCCAAAATAGCAGGCACAAAACTCTACATATGGAAAATGAGATTGCATATAATAGAACTGCTGCCTTAGAGTTTTCAGTGTGATACATCATTACAAAAGGAGCTGATCATGTTCCTTGAGAATGTCCCAGATGGCAGCCACTTGGAAATTAGCTCAAAACCAGAGACACCTGAAATCTTAATTGGGGGTAAGTAAAGGCAAACTTAATGAGCCATCTAATGGCTTCATAATCTTTATCAATATAGATCAGAGTGAGCATAAATGAAGCTGCTGCTTTAATAGATCTGCAAAAGACCTTTATAAAATACATAGGAGACAATGTGAGATGTTTTGACAAAGGTGATGAAACAGGAATTCCCAGAGAAGGCAGCTGCTGCTGCTTTTTCATTGTAATTTCTTTTTTTCTTTAAATTAAAATTTCCTTACCCAGGGGTATTCCCATTTTTCAGTGTCTGTTAGTTTGGTTGACAGCCAATGATATTTTTGTTTCCTGTGAATAAAGTAGGTTGTGGTTCATGTGTGTCTGTTTTAAATGAGACCACACACAAAGGCAAGGCAGGAGCGGGTGCAGCAAATGAACTTAATCTAGCGTGAGAGTCTATTTTTAATGAATTAAAGTCTTTTGTTTTTAATATACAATGTGTAGTCAAGCACTTTGGACCTGAAAATGCTAAGCATTTGCTATGACATACAGCAACAAAGGTTCAGAGCTTGATTAATGTCATTAGAGAGTGTCAGATGATGACTTTCTACTAAATGGAGGCCAGAACAACTTTTCGGAGCGAAGTCATTTGTCACTATCCTCTTCTGATGCCAGTATGGGACATTATTAAGGTTGAACACCAAACTCTTTGTTATAACCTAGTTTGTTGAGCTACCTTTGGGACAGCTAACTCAAGTATGAATAAGAAGCATGGATAACACATGGCATAGCTTGCTGCAGTTGAAGTAATTACCTGAGCTGACTTGTTGCCTTCCAGCCTGAAACATTTAAAGCATCAGATTGTTACCTGTGCTTTCTCATCCTTTTTTCTTAGTCCTTCTGATGTGCTGCACACATACCCAGTTGTTAAAAAGTAAAATGTTTGGAGGGAGAAGTGTTTATCCCTGACAGTTACGGGAGTGTGGAAGAGGGCTATGTGGCAATGTGCAGTCTTTCCTTCATGCAGTATCTTAACGCAGGCAGTGATAGTCCTATGGTTAAAGTGTTTTCTAAGATACTGCTGTGGTTGCCACAAGAGAAAATGGTAGAGCCATGCTCTTAAAAACTGGTTTCATGTCATTGCCAAACCTCAGCTAAATAGACTGGATCTGGCATATGTTTAGGTAAGTTAGCAGCAGGTATCAGCTTGGATGTCATTGGTAGTGCTTTGTGTCTTGATTAGAAACCAGTGTTAGTTGTGAGTAGGTCTCGCTCATGTTGTGTGGGCTGTTCTGCCTGTTACTGTCTTTTTCAGCATGCTTAAACTTACAATAAAAATTCTCACAAAGAGAAGGTGGTGTCTAAAGACATTCAGGTTTTGTTTGTGAGAGCACTGTTCTCTTGTAGTGTAAAGTAAAACATGTGAGTGCTTCCTACTTGCTTATGGATTAAGGTATGATCTTACAGTACATGTCATAGATTAATTCAGGTCAGAGAAGACCCCCAGAAGGTCATGTAGTCTTAAATCTTCCACAGAATACCACTGGTAACTTTTCTGGCAAATTCAGCAATAAAATCATTTATGCTTTTAATTATGTATGGCTTTTGAAGAGAGGGAGATTTTAGAAGCTTCCTAAAACTTGATGTGGAATTTTGATCCTAATCAGAGTGATTTTAATTGAGTTAGGATTTATAGTGGGGTTAAAATGATGAAAGGCCAGAAACTGATCACTTGGTCTCTGTATTGCTACTGACTTCAAAAGGAGGATATGTTCCCAGCTAAGAAACTATACAAACATTTAATTGGAAAAGAGAAATCTCTATTGTTGTTTCAGTCAAGGATTTAATCTTTATAAAGTACACAATTCCCTTTTAACTTCAGACCTTCTAAGTAAGTTTGTGGTGGATTTCAACATTAACATATGGAAAAGGAGTGATGATGCAGTGCTGCATATTGCAGCAGATAAAGCAGAGCTTCAGATGACTGTGGTGTAAGTGCAGCCCTGTTACTGACCCCTTTGAGTGTGGGTGTAGCAACCCCTTCATTCTCAGTGTTTAGCTCCAGAATGGCCAGCCAGGGGACACATTTTGTATGCATCTCAAATGACCATCAGCCTATCTGAGGCTATTTCACGGCTTTGAACACAAGGAATTCAGTGGAAGCAGCAGGAAGGAGCATTGGCTTAAGCAACATGTTTTTTTCTTCAGTGTAGCTGCCAGGTGTGGGGAGAAACTTTTCAACTACAGCCTGGATGACAAGGAATCTTGCCAGCATGGAGAGAGGAGGTGGAGAGACATGAATCTATTAGAAAATTGACCTTACACAAAGGGAGGAGGGTGTCAGTCGTCAGCTGCTTCAGGCTGACGTGCAGGGAAAGCAGGTTCTCCCCAAGCAAGCTGTACTCTGTTTCCCTGAGGGACAGGGAGGTACTGAGTGTAAATTACATCTCCTCACTGCTTGGAGGAAATTCCAAGTTGTAGGTAAGAGGGTAGCCTTAGGTCTCTATGTCTTAAAAACTAATTCTTTGAATTCCTCACAACTGAATAAATCCTACTTTGATTTCATTCTGTGGTACAAGGGAAGGTTTTCTCTGCAGGCTCCTGAAGGAAAATGTTTGCAGGTGCCAAGTGTTTTGTTAGGCAGGCAGGATTGGGAGCTGGAAGATGTGGTTAGGGAATGGTTGGGTTATCAGTCCCATCAGGAGCATTACTCTGCTTGAAAGGGCTTGTGAACTGGAGAGGGGCCTCAGGAGGAGGAGCCTCCACAGATGCAGTTGCATAGACAACTTTGAAATTGCACATAGCAAGCTGCGGTTCCTCTAATAGTGGTTGGCCAAGTTCCTCTGGTAGGATTGCAGGATTAGGTATTTCTCACACCAGCACAGTGGTTCAAAGGTGGAGAGAAGTGCACATCTAGGCTAGCATACCTAGGAATGTCATGCTTTGGCTTTGGATGCCTGAGCTGGACAATCAAGTTCTAATTTATATTTAGGAAAACTGAGTTACCATCATTATTTGTAACCAGACTTCTTCATGATCAGGTTTCCTTAGCTGGAGCAAACCAGCTCCAGTGTGTCAGAAAACCTGCTGGATTCCTGGTCCACACTGTGTTTTGTTAACATGGTCTGATAAAAACTGCTTGGCATGCCCTTTGCCCAAAATGAGGAGGGGAGAAAATGGTATAAACTCCTCTTTTCTTGGAGCTCCAATTTCAGAACAGGTCTGGCAGCAGTGTGTAGGAAGCAGGCAGCACTAGAAATACTACACTCTGCTTTAGTGCCACCTTCCTCACTTACCAGAAGTACGGAAGAATGTCTCACGTCTCAATTTGCAATGGATAATTTAGCAGAGTAATTTCCTTTACATGTGTAGTAACAAAGATGATGCAGGAAAAGGTCATGGATAGGGGATTTTTTCCCCCCTCATTTCAGTATGAAGTGCAATGCAGTGTTTGTATATCTTGGGCTTAAATGACACATCTTTTACATACATTACTGTTTGAATGCGTTGTGAGAAAATGCTAATTTGTGATTGCAACTCTTGATTCAGTTTCATTTTTAACTAAATTTGGTATTTGTGGGTGGGTACCTAAGACAGTCTTAAGGTAATGTATCTTCTTAAGTGAAATTAATCCCAAAGAGGTGAAAATGTAGAAGAAAAATACTTTTTGCATCCAGCTAAAATACAGAATGAGAAAATTTCAGGCAGAGTGCTACAGGAGTTAATGGCTAGGCAGCTATTTTGATGATTTACAGCCTTTTGTTGAAATACCATGGAACCAGTAATTGTTGCAATAAACATTTTTGCACATTTAATTTTTCTGCAAAAAATATGTAACATGAAAATTACCCTGTTTGCAGTAATTTACATATTTCAATATGCAAATAAGGCACAACACATTTGGGGCTTTGTGGATTTTCAGTAGCTAGATGCATGACCTGTGGAGAAGAACAGGGGAGCTGGAAGTTGCTCAAAAAACCCTGGAATTGTTATCCTGGTGAGAGACTTGTGATAACAGAGAGACACTTCTTGTGTGGACTTGCTGCTTAGTGAGTGACCCTTTGGATGTTGTTTGTGTCATTGTGGTTAGCTGAGAGTAATGAATTGTGCTGAGATGAGACACTTGGTATTGGATTTTTGTGATGGGTGGCATGGTGTCTCATACCAATAACACTCCTCTCAGTGCCCCAGTGTATTCCTGTGAGCCTAGGGCTTGGAGCTGTGTTAGTGATAGTGCCAAAAAGAAATTCAGTGTTATCTACCACACTTGTCCTGTTTGACTTGTGTTAGCATGCAGCGATGGAGATTTTGTTGCAGACCTGTCCACTGACAGATCCCAGAGTATTGGGTTAGGGCTGGAGAAGTGTGGAAACAGCAGTGCTGAACACTTTCATGTGATCATGTGGTGTCCTTTTCTCCTGAAGTATACCTTTGCTAGTGACCCTTAGTAGGCAGATGATATTGGGGCCTCCAGAAGACAGCTGCTGTCTCTGGAAGTCATTTATGGAAGGCTGAACATGCCCAGCACTTAAGGAAAACAATTGGCAGTTTGAAAATACTCTGGTTTATGGAAGTCGATCATTGTATTAGTTCCTTTGGGAGGGGAAAAGAATTATTGCCTGGGTCCTTTAAGGCAGTTTGAGAGCCACATAAATGTTTTCACAGTGACTTAAAACTGAATTAAAGCCAGAGCAAGAATGTTTTTGTACAGTAACGGATACTTAATGCCAGAAAGTTGATTAATATTACATCTCTTCCCAAACACAATCTATGTAACGACATGAGGTTTGCATTGGAAGAGCTGGCTCAAGTTCACAACGTTGGCAAGGCTCCCTCTTCTTCTAAAAACAAAACTTCTCCCTTTCACTCTTATCTTCCCTCTTTGTTTTGGATAGTTTTATGAATGTGCAGTCACTTCCTTAATGCCACACGAGCTCTGCAACATGTGGCATATGTGTACATGTATGGTCCCTGCCTTCAGCTTCCAGACACTGGCAAAAAAGCCAAAGGGTTTTACACAACAGTACTCTGCTGTCCCTGCAACAGACTTCTCTGTTATCTCAAGTGTAAAGTATATCTGGTGTAGGAATAATCTCCAGGAGGGCTTGGGAGACCAAGCTTTGCCTGTGGAGTCAGCAGTTGGCTGAACCCAGCCCAGTAGAGTAATGAATTACACATTGAAAGCCTGATTATTGCACATGTTATAAATTGGCTTCTGAATGGCTGGTTGGATGTAGCCTGTAAAATATTGGCATGCAAATTAACTTGTAGGAATACTTTAGAAAATTGCTGAGAACACAATAAATGTCTGTTGCTCACTACAGTGTCAGCTCCTATAGTAAATGCTTAGTTAGTCTCTAGTAATTAAGCACACCTGTGGCTGTACTTGATCAAAATTTTTTCTAGCCATTATTATAGCTGTGCCTAGTACACACACAATTTGCAGTTTACATAAGGATTCCTTATCACAGTTTCAAACAAGATACCCTGACATCCCTGTATGGGATCCTGTGTGAATATTGGTGCCCAGGGTCCCATTCCCCTGCTGCAGAGAGCACTGTGATGCATCCATGGGGATCATACCTGCCATAAGGTTTTGCTCTGCTGCCATAAACTTGATCAGGTTATTTAAAACCTCCAGTGCTTGCAAGTTCTGAATGTAGTGGTTCAGTTTCTTTGCATTCAGTCATCCAAAAGACTCAGAAGTTTTTCATTCTGGGACTCTTACTGCTTCAGCTTAGTAATAATTGCTTTGGAGGATGCAACATTTTGAATATGAGCATTCAGATAAATGTGGATAAAAGGATATTCATTTACTCTATTTGAAGTGTCTGAACACTAATAATTTACTTGCACTTTTAATTATTTGTTAGTAGTGCTCTTACCTTGAACTAAAAAGCTGTTCTGGAAATGTAGAGCTGATTAAGGTAGCATAAAATAATCATAATTCAAGACTAAAAAAGATTTCTGCTTTAATAATGTGAGTTTCATCACTTTTGTGGATTTGGCTTCTTTTTCTCTCTTTCTGGGTTTTAATGAAATTATTGCTTCAAGGATGAAAGCTTTATTGACTTTCCTCTTTTGCAAAGAAAAAAAAAAACCTGGGAGCAGAACATTGGATATTGCATGTGTCAGAGTTATCTCTAGGATGGAAGATTGTAGCTGGGACATACCTATATCTGGGCTTAGTAAAGCATAAAGTACACCTTTTCTGCTTCTCTTGAATGCCTCAGAAATATTGAGTTGCTGGCAGACATCAAGGAGAATAAATTTGCTGCATAAAAAAGACAAAAAAGAATTAGTGATCATTTTATTGTTAAATTGGATTTGGTCTCAGTAATGTTTAATGCAGAGGTTTGGGGAGGGGGGTTGTTGTTTTCTTTCATCTGAGAAGTGGCTGTTTCTGTCTTATTATCAGTTATTCTTCAACAGTGAGATTTCTTGGGAGGCTTTTTGGTCTTTCCTGGCAATTTCATTTTTTCACTGAACTGTCTTACTAGCTATTAGGGGTGGAGTTCAGTGCTGTATTGTACTAAATAACTTATTGTCTAAATAAGTTCTACATTTTTACTCAGATGGGAGCAGTCTGGGGGATTTCTTTTTCCTCCCTGTTGAATGTTTGGCTTGTGATACTGTTTTGTAAAGTAATCAAGTTAACATTTTGATACCTATTCACGTTTGTGAGTTTTGCAGAACTTACTGCTGCAGGAAGGTTTTATACCTATTTAGCTGGATAGAACAATATTTTGAGTGTTGGAAGAAACAAACACTGATCTTTATAGAAACTGATACTATCTACTGTTTAACTAGAGACAGCTTGACTAGGATTGGTTTGCATCCATGTCTCTCCCTTTTCATTGTGTTTTCAGGCTTTAAGCTTTTCCTGTGAGACTGAAGATTTTTTCTTTCCTATTTCTCTTTTCCCCCTTTCAAGAATCTTACAAATTAAGACAAAAGCTAATTACTCAGAGGATAAAACTGGCAGGGTTCCCACGACACTTAAAATTAATGAGCTGTTGCATATAAAATATACCTTGTCTCATGTTCACTGGGTTGGGGTTTTGGGGCTTTTTTTATTTATCATGAACCATAAAAGTGCACAATTTGGCTTTTTGGCTGTGTTTTCTGTTTTAGCAATTTTCAGTTTATAAAGTGGAAACTGCATCCAGAAAACAAATCTCTCTGACTTAATGTTTCTGTCTGAGCAGATCAGTGTACACAATTTGTTCCCTCCAAAGGAACACATCCCTCCTCGCAGTGATGGAATACATCTTAAGGAAGCTGCCATCAGTTGCTTGTGCTATGGCTTATTAAGAATAAATAGTTGTGCTTCGTGCATGCTTGGTGCCTTCCAGCTGATGTGAGGACTCCTTACCAAGGAGGATAAATGTATTGTTGTGAACTCCTCAAGAGAGGTTGGCAATTATTATCAGTTCCATCACTGGAAATGAGACACGGAGGTTACCAGACTTTCAGTGAAATCACTGAGTAGTCCTTGGCTGGCTGGGACAGTGCTAGTTGCTCCTGAGCTCAGGAGAGATGGAATTTGTGTTGACTTCTCTGCCAATGGCTTTGCTCTCATTCTTCCTCAGAGAGGAGGAAGAACAATTGCAATTTTATATATATATATTTTTTTTGTGCATTATCTGAATATGATAAGTGACCTGAATAACAACTTTGTCAATAGCTTGCTGGAGTTTTGGCTTTTGGAGGTGTGGTGGGAAGGTTGATAGCTGGTTGAGAAGGTCTAGAGGTAGGCCTCTACTCCAAAGCAGCTTAGGTTGCCCCTCTTCTGTCCAGCAGGATTGTTGGTTGGCTGCTATTAATACTATTACTGCTGCTCCTACTGTAATGCTACAGATCATCTGTAGAATCAGCCAAGTTTCAGAATTTAGATAAAAAGGTATGTGTCATAGGTGTCTCATGTTTAGTGACAAAAGAAGGCTTTTATTTCACGGGGAAACAATCACTTAATTCATTTAGTTAATATTCCCAAACAGATGGTGTGTGTTGTGTGTAGTAAATATGATTTTTAGATACTTGTGCTGTTAAATATTTATGAATTTTCTTATTTACATCCTTTCCTAAACCATGGCAAAAAAGACAGAGGTAAAAAGCAAGAGCAGATGAGCAGAGAATTCAAGAGGGCACTTGCTGTTGTGGCTGTTGGATCACAAGCCTCTAGACCTCTGTCAAGTGTTTCACTGCAGAAGGGGCAGCACTGACATAAATTCATCACATTGTTGATGAACAAACAGGGAAATGTTGCTTTTTTTTTTTATTTTAACCTCAGTTTTTCATTTTCCTGACAACAAAAGAACAGTGACTATTCTTAAATAAACTCAGCAGAGGGACAGAAACAAAACTTGCTGAGATAGACTTGTATAATATTTCTTGCATAATATTTATTACACAAGAAATATGTTCTCAGTTCCATGTTTTCTTATCCCTTCACTTCAGCAGAAGGCTAGGGTGCTCGGCATAGATCCCAGCATTACTTTATATGACATGTTCCAATACAGTTTCAGTATTTTCCTTTCTTTGTAGAAGTATCTTTTCCTGTTTGCTATAGGCAAACTGCTGTCAGTTTGGTTTCAGCAGTTTGAATATTGATGAAAACAAACCCTACTTCTTCATTGAATGTTTCCTTTCTCACATTAGTGTTAAAATAAATCCTTTTTCTGTTTAGATTAGCTTTTGAATGCCCTCTGCAACAGCAGAAAGTTACTTGAAACTGTCATAAACAAAAATCAAACTGATAAGACTAAATTTAGGTCAATCAAACCAGTAATATACCTGAAATATTTCAATTTGGATATTGAAAATATGTTGGCAAAGGAAATACTTCAGTAAATCTGTTTGTATAAAGAAATACACAAAATACTGCTTTTATTTATGTATTGATTTTACCTTAGGTATAAGAAGACACTCATTAAATATCCAACATTGACAGAAGAGGAAGTTGGATTGTTTTGAATGAAGGTTGCGGTGCTGTATGTTGGGGTTTTGTCTTTTTTTTTTTTCCCCCCCTCCTTAACAGTCTGATCTTCTCTCTTCTCAGTTTTCAATGGGTCCAGCAAATCATCGAAGGAGAAAGAACCTGCTCAGAAACACAAAAGCAAAGAGGCCACACCAGGGAAGGAGAGGAACAGCGAACATAAAGCTGAGAGCCGAAAAGACCAGGCTGCTGCTAATCACCATCCTGCTCCAAACAACACTGGCTCCTCTACGAAAGGGCTCACTGCTAACAACCACCACACTCTTCATAGATCGGCTCAGGACTTAAGGAAACAGGTAATGAGTTGTACTCCACTCTGGACATATGGGAAACACAGACTTTTAAGGTGCTAGCTCCATTTACCACTGCCTGGCATGGAGTAATCCTTAACAGCATGCTCTGGAGACAGCAAGGAGTTAATTTTCATTGAAAGAGAGAAAAAAGGAAAGTGATACATACATGGGAAGTCAGTATAATAAAGCATATTTTATAGCCTTCTCTTTATATTATCCAGTGTATACACATGAAAGAGTAAAGTTCACGTTGTTATATATTAAACCTCTCTGACTGGCACTCTTGTTGGCCTCTCTGCTGACAGTGCCAAGGCTGGCAGCACATGGAAAAATGAACTCCTTTTGTGTTCAGCTGCTCTGCTGGGGTTATCTTAGAAGGCTCCCTGGTGTTTAGAGGAGCTGACATTACACTCAGGTATCTTATGTTGCATGTGGGCAATGCAAACCTTGGAGTCTGAGGAAAATGTTTCACCTGATGGATAAAGGAGGTGCTGTAGGATGTTGCCTTCTTTGCTGTGGATGTACCTGGCGGGGAGAAATTTAGAGTTTCATGTTATGTGGTGGAAAAAGAGCAAAAAGAAATCAGCAAGAGGTTTATCTCAGCCTGACTTGCATTTGAGTGTGGAAGTTTAGCAGACTAATCTGCTGCTGCTTGTGACTGGCATTTGTGCAGGATGCATCTCCATCTATTTTTGATGACTGGGTCAGAGGGCTCCTAAAATAGCAACTGTCAAATATTTTTTTTATAAAAGACTTTTCTAAATGATTGGTTAGTGTCCTTATTCAGTCTGGGGCTGGCTTAGCAGGGAACCTACAGCAGGGCAGTGCAGTGCAGACAGCTTACTGCACTTATGCCTTATATTTTGTTTTTTTTGCAGTGGTTAATTCTTAACAGGCCAATTAGAGACAGTCTTTACTTGCTGACATCTAAAGGTTTTTCTTGTAAGTAGACTGACCTGGACTTAAGTGGAGCTGGAGTTGCCATCACAAGATGGCTGTCAAGGCTTTAAATGGCATCTCTCAGTCACAGGCTTGGAAATTTAAAATGACTAAAAGAAAACCAGTGGTGCTCATGCCAAGGAACTATTCCATGTCTTGTGCTTCAGTAGTGTTAGGCTTCTCCTGAAATACCTCCACTGGATTTGTATTACCTTCCAAATAAAATTTAAGATCCTGAAGGCTATCTGCAGTATGTTTATCTGTACCTCTATAAGACTTTCATTTTTTATTCCCCTCATGGCAATTCTTACCTAGTCATCAGCTTGAATGCCTGCTGCCTTCTGCATCCTTTCAGCTTTCTTTTTTATGAATGCCAGTATTCTGTGGTCCTTGCTGTGATAGTCACTGCCATGAGCACTGCATGTTTCCCAAAACATAAGGATGTCCTTCATACTTAATTATTTTAGCTCACTGGAATACTTGTGTGAAATGCTTTAAAGTAGTACCATGGAGTATCAATGGTTAAAATCCTTGTGAAAGTCAGCTGCTGGCAGTTGTGAAGGAAGTTTTGAGAAGGGAAAAGGCAAGTGTAGGAGAATTTTTGTCCACTATCTAAGTGGGTTTTGCTTCACAAAGAGTATGTACTATGCAAACTGGAGAGAAATCCTCAAACATCCTGACAGACAGCTCACAGAGTATGTGCTCCTCAAGCTTTACAAAATAAGGTTAGGCACTTAAATTTTCTTCTGCAACCCACAGCATAAGTACTTTCTTACCATTTTAATTAAAACATGGCTGTAACTAATTAAAGGTGGATCATACATTTTGCCTGACAGAAGGATTTAGCTTTGTGCAAAACCTTAGACTTACCAATTATGTGACATTGCTAAATTTCCTGCCCTTGTCCTGAGTCTTTGTTGACTTTTTTAGTATGTTGCAAAAGGAGAGGTTTTTTTCCTCCGGAGTGCCAGCCACATGTTCCTCCTTCCAGTATGTTTCCTCTGTGATTTACATGATTTATTTATGTGTCTGTTTTTGTTTTGTCCAGTCTTACAGAAAATAAAGGCAGAACACTAGATATTACCAGAGATTTTCTTTTTTCCTCTCTTTCTTTCTTTTCTTTCCTGGTGTGCCCTTGCAACTTGTCATGTGTTCCTTCTCTCTCTTTCCTCCTCCCTTACTATGTTCCCAAATCCCCTACTTCAAAGGGCTTGTGGGCAAAGGAAATGTAGTTCAATGGGGCCCTCTCTTGGCCTGATATGGTAATTTAACTCTGCCCAACTATCAACCTTTTTATGAATGAATTCAAGATCAGTTGCATAACTTGAGTTTGTTTGGGACCAGAACTGTTTGTGGGTATTGCTAATGTTGCTGTTATTACTGTGGCTGTTATCTAACAAGTTGTTTGTTGGCTTTGTTTTGTCTCTATGTGTCTGGAGGCAGGATCCTAGGTGCTCTGCAGAGGTGTGTTATGTAGACCAGTTTAAATGCAGCAAACAAACTATTGCAAGACTTTGTGCTAGTCCTATTTGCTTTTTAAAAGGCAACAAAATTTACCATCTTTTGTACCCTCTTTTACTCCAATGCAAGTGTTCATTAAAGTTGAGAAAAGGGAGGTCTGAAGACAATACACGCCAGCAAAACTGAGAAGATAGCTGAAAAGCAAAGATAAGATTATTGCTATCTCCAGTTTCACCTTTAGCTCAAGACTTTGAGTCATGTAAGGCTAATGTCAGTGACTTTGTTACTACAAGGTGACTATCTTAATAGGTGAGGGAAAGGCTGTTTATGTTGTCTACCTAGACTTCAGTAAAGCCTTTGACACCGTTTCCCACAGCATTCTCCTGAAAAAACTAGCTGCTCATGGCTTGGATGAGCATATGCTTTGTGAGGTAAAAAAGTGGCTGAATGGCTGAGGCCAGAGAGTTGTGGTGAATGGAGTTCAATTCAGTTGGTGGCTGGTCATAAGTGGTGTTCCCCAGGGCTCAGTTTTGGGGCCAGTTTTTGATATCTATGGATGAAAGGATTGAGTGTACCCTCAGTGAGTTTGCAGATGACATCAAGTTGGATGGGGATGTTGATCAGCTTGAGGGTAAGGAAGCTTGGCAGAGAGATCTGGATAGGCTGGATCAATGGGCCAAGGTCTGTGGTATGAGGTTCAGCAAGGCCAAGGCTGAGTCCATCACTTGGGTCACAAAACCTCATGCACTACTATAGGCTTGAGGAAGAGCAGTTGGAAAGCTGCTTGTTGGAGATGGAACAGGGAGAATTGTTTGAGAGCTGGTGGAAGATGAGCCAGCAGTGTGCCCAGGTGGCCAAGAAAGCCAATAGCATTCTGCTCTGTATCAGAAATTGTGTGAGCAGCAGGACTGGGGAAGTGATTGCCCCACTTGACTTGGCAGTGGTGAGGCCTCACCTCAAATACTGAGTTCAGTTTTGGGCTGCTCACTACAAGAAAGACATTGAGGTGCTGGAGTGTGTCCAAAGAAGGGCATCAAAGCTGAAGAAGGGTCTAGAGCACAAGTGTTATGAGAAGTGGCTGAGGGAACTGGGGTTGTTTAGTCTGGAGAAGAGGAGGCTCAGGGGATATCACCTTGCTCTTGTACCTGAAAGGAGGTTGTACTGAGGTGGGGGTTAGTCTCTTCTCCAAGGTCTGGTGGTAGGACAAGAGGAAACAGCCTCAAGTTGTGACAGGAGAAGTTTAGGTTGGGTTTAGTTTCTTCCCTGAAAGGGTTGTCAAGCCCTGGAACAGGCTGCCTAGGGAAGTGGTGGAATCACCATCCCTGGGGGTATTTAAAAGACTTGGAGATGTGGTGCTGAGGGACATGGTTTAGTGGTGAGCTTGGCAGTGCTAGGTTAATGATTGAACTTAATAGGATGATGTTAAAGGTCTTTTCCAACCTAAACAATTCTATGATTCTATTTGATTCTATTTGAATTAAATTGACTTCTTTCTTATGTGCTCAGTGTAAGCACTGCCTCGAGATGGAGCTGTGGCATAGACCTCAATTTGGTGAGCCTGCGCGCCTGGCCATGTGGCCAATTTTTTAGGCTGACTCTGTGAGTGTATGTTTGGTTTTGGGGAAGACATATCAACAGTGGAAAGGTAAGGAAATGCCTCCCACAATTTCTTGTTTCTCTTGGTTCCAATCATCTGATGGGTCCTCAGAGACAAGTACAGGAACTTGTAGGTGATGACTGACCAGCCAGAATTTCACATTGTCCATGTGAAATCCAGACTCCACCTGTTGCTTTGATGGTGGGTATGACCACGTTGTTTGTTCCACTTGTTTCCAGCTGGAAGACATTTGTTACAGCCTATTCTTATTTGAAGCGTGGTCTGTTCTGGTCCATATAGTACTGCTGTATCTTAAACATTATGCTTTCCTCTCTGAAAACACTCAAGATACCTGTGGGCACTTAGGGAGGGAAGAGGGAGATGCATTTGAAAACTATCATGTTGCGTCTGCTTTAGGAAGGTGATTTGCCCTAAGGAAGTTTTCAGCAGTGTTTCTTCTGGGATCTCCTTAGTTAGTAACCAGAAAGAAGTAAGTGAATTCCTTATGGTATTCTCAAAGCTAGGTGTTCTCTATTTCAGGACCTGTTCATCACTGGAATAACTTCACTGAGTTTGAATAACAACTCAAAATAGAAAGCTTATGATCTGGGATTGGAGGTTAGCTAGCCAAGGCTTATGTAGCTATTCAGTTGCAGATTTGGCCGTGAGAGATCGAGACTTTCATTGTGTGGAGGTATTCTAACAACTCGTAAGAGTTGTGATAAGTTGCTGTTTTCTTAATGAATTCAGTTTTCCAGTTTTGTATCTTGGCAGTTTTAATTCCAGCCTCAAGCTGATGGTGCTGATGGCTGATGTTTTCCTTTGAAGAGAAGGAGCCGTGAGGTCTTACCTTTCTCCATGAGCACTTCCTTCATGGCTGTGTTTTGTTCTCAGGCCCTGTGTCACCAGCCCTTGCTGAAGGAGTGCCCCAGATGGTCCTTCAGCATTCTGGTCATGGCTTCTTCAGAAAAAATCATAGAAAGGTTGGAGTGGCAAGGTACCTCCATACAGCCTGACAGCTCACTCTGAGGTCTTGTCTTGACTGTAACTGACAACACAGTAATATAGCTGTGGCCTTGAAACCTTCTGGAAAACCTCCCCTAGAAGAGACTCCACAACATCCATTGACAGCATCTTCCAGCTACTTCTTTTCTAGCTGCAGTTTTTTCTAGTTGTGACTCAGATCATTGTTGCAGACAATTAAAGGATTTTTTCTTCAAGCTTTTCCCAGTGAACATGGAAAGAGCATTTACCTTCTCTTTTCAGAGGAGGTCCTTATGTATTGAAAGACTGCTACAGAATTTGCCCATAGTTATCTCTTTGAGGCTAAGTAAGTCCATCTCCTTTGGCTTTTCAATAAAGATCATATTTTCCAAATAACCTAAGCACTTCGTACTCTTCTAGGCTTGCTCCACTGCCTAAATTTTTCTCCCAGTGTAGGCCCAGAGCTGGGTCCAGCCCTGCTTAGGAAAGCCAGTGCTCCCAGCCTTTGCTTTTGGTGTTCACAAGAATAGGTCTCAGAAAGTGATTTGCATACTTTATACTCTGTCAGGCTTTGCAGCTCATTGTGGTCCCCAAATATTATTCCTCCCCTACATGTGTTTGATTTATCCTTCCTAAAATTAACACTTCTTATTGTAGAAATGTTCTGAAATAAGTTCTTTTGGATTGCCTTGAACTTTGACCTTGTCTCCAGAGTGCTTACAGCTCCTTCCAGCTGTGTGTCACTGGCAAATTTTACAATAATTCAAGTTACTGATGGAGGTACTTGGTAGAGCCAAGCCCAAGACAAGTCCCTGCAGAAAGTCACCTGAAATGCCTTTCCAGGATGGCAGTGAACTATTACAATGGTAAATTCTCTTGAGGTCCCTTTTGAAACCACTTCAGAGTAATTATGTCTAAGAGGTGTCTCAGGAGCTTATCTGATGGAATATCATGTGGGACAGTGACTGGAGCCCTACTGAGCAGAGGTGCTTGTCTACCTGCTCAGCCAGGTATCTGTCAGAAGATGATTAAATTAGCTCATTGTGCTATTTTAACACAACTATGGGGAGGCTTTGTTTTGTTACTGGTTTTTTTTCTTTTAACGTTATCTTACTATATCATTTGTGTATTTACAAATTACTTACCTGATGATTTGTTCCAGAATGATTTTAGGGTTTGAAGTTAGGTAGACTCTGCTTGCCCTCAACTTATTTCTAGGAGCCATGCCCTAAGTCATCTAGGTCCATTTAACATACTGAGGTTGCCTTCCTAGCTCTTTTGCTGAAATTGATTATGTTACATATCTGGTAAGTATTTAGTGATGCTTTTGTTGGAGGCTAATGCAAAAGAAGCCCAAACACTTGACCCAAACTGTTGCATTTGTTTTCCTTATTTGTGTGGTGGTTGATCTCTGCTGTTCTTTGTTGACTTTGTATTTTTAAGGTATTTATGATTTTTTTTTCCTGTTTCATTTTATGTCTTTTGCTAACTGAAGTTTCTTTAATTCCTTGCCCTTTCTGATTTTACTCATACATGCTTTTGCTGCTCCTATATAGTTCCCCTTAGTCATGTAATTGTGTTTCCACTTTTTACTGTGAATCTTTCCTAGTTTTCCAGTCTAGAGAACTTTGTGAACAGGCATAATGGCCTGTGCTTTGTGCCCTTCCTCTGAGTGGGAATTGAGTTAGTTTGGTTTTTTTACAGGTGGTTTTTTGAAGGTTGGGGTTTTTTCTTTGTTTGCCTCCTCTTTTTTCCCCCCTAAAAAAGTCTGTTGCCCTTTCTCTGTTCTTGTCACATCTTAGAATTGAAAACTCATTTCATGATCACTGTCACCCAAATTACCTTAGCCTTCCAGTTCTCAAGCAGTTCTTCTCTGTTAGTTGAGGTGAAATCTGTAGTCAATGTTCCTGACTATTTATAAAGCCAGAGATCTTCAGGGCCTGTTGTGCCTGCTGCAGGCAAAGCAGTGTCTCAGCAGCTCTCTACCTAAGTCTGCTCTTTGGCATGACAAAGTGTTGTAAAAGGCAAACCCAGGCCTCCATTTCAAGTGCAGAGTATTGCCTACATTTCATGGGAAATGGGTAAATGCATTTCTGTTAGCAAGTGCTTGCTTTCCAGATGATATCTCATACATCTTTGGAAAGCTCAAAAGTAAAAACTGATGTCATCCGTTAACTGGGCTTTCCTTAAGTGTTCCTACCTTGGAAGGACAAGAATATGGATGGCTTTTAAAAGGATGTTAGTCCTGCTTCAGCTTCTGGAGCCCAGAGGAGGAAATGCAGGCAGTAAATGCACATATACACATACATGTTTGTGTTTGCCGATTCCCTGGATTCCAGTTCCGCTTCTGCAAGTTGCTTAGTGCAAGACCATAGCATGAACTTTTCTGTTTGATCCCTGTTTTATACTATTTTATCACTGCTTTATAAATGACTACAATTTTTGCATTTGTTTGAGAGAAGCTGCCATGCTTACTGGTTTAGCAAGGATTTTGAAATCCTTTGAAGTGTTACAACTTTACAGGAATGGTAATGTTCACCTGAGTGCTGGTGATTGTACTGTAGACTTTCACTTGGAGCACTTTTATCAGTGTTCCTGTTGTTTGGATGTGTTTTTCTGCGCTCACAGTAGTTAAAGGAGGTGAGAAGACAATGTTTAAACTTGTTTAAATGCTGAAATTTGTTTGAGGTTTAAACTTGACCTTCATTTTCTTAGTAGTGGTGCTTAGCTTTGGCAGTGCTGAGCCTTCACAATTCCTTTCCAAGCTGAGGATTGCTTTTGGTGCTTAACACATCTTATGGTTAAAGTATACATTTTTACTTTTCATAGCTGGATTTAAATGGCTAACAGAAAGCAGAGGAGGTCCAGCATTTCTAAGCTGCAATGCTACATTAGTGAGTGATAAATATAATGTAATAAAATGTGTGCCAGCAAAACTGTCCAGATATCAAACTTTAAAAAAAAAAAAAAGGCATTGAACTACTGCATACATTTTTATTTCAAATTAATGACTTCAGCAACAAGATGCCTCCCAAGATTTAATATGTGTGACAGACTAGATCCTTCATGGCCATCTTGAGCTGTTGGGTGCATAATGTGCTCAATATCTCTTTTTATATGGATGTATGCATAGACAGGAGGTTGGGTTGAATCTCGTTGCGGGTTTGGATTTTTTGGGGGTTGTTTTTGGGTTTTTTTTGCACAATGTGCCCATTCCAGTTAGAGTAGATAGTGTATGCTGGCTAGTAGTAGTAAACTGTATGAGCACTTAAAGGAAGTTGGGTGGGAGAGAGATAGTGTCTGGGGGCCAGAAAAGGAGATAACAAAAGTGTTAGTTTGTAAATCAGACTACCTATTTTTGTGATACTATAACAGGCTTTCTGGTAGACAGGGAAGGGGTTAGTGCAAGCAAGGGACCTTCATGCCAGAAGCTATGTACCCTCTGAAAGCAAGATTGGCTTTCTGGAGACTTTTTGATTGGTGTCTTAGAAAAATATTTTTGTTTTATACTTTTACTGTAAGTGCCAAGTCCCTCTTCTTGCCTGAGTGAAAGGCATGATATGAAGATTGTAGGAAGGGGCCAGGACTGCAGAATATGGTTGTCCAGTGACTGGGATGCTGTGGCTGAGTGGTAACATTATTAATTTCCTTTTCTGTTTTCTGTTTCCTTCATTCTGCTCCCCCTGCAACACTCCTGGCCTTGCAGGTTTCTAAAGTCAATGGGATCACTCGAATGTCATCTCCGAGTGCGAACGCAGCCAGTGCCAAAAAGATGAGAGAAGTCAGACCTTCACCGTCCAAAACTGTGAAGTACACTGCAACAGTGACAAAGGGAACTGTCACATACACCAAAGCCAAGAAAGAACTGGTCAAGGAAACCAAACTAAATCATCACAAACCCAGTTCACCTGTCAACCACACAATCTCAGGGAAACTCGAAAGTAGCAATGCAAAAACCCGCAAACAGGTGCTATCCCTTGGAGCATCCAAGTCTAACAATACCGCTGTTAATGGTGTGAAAGTCAATGGCAAGTTGAACCAAAAGACATGCACTAAGGAGGTGGGGAGACAGTTAAGGGAGGGGCTGCGCAATTCCAAGAGGAGGCTGGAAGAGACGAATCACCTAGACAAAGTACAGTCGCCCACCAAGAGAATGAAAGGGGCAGTCAATTTGGCAGAAGCTGCCAGCAAAAAGGCAGCCGTGGAAAAGCCTTTGCTGAATGGACACCTTAAAAAGGAAGTGCCAGAGAAGAGTTTGGAAAGAAATCGGCCGAAAAGAGCCACTGCTGGAAAGAGCACGCCAGGGAAACAAGCACATGGCAAAACTGAAAATGCCTCCTGTGAAAATCGTTCTACCTCTCAAGCGGAGTCCTTGCACAAGCCACAAGACTCAATGGGCAAGCACGAAAAGGGCAGTAGTAAGTCTGGGTGGGGGATGCTGGGGGAGATTCCCATCCTTAGGCCCTCCACCAAGGAATTTCATGACCCGCTGATATACATTGAGTCGGTCCGAGCTCAGGTAGAGAAGTATGGGATGTGCAGGGTGATTCCTCCTCCAGACTGGAGACCTGAGTGCAAGCTAAACGATGAAATGCGGTTTGTGACACAGATTCAGCACATACACAAGCTAGGCAGGCGCTGGGGACCCAACGTGCAGCGGCTGGCCTGTATCAAGAAGCACCTCAAATCTCAGGGCATTACCATGGATGAACTCCCACTCATAGGTAAGGGCTGTGGATTTGTTGGCCTTTTGCTAATGTTAGTGTCCATATACGCTTTTGTGCTCTTTTTGCTTTTATGCTTAATCAAACTCCTGTTCAGTTAACACTGCAGAGCTCTGAATCTCTCTCTTTGTCCATCAGTCAGGCACAATGCAGGTAGGTTGTTGGAGAGCTTTCCAGGGAGACTTTTCTATCACTATTTTCCTCCTGCCAGCTCTTTATTTCACCTGGGTGGGGGGGTGTGGAGAAGCAATGTTTGGTTTTGGCCTCCAGATTTCAGGATCTTCTCCTTTCCCTGCTGTTTGTTTTTTTAGGCAGTACAACTATGGCTATTGATAGCCTCAGTTTGAATGTTGCCTCAGAATACTATTTTTTGAGCTCTTCAAAGATGTTTTCCATACAGGTTGCAATGCTGCCAAGTCTTAATACAAATATTCCCCCCTCCTTAAAAGCTTTTAAGCGAGAGGGAAAGAAAATATCTCAGAACTGACTTCTGTTTGGGTACTCAGACACTTAAAATCACAAATTTGCAGTGACCTGCTGACATTTAACAACCATTAAGTGTCAAGAATAGGCAGTAAAATGTGGTTGATTGCAAAATGGAGGTTTCATTATTTCTCCCAGCAGGTGTCTGCCAGGGCTAATGCCTGAGTGAGAATCACTTATTTAACAGAATTCTTGGTTTATGGTCTGCTGTCAAATATGACACGTGACAAAAATGTGACAATAGTTTGTAAAAACATGACAACAGCAGCATACAAATGAACTAGTGAATGAGCCACCTCCATCCTCTACTGCCTTTGCAGCTATGGCATAGTCACAAACTTGCTGTTTGAATTTTTCTTAGCCCTTCCCTTTGCTTTTGAAGCATTGAGTTGGAGCTCGCAGAACCTGCACGTTGCAAATTGAGGCTAGAGTTTTGCCTTTGAGGCATTATCTGATCAGAGGATAATCCCACCCCCCTGTTTTCAAACTTTTTATTTTGTAGCCCATATGGTTAAGTGAGTGAAAATGCCTAAAAGCACACAAAGAGATTGCAGAGTTTATGGTGAACCAATGCAGGGCATAAGAGAGGAATGACAGACTTTCAGGAGGAGGAGCGGAGATTAGCGCTCGCTTGCAATTGCTGTGCAAAAGATGTTCAAGGAAATCTGAAAATTAAAACCACTCAAGCAGCAATAAGTGAACATTTTGTATGCCTAATGTATGCAATGGTTGTATGCTAATAGGGAAGAATAATGAATTAAATTTACATTGGCAAGAGAAGGAAGAGAATGTGCAAGACAGCTCGATTAGCGCTCCTGGAACAATGTTAACTTTTTAATGAAATACCTTAACTCGGCATTAAGGTGGCATTACTGTTAATTATTTGTATTATTTAAGCACCTAAGAGCCTAATTAATAGGCAAGGATTCTAGTCTGCTGGGTGCCATATAACCAGAGCAAACAGGGGTCTCTTATAAAATTTGCATCCTATGTGTCTTTTCTGCAATTAATTTCCTATGTATCTTGTGTTTAAAATGAAAAACAAGATGGAGAAAAGGAGCTGGAGATCATCAGTGTGCAAAGATGAGAAATCTGGTTCCAGCAGGAAAGATATAAAGGAATCTGTGGTCATAAATGCACACTTACTTACGTAGACATGCATAACATATCCCTCCTTTCAGGGCCAAATCACATTTCCATTGAAGTAAGTGGGAGTTTTGCCAACAACTTGTGCAGTGCCAGCATTTGGTATTAAATGCATACCTGAAGATTTAAGATTATTTTTGTTAAATGAGCTTACTCACTAGGCAATTTAAAAAGATTCCTAACTTACTGAAATTAAAACAATTTAAAAAAAAAAAGGGGGGGGGGGGGAGAGAAAAAAAATCAGATGCTGTTTCTGCATAACATGTGCCAGGTCTCCTATTTAAGCTGTAGATGCCTAAATAGGATTAAAACTGGTTTGGGGTTTGGTTTTTTTTTTTGATTACTTCAGCCTTTCAAGGAAAGTTTAAGCAACATACTTAGGTCAGTCCTGGAAAACATCAGCCTGAGATATAAATGCTTCCAAAAGTTATGACTGTGTGAAATGGAATTATAATTGAGCTCATTTTGTAAACCTTAGCTGTAGCTGGCCCGATGGAGGATCTGGCAGATACTCAAGGCTCCAGCTGAATGATGTGCTACTCAAGCTCTAATATTGCAGAATGATTATGAGAGATCATTCCATGATGCAGGAGAAAATTGCATTTCTTAAATAGCTCCTAAACAGTGTTGAAACTAGGACATCAAGCTGGGTATGCTCTGTTTGTCCCCCTGGAGAACACGTGTAACGTTAAACCTGGACCACACTTCTTTCAAAGTTAGGAGAAGAATGTTCCTCAACTTTATGTAGGTCACTGGATCTGTTGGGATCTTGAATTATGCCTTCAGCTTATTTGGGAACTGTGCTTATAAAATACTAGATCGAAAAAGTAACAGCCTGTTATAGAGGCCAGCCTGGAAGTTATTTGATTTGATTTCTTAAGAAAGAAAAAGACCCAACTTTTCAAACTTGGGTGGTTTTTGTTTTTTGTTGTTTTTTTTTTCCCCAATGGTGTTTAACTTTCCTCAGCTTCAAGACTTAACCATTTTGACCTGCCCCTCAAAAAATTACTGAATTGGATAAATCTGCTGCCCCATGGCCCTGTCCCCACCCTTGTCATATGCTTCTCAAAGCCTTACCCTTGGTTTTGCCTGCAGCCAAAAACCTTTTCCCTCTTTTCACACCTTTGGCAAGCATTAGCCAGCAGCCCTTGGCACTGCTCTGCCTCTGTCCACAACTCTTGTCATCCCAAAATGTTGCCTGCAGGTTTACACTGCTGAGTCTCCTCCTCATTGGATTGGCCCATGTCCTTCCAGTAATGGAAGAGGGGAAAGCAGAGGGAACAAAGAAAATTGGGAGCACCTAGGAAGCATCTGAGCTGCAGAACAGGGTAGTTTGAAGAAAGTAATACTGCTTGCACTAGCAAGTGAGATGTTGTGACTGGCCCTTCAGATGCTGTAGCTTTACATCTGACAGTAAAATATTTACCATAATGCTGCTTCTTGCACTCCTCTGTTGCAGAATAGCATTTCTAAGTGCTCTGAAATGACTGTGGCACAAGGATTTTTTTTTTTTCCTTTTCTCAAAGCAAAAGGAGAAGGAGAGACAATGTGGCGGCAGCAGTGTTGACATGAGTTCTGTATTAATTTTCTTTTTTCCTTCAGCAGTGCCCAGTTGAATTGTAGGTGGTCTTTGGACTGTTTCTACACTCCTTCTACTGATGATTTATTTCTGGGCTTTGAGAGTATTTATGATGTTTCTTTTATTGTTCCTTGTCCATTTGGCTGCTTTTGTGCTGCAGTTTGTCTAATCCTCCATTTTTATTTTTTGATGGGAGTGTGAAATGTGCTAGTCATCTTAAAACATACAAAAACCATAATGGATATAAATTATGGATGGCCTCAACCTGGAAGAATAATGTGCCTGGAACTTTTTTATGCAGTTGCAGACAACAACCCCAAACAACCCCACACCTATCTTGGGTGTTTTTAAGGATTTTTTTCTACCTGTAGTGAAATTAATGATATTACTGTGCTCCTTTTAAATACTGTTTTCAAAGTGTTGTGCAGACATTAGACAGTCAATGTTTCACCTTCAGAAGGGATAGGTGTTTGTCTTTTTGAATGCCCGTATCCATCTTGAGACTTGTTTTGCTTCTTCTTGGTATAAACCAGAGGTGGGACTGGTTGTGGGCAAGGGGACGGTGGGACTGTGGGGGGGCTTTTAAAGAGCTGGGCAACTCTTGTCTTCCCACGGGTGTNAGCGGCCTCTGCCAATGGCAGGGCGGCCTGGGCTGGACGGGCGCTGCCGCCAGGGCATTGGCGCCAGGGCACTGTCGCCGCCACGGGGAAATGACCAGGAAAAAGACTTGTGTCAGGAGATGGCTGGGGATGCTCTGAGAAGAGAAGGGAATCAAACTCAGAGGAGATCAAAATTAACCATAGGGAAGGCTATTGCAAATACCAAAACCTGTTCTGCTGAATGAATGAAGCTAGCAATACAGTGGTGTGTGCCTGTCTTTAGCAGGAGGCATCCAAGACAGGGCCAGTCCTGCTCCAGTGCCCAGGTGCCCAGGGCTGTATGGGTGGTGTGTTGCATATGTGCTCAGCCTGGTTGCATGCTTGACGTGAGCTGCCCACAGCTTTCCTAACCTGCTCCTGTGCTTTCCTTTCCCTTCCTCTGCTGCGTGATGCGCACGGACCCCAGGAGGCTGCGAGCTCGACCTGGCCTGCTTCGTCCAGCTGATCAACGAGATGGGGGGGATGCAGCAAGTGACTGACCTCAAGAAATGGAACAAGCTGGCAGACATGCTGCGCATCCCCAAAACTGCACAGGACAGGCTGGCCAAGCTGCAAGAAGCCTACTGCCAGTACTTGCTCTCCTATGACTCCCTCTCCCCCGAGGAGCACAAGAAACTGGAGAAGGAGGTCTTGCTGGAAAAGGAAATCTTGGAGAAGAGGAAAGGACCTTTGGAGGGACATTCGGAGAATGCCTACAAGTTCCATTCCTTGCCCCGGTTTGAGCCCAAGAACGGACTCATCAATGGGGTGGTTCACAAAAATGGCTTCCGCAACAAGTTAAAAGAGGTCGACGTCCCCCTGAAGACAGGCAGGCGGCGGCTCTTCGCTCAGGAAAAGGAGACCACGAAGGAGGACGAGGAGGAGGAGGAGGAAGGAGTTCTTAGCGACTTACACAAGTGTATATACAAGGTAACACGGGGGGGTGGTGCTGAGTTTGGTTTGCGGAATGGCTGGTGCTGTCGTCTGGGTGGCATCCAGGTGTGAACCCAGCTGGCAGTGGGGGAGCCCGTGGGCTGCCCCAGCCACCCCAAAAGAAGAGGTGCAGCCAGCAGCTAGCAGAGCCAGGCTGTCTGATGACTTTATCCTGATCTGCCTGACTCTTGTGGGATGTCTGGAAAAGCTGGAAGATGTTATTATCATAACAAGATGCGCTGGGCTCTGCCCTCCTTCATCTCCTTGTGAGAGGTTCCCTGAGTAGCTGTGCCCAATTATCCTTGCAGACAGAGTTTTTGTTTTCATTTTCTAGTGACATTTAAAGTGATGTTCTGCTTTCTCATTCCTGCTTCTTGTAAGTCTCTCGCTTGAGCGAAGCAGTGCTCAACATCAAAACTAACATCACTAGAAATACTAGCATTTAGAAAGGGCAAATGGGAGTGCAAACTATTTTCATCCACGATGCCAGATTTTTGCTCAGCACTAACACAGTCACATGGACTAACAGCCCTCTATCAAGTACATCCATTTACAAAGGAATGCTGACTCTTTCACTGTGTTTTATTTGGCAGTCTCCTTCTCAGAGCAGGACTTGGCACAGCAGCTCCCAGTGCAGTTTGGAGTTCCGTTGAATTGTGTAGCCATGCTCCCAGAGAAATATAACATTGAGTGTCTGTGCCCAGGAAAGGAATACGCTGTTCTTCCCCTTCCAATCTCACTTCCATCACCAGGAAATTAAGCCAGATAGCCCAAAGTGGCTTATTGTTAAGCTATTTAGGGACTGCATGAGCTCATGACTTGAGCTTTTAAAAGCTTGCTTCAGGTTCCTTTGCAGCCTGTTATGATTGTCAGCCTCAAAATTCTTTTACTTGGGAACTCCAGCCTCAGTCCGACCTCTGAAAAGCAATCTCTTTGCCATGCTGCTTTTGGAGAGAAGCTTATCTAATGACAGCAGCTTTTGTGAATAGTGAAGTGGCATTTCTATGCTTAATATCCTGTGCTTAATGATGTTAAATGAAAAAATTTGATATAACTTACCCTGACTGCTGTATGAATAACCTCAGACTTAGGGGGGAAAGGCCTCCATTTTCCTTTCCAGTGCAAGTCCAAGGTTAAAGTTGTGAAACTCCTAAGTAGCTCAAAATGCAAGATTAGGATTTGCAAGAAGTAGACTAATAAGACTTGGAAAACAACAACAACAAAAAAAGAGGCAAGCAAGCAAAGTGCAGCTAATATAACCAGCCTGAGCCTGCTGAGCCCCAGGCCTTTACCCTAAAAGGCTAAGAGTACCCAAATTGCTGCTGCCTGCCCCAAAGGTGCTGGCAATACTGGCAGCATCAGAGCCTGTAAGAGTCCAGCAATACCTGGTAGCAATACTTTTGTTCTAAGCATAGAAGCTATTAGAGATGAGCACTGTTGAGCCTGCAGGCTAGTGCTGTCTCTACCTACCAAAGCAGTTGCAGCACATGGAGCTCTTCAGGCAACACTTCGGGTAGTCCACTGTGGTGCCAGCAGCTTCCCAGACACTGGAGCTTGCCCATTTGAATCCCATCCCATGCTCATCTGCAGTGCAGAGACTGGGAACTGCTGTCACAGGCAATGGACTGGGGGAAGCAAGTCTGTGGTGAGTTTCTGGAGAGATCCCTGCTGTGGAGCATCGTGGGGGAGGTCTGGTCAGTCTGAGTGCAGGGAGAGGCATGGCACTTCATTTTCACAAAACTTAGGGAAAAGCCTTACAGAAGAACTGATAGAGAAGAACTGGTTATGTCACCTAGAGCAAGCCTCAAGATGTAGAAATAAGAGATTTTGCAGCCAACTTGGTGCACTGGAGTGCCCCACAAGATCTGTAAAATGACTGTAGTTCATCATGAGGCTTTTCACTGAGACTCAGGTGAGGTGATGCTGGCTTACAGATTGAAGCAGAAGCTACTACATGGCATTTTATGAAACAAGCCTTTTAATCCTGCAGTCTCTGTTTGTACTGAATGATGATATCTTTCTGTGCACGTATCTGTGGAGGAGAGGAGTGTGCTTTACCATTTAACACCAAATCCTCCATAGAGGAAGAAATGAGTATATGCAATTTTTAAGGGCTAAACAACTCAATTTTTCCAGTTTCTTTTTTTTTTTTCCTTGCTTCCTGCATATCTGATAAATGGGAAGGCATGGTTAAGCTTGGAAGATGAGTCCTTATTTTTCTGTGTAAGAGGTGAGGAAGAGGCAGGTAACTGAAATGAGGAGGCTGCTGCAGAGGCTGTGGTGAAGTCTATGCTGAAGTGTGCTGACTGTTGGTGCAGGCTCTGCCTTTTACGAGAGGCTTTGTTGTAAAAGGCTGCCCCAATAAATGATTCATGAGGGCATTAAAAAATGAAGGAAATTGCTTATTGTATCACAGAGCATCCAACTCTGAAGTTTATGGGAATCGGAGGGCCCCAGGCCCTGGGTATATCACAAACTTTTTTTTGTTACAGCTAATTATGCTGTATTCAATTACAGAAGTGACAATGTTACAACCGAAGGAGCATGGCAAAGTGATAGACTTGGCCTCTGGGGGAAAAGCTGCTTGTAGAGTTGTTTCTAGTTTACTCTTGGGTATAGTTCTGAAATTAAACACAAGAAAAAGACTGAGGTGGTTTGGCAGACCTGTTTCATAATTGAAAAACTGGAAAGGTAATAGTCTGAGTAATAAAAGGTTCATTTTCGTGGAGTTTTTAAGTCTGTGGTTGCTCAGATGGGCAGCCAGTGGGCATGATGGGAGTTAGAGGAAGGAGTGGTAGATTTGGCAAGGGTGCAAAGATATTTTCAACTTCACATTTGCAAAGCAAGGCTAGTCTCTGCCTGCAGCAATGCTCACAAACCAGTATGGCCACAGCAGGTAGTGTGGTGCCTGCCAGCTCTCGTGGCTCACAGCTTCCCAAGATGTTTCATCTGCCATGGAGCAGAGAAGGTGATCCAGATATCCCTCTCTGGGCACACCAGTATGTGTGGGTTGAAAGGAGCAAGTGGGTTCTCATGCTCCTGCCTTCAAAACCTTCAGAGGATGCTTCCCAGAGCATCTGGTGTTATAGGTATGTGTAAAACAAGTATCCAAAAAATT
>VWZO01010528.1:1477712-1550212 GCA_013396975.1 Bucco capensis | reverse complement strand
TGTTCAAATCCTAGGAAGTACAGACTCCTACAGACTCCTTGAGCAGAGTAACTCTGTAGGATGCATATAGAGTTAATATTAGTGCACATTATAAGCAAATATGCTGACAAGGTCTGGAGGGTGACCAGAATGCTTTAGGAAATTGGTAACAAGACTGGATGAATGACAAGAAAAGGGCATCCTTTCCCCAAAACCTTTCTAGATTCATTCTCTTCTTTTGCTGCCAACTTTGGCAAAATGGCTCTGTGTGTATTTGGAGTGGGGGCAAATGGGCTCTAGGTTGAGGTCTCTTTGCTTATCATTGACTGGTAAGTCATGATAAATCTGGAGATGCTTTTTACTTGCCTGAGCATAACAAATCCAATTAAAGTAATGTCACAGATAAAGAGTAGCATGGTACCACTCAAGGTAGGTTTGGGAATCCCATGATTTGCACCAAGCTGTGCTGCTCAGTTTACAGTTACCAGGTACCAGCTCTTGGATACAGTTATCATTTGGGTGGATATAAAGCATTATCCTTCTGGCAGGGTGCAAGCAAGAGTACCAGCTAATTGTCACCATAGTGCCTAGCTGCATGCAGCAGAATAGCTTTCTCTGGATGTGTGAAGCTAAGACCTGAGATTCCTACATTATTTCTTGTCACTTCTGCATAGAGAGCAGTGCTGGCTCTAGAGCACAGAGAGGACAGCTGCTTCCTTGGCTCCTAAAGGAGAGGAAGATCTGCAACTGGGCATATACCCAGCAGAGTTTTGCCATTCTTCATCAGGTCTTTCTTCTGTTGTAAGAGAGAGTAGAGATGTGGAATTGTTGAGGAAGGTCTTAGGCTACTTTGTGTATTAACAGTAGAGGTGATTTGTGATTTCCTGATTATTACAAACAGGAAATTAAATACAAAGATCCTTTGGTTGATGCACAGGTAATAAAGGCAACCAGATAATAATGAAGATAACAGAACCTATGTTGGTGTTCACAGGATGCAAGCTTCTGCCCATAATTAGCTGTTCTTGTACCATTAAAATGAATATCACTCTCTCCTGATTCTGCAGAGCACTGAGTTTTCAAATTTCTGTTTTGGGGATTTTGTGTTCCCTTGGCATCTTGTGATCACCATCAGACTGAGTCGAAGTAAACAGCTTTCCATGAATCCTCAGTGTTTTACCAAAAAGAGCTGTGTGGGCAAGCCTGTGTTTAATTTCTTTCTTTTAATCAATATCCTGCTCTGAATTGCCTGTTCCTGTGTAGCTGTGGCCCATTATTTACTCCACAGTCAATCTTTCTCTTTTCCTCTGACAAAACAACAGGTATTGCATTCCTGCTGCGGAGGAGAACAAACTTGATGATGTGGTACATACCCTGCTGCAAGCCAATGGCACTCCAGGGCTGGAAATGCTTGAAAGTAATGTAATGGTAGGTTAACACTGGGAGAAGTATTCCCATCTGAGAACCCAAGGCTAATCAGAAGGCTGTTTTGGGGCTTTTGTTTTGGTTTTGTCTTACACTACAACGATGCAGAGGCTGTTGATAAAATCTGGCTACTTTCTACTTGCAGTGTGTGGCATTTTTCTAACAAGGCTCACTAGTTAAAATGGTGAAACAAAAGTGACACTGCAATACATGACCATGATTAATACTGTAATATATTTATTTGTAGTCAATTATCTGCCATGACTGACGTTTTATGATGCCAGCATGGATATAAGAAACCTAATACTTCAAGGGATTTCAAAGATTTTTTGGCTCCCTTGTTGAATTTGTGGGTAAAAGTTTCTATTTAGTGCATTTAAGTATGAATTTGGGAGCCCCAAATAACAAAATGACTCTCCCTCAGCTATCCATGTTAACATCTCTAACAGAAATGCAGTAGCAAGTTGGATTCAGTGCCCAGTCTGAAAAGGGGTGGATGGAAAACAGAATGGCAGCCTGTGTTACTCTCTCGATAGTATTGTTTTGAGGCTTTGTGTTTGAGATTGTTTGGCAAGTGACAGTTGAAGCTGTTGGTTTCAAAGGAGCCACTTCTGTACTTCTCACTGCAAACACTAAGCTTCAGCATGTGCAGAAAGCAAGAGATAAACTGAACAGAGCTGAGCTGTTAGCAGAGCACAGCTTTGCTCCACAACTAGTAGCATGTGGCAGCACCCAGCAAGGAAGGGGGTCTGGCTATAAAACAAAGTTCTGATTCTTCCCCCCCCTTTTTTCTTCCTTATTTTTTGTTGTTGTTGTTTTGCTTTTGTCTTTCTAGATCTCCCCAGAAGTCTTGTGCAAGGAGGGGATCAGGGTGCACCGTACTGTACAGCAGAGCGGGCAGTTTGTTGTCTGTTTTCCTGGATCCTTTGTGTCTAAAGTGTGTTGTGGCTATAGTGTTTCTGAATCAGTGCACTTTGCTACCACCCAGTGGACAAGTATGGGGTTTAAAACAGCCAAGGTAAGTTGAGAAAAGGAGTTAAAATGGATTCACAGCCCTGCCATCTAAACCAACAGCAAACCAGACATTCCAGGACTGATAGCCTAGGCCAACTACGTCTGTTTTTGTGGACTGATAAATCCAGAAGAAGTTCTGCAAGGCATAAGATGATCCAGTGTTTTTCAGAAAAGCAGCTGAGTTAATAATGATAACTTCTGTATATTTGAAACATTTAGAAGATTGTTATGCCTGCAGACCAGTCCCTCCAGAGCTAATGATAATGTATTGTATTATGCTTACTGATTTTTTTTTTTAAGTGATGTTTTCTAGAACCATTAGAATCTCAGGTGCAAATATCTGAATAACTGTGCTTGTTAGCTCCTATGATAGGCAGAGTCAGTTAATACTTACAGGTCTGTATTGCTTGGCTCTCTCTGCCCCTTCCTTCAGGAAAAGCTGTTGATCAGGGCAATTTCAATTTTAATTGACTTGAAAACCCTTAGGTTCACTGACCAGCCCCATCTGATACTAAGATGTACATAATAAACCTTCTCCATCCCTTCTCACACAACTAACTGAGGCAGGTTGCCTGCAGAAACAAACAGGGGAATTGTCCAGTCATCATGATTTTGACTACATTTCTCTGTTCTTGGGCAAAGAATATATGTCACTCATTGTGTTCCCAACCTCCTCAAATACACTCTAGGTTACAGAAGCTATTTTGGTAGTGTTTTATCGTTAAGCCACTAGTAAATTCTCATTTACATCTTCAGCCCAAGTGGTTAGTAAGTAATTCAATGTCATATGGATTTGGTTCTTTAGGGTTAATGGAATTCTTCAGCCTGGTTATACTAATTGTATATTAACTTAGTTTGAAATAAAAGGTTATTTTATTACAGATTTATTTGGGGGGAAGGTGGGAATTGTATATCTGTGTAGGTAAGGAATGAGAGTCCTGAGCTACCATTTTCTGCCTGAAGGTACACAATTATATTGACTCCATATGTTGTATTTATTGCTCTACTGAACACTTGTTTGATATTGTGAAAATGCCACTCCTGTAAGAGACAGAAATCACTATGCAGCAATTAAAAAGCTCTTCTTGGTGCCTCAGATTCTGAAGAACAGTTTCTTTTGATTAAGTTTCAAGAGCTTTGCACTGGGTAAATGTAAGCTGACTGAAAATCCAGCAGATTCCAGTCTGTGATAACCTACCTTGGAAACTGAAGTCACAGCTCTCAAAAACTTTCCAAGAACCAGAGATACATGTTTATAACAAAATAACTGTGGAAACACTTACTGTGTTGTTATTTTCCTTCTTTTCTCTTTTTCCCCTCCTTCCTCCTCTTCTTTCCTCAAACTGTCCTATGTTCTGAACTCCCTTAAAGTTTGGAAACTCTTCCTTGGTTCCTTCACTTTGACAAGGCACTTTGCCATTTTCAAAAGCTGGCCAGGATTGTGCTTTTCAGAGGTTGTGAGAGGTTCTGTGTAATGAGCAAGATTCCTCTTTGGACTGTTAATGAACTCTGACAAACAACTGTACCTTCCTGTCTGCCTGTTCTTGACAGCAATACTGACAGTTCTCAGCTGTTTGATACATTCACTTGGATTTCATTCTGTGATAACTGTGACCTGATTTATTTTTTATAGTGACTCTCTTTATCTTACTAAATGATGTTGTTTCATTTCTGTATTGAATGAATGCTCAATCTCCTTTAATATATGGAAAAACTGCAATTCTGCATCTGAAATGGCATTGATTTCAGTTTATAAGGAGTTGGGATAATTGTGGGAATAAAAGAGTTTGTATAAAGTCTGTGTAAGGAGACAGACAGGTTTCACCTAAACCATACATGCAACCAGGTTGCTGCCTTGAAACACTCTTGAAATTTTAAACTAAGGATGAGGAGAAGGTTTGAGGTGTGGTGGAAGAGTTTGTGTTTGGAATGTTGAAGAGGTGACTCCGTACCCTTGAATAAGGCATGGGGGCAAAGTCAGTAAAACTCACTTAGGAAACAGGAAAAGAGAATATTGGACTAAATGAATGCACTCTGGTCTAGAGGTTTGGAAATAAGAAGGAATGTCTGGTTTTCAAGGAAGGCTTTGGTGGTATAGGGCCTACCAGGAATTTGGTGGAAGGAAGAGTCTCAGCTGGTACTGTAACAAGAGGAAAGATGGATTTAGTCATCAGTTGGAGCAGCACTGCTGCACACAGGAGAGAGCTTGCAGTCAGGTAAACCAGGCTTGACTCTATCACCAGTGACAGAATACCTGTGCACTGATCTTCCCATCCTAAATGGAAAAAGCATGGTTTTAGAACTGTGCTCCTGACTGTCCTATCAGCCTAGCTGCTGATACAGGCTTTCTATTGATCCCTACACCTGCTCTAAGTTTTAGTTTGGGTGAGGACTGTGCCTTTAAAAACACCACACAAATGCCATCGCTTGGTTCCTATGACAGAGCTGTCTGAAGCCTGAGCAGACTGCACTGCTTTCAGATGATCCCAAATGGGAAGAGGCACTCCAGAAGCGTGCCTGACATCCTCCAAACACTAATGGTAGTGTGGCCACAGGACCAGGCTAGACTGCTCTGAAGTCAAGCCATCAGCATGGCCTGTGGATGTTTGGGTTCTCAGCAGCAAGAGCACATCCACTCCTCCTGCTTTACCATACTGCATGGTGTATAGATGTAGCCTGTGATGAGGCCAGGATGTACAATGAGGATGGGAAAAGCTGGCATCCTCCCTTAACTAGGAGAATGGTTGGATTGGTGGCTGGTGCCAGAACTGAAACGGCTGCAGGGAGCAGCTAGTCAGGAAATGCATCTGAGGAGAAGAAACTGCTACCTGTCTGCTAAGCAATGGTGGAGCCCAGTTCAGAACATCCTTGTGAAGGAACTGCACTGTGATGGTGAGCAGAGATTAAAAACCTTGAAAAAAGCAGTAAAAAAGCAAAGTATCCACTACTGTGGTGTCTCATTTCAAAAGACAAACTCACATAAAAACAAGGAGACTTGTTAAATTGTGAATGCAGAAAGAAGGATTAAGTGTTTGTGTCCAGCCTAGAAATTGTTTCAAGATGCTGTGTTAGAGGCTCACAACACAGGCACATTGCCTAGCAAAAAGGCAAAGTTTCCAAAGGCAATCCCCACCTAAATTTGGCATGGCTAAACACCAGGAGAAAGGAGTCTGTTTGAAATGAGACCAAAAAAATCCCTTTTGTGTCCAGAAGATGAAAATGCAAATAAATCAACCACTTGAGCAAGATGCACATGCAGACCAAAAAGAGATTGCAAAGAACAACTTTCAAAAGGCCAGAAAGATGACATAAATGTAGAAAAGAGTTAAGTCCAGAGCAATCAACCTGGCTTTTGCAGCATGGTGCCCCAGCCTGGAAGCTCTTGGAAGGATGGATGGACAAAAGAGATCCAGTTGACAGAGTCTGTGACCATTTTACTGGAAGACTTTTGGCAAGGTCCTTCAGAAAAGGCTCTCAAAGAAATTAGCCTGCCATGAGTTGAGAGGGAAAGTTGACACAGTGAAAAATAACTGATTGAAAGAGAAGCAGAGGATGGGAACACATGGTCAGGTTTTGGCATGGAGGGGAGGTCTCTTTCTGTTCTCTTCAGGAGCTTATACTAAGACCAGTACAGTTCCATAGAAAGGGAACAGCAAAACTTCCTTTATACTGAGGATATTAACAGTAATAACAGCAAAAATCCAAGCTAGGAGGTGTTCTAGAAAGATTTCATGATACTGACTGATCTGAGTGAGGAGATGAGTTGATAAATTTATAAATGACTCAGGGGTAAAAAATAATCCTAATTTGACAGGCACAGTGATGGGCTCTGAAGAGCTCTTGCTACTGAGAAAAGAGTCTTTGGATTGCTATGGAGCTGCCAGCCAAGTGCTCTGGAAAGGTTTAAAATGAAGTCTTGAGCATAAGGAATTGCAAGGAGAGAACAGAGACCAAAGCAGAAACATTGCTATGGCACTGTGTAGGCTCTTGCTATGGCCATGGCTTGAATCCTTGAGCAATTCTGAATCCCTAATTGCAAAAGGAATATACAGGAGCTAGAAAAAGCACTGTGGAGATTGATGATTAAAGGTCTCAATAAGCCTCTGTGTTAAATGTAAGAGGACTACTTGGCCTGGAAAACCGATGACCAAGAGACATATATGATAGTGAGACCAGCTTACTAGTGGCAGGGCAGTGATGATTACTGGGGTTTAGTTTTCAGTCAGCATAGATTACTAATCCATTTTATGATTATTAGTACTTCAATGTAATCTGTGCTATTAAAATCTACTAGTTTGATGATATATTGATTCTGATAAAAGCGGGTTACAAAACAGGGTGAAAAATACTTAAGGTTAAGGATAAATCTTCATTTTTGTTTGGGATGAGTAGGTGTTTGGTGGGCTTAACTGCTAACCAAAATGATACCTTCACATTATACTCTAGTGTTAGCATCAGTTGAAACTTCTCAGACATTATATAAAACAAAATGTACTGCTTCAGATACTGGGGAAACTGTAAACTTAGAATTTCTACCTGCAGAGTAGATCAAGGAATTTGCCTAGATGAGAGTTCTGAAGAGGGTTCAAGCTACTAAACTCACTCAGTTTATATTGACAGGAATGGAAGATGCAGCTTTGAAAGCTTACACAGAGGGGAACTGGCAACAGGCAAAACTGACCAGAACTGAAACTCCCTCTTTTGCCTCTTGTGTCTTTTCCCTGACCTCTGCCTGTTTTACTAGTTGTTCATTTTCATTCCTAAGCATCTTTGGTGCTGTACAAGATGCAAAATGGTAGCAGTGCTGGGCTTCAAGCAGGTCAGAAGACCAGATCTTACTGGATGGTTAAGCATGCAAATAGTGTATTACTGAGCTTAAGTGATAGGTGATTCCTCTTGTCCTCCACAGGAAAAGAATTCTTAGGGAGGAAATTTTGAGGTGTTCATTGGTTCTCCCATTTAAGTGAACTGCATGCCCTGGGCATCCTTTTCCTTTTCAATTTTCTCATTCTCTTCACATCTGTCCTCCTCTTGTTTCTTCCACTGATGAAGCTTAATTTTCATTATATGGTGACACTGCTATACTTGTATTTGGTTTCACTTACTTGGTGGATGCAGACTTTTCTCTGCATTAAATTTCCCAGTAAAGCATATTAGGAGAAGAGAGCAGAGAGATTGATTTCTTAGCAGAAATGCCATCATGCACTGCAGATACATTTTTGGCTCTCTACTGGTGATTTGAAGGAAAATAAACTGTTTCATGTAACAGGCACTTAGGGTATTCTCTGAGAAAGCAGTTCAACTCTGTGACTGTCTAGTAGCATGTGCTTGGTTTAGGTTTCTGAGTTTTGGCCTGTGGCATTTGGTTCACCTAAAGCACGTGTGGAAAATCATCTTGCTTAGTCCTTTCAACAGGAAAACTCAATTCAGCAAAGCACTTGGGCACTAGGCTTTCACTGAAAGGCCTGGGTTGTGATCAGTTATTTCAGTGTGAAGACAGGTGCTGGGTTTATGTCAGGACCTTCAATGCTTGGTTTAATTTGGACTACAGAAAGCTTTTCCTTTGGTTATTTTAAAAGGCTTCCTTTTGCCACATTGAATTCATTCTGGGTAATTTTTTTAGTTTCAAATTTGCTGAAGAACTAATGTGGAAATCTCTGTCCCAGGAAATGAAGAGACGACGTATAGCCAAACCATTTTCAATGGAAAAGTTGCTCTATCAGATTGCAACAGCAGAAGCAAAGAAGGAAAATGGGCCGACTCTGAGTACCATCTCATCACTTCTTGGAGAGCTCAGGTAACGAATTGGGGGCTTGGCATAGCTCTTTTGTTTCCATTGACAGACTCCAGAAGTGGAGGACGTAAGTAACCCTCTTAGCTGCATGTCTTTGACCCACTTAACCAAGCAAAAGCCCAGCGAACATCCTCCAAGACAGCCACACATGGAAGCAACAGTTTCCTTGGCTGTGTGTGATGTGAGGGTGCCCATGGTTAGGATGTCTCACTCTTAAGAATTCCCTACTTTGGGCACCATCAAAGAATAAGAGCTATAGTTTGCCTTGGGGTTATATTTTCTTGTTTCTTGGTGCTGAGAGTCAAGATTTCCTGATGTGTTAGGTGCACTGTGGTACCAAGTGGTTAAATACTTTGGTTTTTCAGCCTCTTGGCATCAGTAGCCACTGTCAATCCATGTCTGTAATGGGTTTTGCACCAGGAACCCTTGTCTTCAGCATCAAGCTTGTTACACTGCAGTGGTAGAAGGTACTTTGTATACAGAAATTTGTCTTGATTTAAAGCAGTTGATGCAGGGTTGCTAATGCATCTTGCATTAGACCTTGAATGTTTTAAAGAAAAAAAAATCCTTCACACACCTTTTCCTGTCCAGTATTAAGGAAAGATATTTAGGGTTTCTCTTAAGACAGGTAAAACAGAAAGAAAATATAATGTTGCCTGGCTTCCTGTGTAATGATCTTCTCTTTTGTTCCCTACCATGTAGTTGCTACCTATCTTTCAAGTTTGTGACAACTGATACTCGAGATGTCAAGAAAGTTTTGATGAATGGAACCTACAAACTGTATTTAACTAACTAGCATATTCATTTGGAAAATTTCCAGTGACATATTGAAGGGGAAAGCAGCCCATGTGTTGTTTTAGTGTTCAGAAAGAAATACAAAGAGGTGTGCTGACTGCTTTACCTGCAGCTGGTTCCCATGAGGGAATAATCACTTCCAAGTGCCTTTTTTTTTTTTTGTGCCTTTTTTTCCTTGAAGAGGAAAAGTCTGCAAGTGTGAAAGGTGAAACAGAAATGTTGGTGCTTGCTGTTAGACCGTCACATCGAACTCTAGCAGAGTGGTTCTCAAACTTGTTCTTATGCTTAGGTTGGAATTCTCTGAGGATATCGGTCCTTCCTGTGGCTGCTTTTGTAAAACAAAATCCCAAACAACAAAACCCGAAAAAAACTAACTAAAGTTGGAACACTGTACCATAGTTCTTTTTTTTTTCCCCTTTGTTTTGTTTCACTTGTTTGTTCTGTGTCTTTTGCTGCCTTCTCTCTTGATCTGCCTTGGTTGCTCAGTTAGCCTATGCCATTTGCTTAGCTTGGCTCTCCACCCATCTTCAACTATGTCTGGTAGTGAGCTTTTTTTATTCAACCCTTCATCTGCTCAGGTCCCTCCACACTTGGTGTCTTCCACTCAACTCCAACCCGACCTGCTCTCCTTATGTTGTATAGTTCAGCATAGGAAGTATTGTCCAGTGTGCAGAGCCTGTGGGTGAAGGGCGGCTGGAGGGCTCAGACTTCAGGCTTAATTGACATCTCCTTCTTTTTCCCCTGTGGCTGTACAGCAAGATCTTCGTCTTTTGGCATAATCACTTGCCCTGCTCCCCCTTTCCTGCCTGAAGCACCTTATGGCAGCAGGTCCTTGGTTCATCTCTGCCTCCTGATGAAGGTGGCTGTTACTCGTGACAGCAGCGGGCTCCTCCTCCTCAATGGTGGCTTTTGGCAACTTCAGCAATAACAGTCGTGTTAGCCACATCTCCACATGGCCCCGAGCAACCCATCGACCTGCAGGAAGTACTCAGCAGCCCCCAAGTTCTCTGTGGAGCAGTTTGAGAACCACTGGCTTGATACAGTGGTTGCTGTTAGCAATCCAGAGGCAGCTTTGGCAGTTAGGCAGCATTTCTGTGGCGCTGGCTGTGTCTCCCCACGTGTAGGGAACGGCACCAACCTCCAACAACACTCAGGGCTTTGCTGTGTGGAGCTAAGGGTTCAGTGCTGCCCGTGGTAAAAGGGTGATGATTATAGGTGGAGCTGGGAGGTGATGCCAATGTCTAATTGCATAAACCATTCACAGGGACACGGAGCTGAGGCAGCGGCGGCAGCTTTACGAGGCAGGCCTCCATTCTTCGGCGCGCTATGGCAGCCACGACAGCAGCAGCACGGGGGTGGATGGAAAGAAAAAGCCTCGAAAGTGGTTGCAGTTAGAAACATCAGAGAGGAGATGCCAGATTTGTCAGCACCTCTGCTATCTGTCCATGGTGAGTTAAAATCCTTTGCCAGTGCTGGGGTCCTGCCCACCCTGTTCTCCTGCACTCCACACAAGATGCAGAGATGTTGATTTGTTTGATGTTGGAACATATATCACCGTGGGCAATGGTGACAGAAAACAATGGTTAGTGTCAGCTAGTTTCCCTTCCCCTGGGATAAACTAGTCACTAGCTGCTCATGGACACCCGTGAGCATGTCTGTTGCACTAGGAGGGCTAACAAGGATACGTGCAGGTTGCCAGTATTGGTAAGTCATGGCAGAATAGTTCTCAGGATGAGCTACCAATGCAAATAGATGCCCTGAGTCTGAGGCATGCAGCTGCAGCCTGTGCTGTGACAATTTTGCTGCAAGCCAAATTGCAGGGTAGGTGTATCCCATCTGTCAAGCAAAGATGCTGTTTGCCAACCTGTCTGTTCAAAAAGAGAAGTCATACCCATAAACTTTCTCTTTTGAGAAGTATTTGCCTACTGGCTTTTGAAGGTGTGCCAACCTTCAGGTTTCTGGGTGTATGCAGAATATTTAGAAATACAGCAATTTGATTAAAAATACCAAAATCCACTCCCACAACCTTATGTACCACTTAATTCCAAGATCTGCTCGTTAAATAACATAATACATTGCATGTCAGTCCATATTCAGTGCTTTTTTTTGGGTCATCCCTCTGGGGTTCTTGGTATAAATGTTAAGTTTTTGATGGAATACAATGTAACTGTTGTTAAAGGAGTAGATGTAGCTTTCCCCCCTCCCTAGGATAGACTAGGCTCAGGTTATACATATCTTTAGATCACTGTTCAAGCAGCACTAGTTTGAAGGAAATTTAAAATGAGTTTATTAAAAAAAAAAAAAAAAGAAATCCCAACTTAATTCTGGTCCATTTGCTGTAATCAAGGGAATGACTTTTCCTTGTCACTTTTGAGGGTAGTAAGGCACAAAAAGTCAATTTGGTTGTCAAATTCCACACTGAATGTGTAGGCTTGGCAGGTAGTCAGCTGAGCAAATGTGACCTCTGCTGAGTGAGACAGTAGCTGAGGAATCCTGTGGCTAAGTTTTATTTTTATTCAAGGCATCACTTAAAAGTAACAGGAAATGGCTCCCTTCAGGAAATCTTTAGGCTACATGTTAGATACTAGTGAAACTTCATGCATATATCATTATTGGGATTTGGCCTTCATTACTATGAATGGGTTGGGGTTTTTTCTTCCCCCCTTTTTTTTTAAACTGTATGTATTTCCAACATTACCTCTCAAAAAGGGAGATGTACTTTCTTCTTACACATTCTGAATCATTTCACAATGTGTAATGCTTCTTGTTCGTAGCTCCTTCCACTAACCTGTAGTAAAATACATGTTTACTGATTCAGACAATACCGTGTCTATAACATGGCTACAATTTGGAGCTTAGTAACATTTCTTCCCCCTGTCCTGCTTCTGCATTTTCTCATAGGTGGTACAGGAGAATGAAAATGTTGTCTTCTGCCTGGAGTGTGCCCTGCGGCACGTGGAAAAACAGAAGTCTTGTCGGGGACTGAAAATGATGTACCGTTATGATGAGGTCTGTACCACAGAGCTTTGTGATGCTGCTGAGCTTTGATACTGACAGTTTGGGAGTAGACTTGACTTAACTCTGCCTTTGTTCTATCACCACCTCAGGAGATTGTACTTGAGTTTTCCTGGTGTGGGAAGAAGGCACTTTATTATGATCTAAATACAAGAAATAGAGGGAAACATGATTACAGAGATGAAACCTGAAGCATAAACTGCATGAGTATGTGATACAGAACACAGAAGATATTTAATGAGGTTTTGGGCTGCTGTAGAACATGAAGCTGGTTAATTTATGGTAACTTCTGTACCTTAAGGGTAACTTCACTGTGTTGGTAATTCAGAGTTCATGCTGACTTAGTCCAGTCCAGGCTGAACCTTAATGTGTAGATGAGAGGTCCAGTAATGGCTTCATGCAAATGTGACAATGACTAGTCACAGAACTGAGGTTGGGGATTTAGGCCTGTGCCTGGGCTAATGCTCCACTGTAGTGCAGTCACATAATGCCCCTTCACCTGTCTAGTCAGCTCAGGTCCTCCATTGTGTCTGAAGGGCTGGGTGGAGAACAGAGCACGGGGGGAGTGTTTTACTCTTAACCCAAACTGTGGATAGTGAAGCAATGGAAGAAATAAATGACAGAATCAGCTCTTAAAGGTCAGTGCTGGTACAAAGTAGCTTTCTGAGCTTAGCTTCTCAGCAGTTTCTGATGTGTGTGCATAGATGCATTAGAAAAACACCCAAAAGCTCACAAGTCCTCTGAGGAAGATCTCACAGCCTTGCAGCTTTGTTCGTTTTTAATTGTAGACTTCGTTATGGTATCAGGTACTGTCGATAGAAACAAGTACAACCTACAAAGCCTAGACAACAGTGAAACTGCCTTTGGAGTGTGATTAACACCAAAGAGTTTCAGGAAGTTATTCAGAAATTGTCATGTATTTCTCTCATTCTGGAGATTATTATTCAGTCCTTCCATCCTGTGTTTGCACACATCTGTTAACTTTATTGAGGTTTTCCAAGGCACTCTTTCCAGCAGAATCAGACACAGTAATTATTTTTGGTAGGTTTTACAAGGGAGATATTTTAGGTTGTGCTGGGAAAAGCAGGAAAACCTCTTCTTCAGTACCGGATGATGATGATTATTTTGAAATACAAAGAAGTGTCACAAAGTTTCTCCATTTCTGTAGAAATGGCTGTTATGACAGAGGTTCTTTGGAGGGCTGTGAATGGGGAGAGCATGTCACATATAATGAGTTAAATCTATTTAATGGTTAGATAGATTTAATTAAGAAGCTGTTTCAGTTTTACTCAAATATATCTTCCCAGCATTTGTACTAGGATGGGATAGCCAGTTCAGAAAAATCTCCTCTACATATCAGTAAATTCTGAATGCAGTGGAATGAGGAGTGGTGGTGGAGCTGAGCCACTCTGATGTGCAGTTCAAGGACTCCTGTTTCTTGCTGATCCTGTGGCTCTTTTCTGTGTGGCCACAAGCTAGCCCTTCTCTCTGCACGGGCTCAGAGCACCTGAGCACCCAGAGAGCCTAAAAAAGTATTAAGTTAGCATCCTGTAAACAACAACAACACTGTCTAAAGGAAAAAAAAGTGTGGGTTTTTTTTCCTTAAACTGTAAAGAAATATTTAGTAAATAGTAAATTATAAGGAGGGTTACTGTGGGTTTAAATTTATGGCATTTCTAACTTTGTTCAGAAATAGGCTTCCAATTTTATCTGAAGACCATTTCTGACCCTAGTCTTGCTTAGTGGCCAGAGCTCAGTGATTTCCAGTTCTGCTGATTACAGTTTTTAAGTTTGGAGGGGGGAAGCTTCAAGCAAGGGCAGTGATTGGACTGTGACATAGTACTTTTTGCAGAACTCCTGGTTGTAAGTACTACATGAACCAAGCTTCTGCATGGTTTGCAAATACATGGATTTTTTTTCCCCCCCTGCTCAGTTAGGTGCTTTCAGTCAAATAGGCAGCACTAGACCTCTGGCCACCAGAAGCGACTGAACAAAGAGCAGATGCTAATTTGTGTTTTGTTTTTTTCCCCCCCCACTTCCTTTCTGAACAGGAACAAATAATCAGTCTAGTCAATCAAATCTGTGGAAAAGTATCTGGTAAAAATGGCAGCATTGAGAACTGTATCAGCAAGCCTACACCAAAAAGAGGACCTCGTAAGAGAGCGACAGTTGACGTGCCATCATCTAGGCTTTCATCCTCCACTTCATCCAAAAGTGCTTCAAGTTAATCCTGAAGATGCCAACACTCTCATTTTGTCAATTTATATATATTTTTTGTAATTATTATTATACCATAGTTTGGAGTACTTGCTGTAGAATACAAGCTGTCTTTGCACTAGCTCTAAAGAAGATTTTCTTCTGGTTTTAGAGAACTAATTTTGTTTTAGCATTAAACTGTTGAATTTTTTTTTTTTTTGTACTTAGACTAGATAGATACAGCAGTCTGATTTTTTTAAACTGCAGTATGTTCACTGTTTTAAAACCAACAAGGGGCTGATGAAATATTAATTTGTATTGTCCCTATGGCTGAAAAAGAAATAAAAAAGCCTTTTTGGTAACTGTGAAAAAAAAAAAAAGGCTTTTAACCCATTTTTTGAATAGGTTAAAGTTTGATGTGTTTTCTAATTTGTTCTGCAGTCACGTGAGCAGATTTTTCTAGAGAGGAAAGGGATAGGAGACAAAAAAAACTTGAAAGAAATTGCTTTACTTTGGCTGTCTTTTATTCTGTCACAGCAAGATGAGTTTTGTAATTTTTTAAATTGGAGAATACACACTTTCTTTGGGAGGTTCTGGCAGCTGAAGATGAACTTTGTTTCCTAACTGTAGGCAAAAGGAGGAGATTTGGAGTATGTTCTCTTTTACCAGCACATCACTATGCATCTGTTTTGAGGGGGAAAAATAAAAAAATAATAAAAAAATAAAAAAAAGGAGGAAAAAAGACTGCCTGCCTTGAGGAGTCATGTGAGGGAAAACTGTGCCTGATTTCATTAGGAAATCCATTCTGTTATTTTTTGGTGCTGTTGGCTACTTTATCAAAAACCCTTCAATAGCATCCTTAAAAAAACCATAAAAAGAAAAAAAAGAAGAAAAAAAAGTAAAAAGTGATTGAAGCCATAAGTGCTTCTTTTGTCATAGTGCAATCTTTCTAACATTCCATTTCCATTCCACTGCTGTTTATTTTTTTTCCCCACACCTTTACACAGTCAAGCATTAAGTTGTTTTTTTGTTTGGAATTTGTTTCATTCTCTGATCACCTTTAGAGCCACTAGCAGGTCTTGCGTTGTTTCTTTTGAATGTGAAAAAAAAAATGCATTTGCTTTCATCTTGTCTAGTTTTTTTTTTTCTCTTCATGTTGTAACAAAAAAAAAAAACCAACAAAAAAAGGAAAAAAAAAATCACACCTTTTGTACATATGCCTGTAAATTTTTTTAAATACTTGAGCCTTTTCTTGGGGTTGGGGGGGGGAGGGATGGCGAAGAGACAAGATGAAGAAAAGCCTTACGTTTCACTTTCTTCATCGGTTGGATTTGGATGCTTACAGGGTTTTTCTTGTAACATTTATAAGTGCTGCTTACATCACTGAACAACAACAACAACAGAAATAATAATGGAGTAGCTGTTGCCCTTTTTCTGGTTGCGTGTACAGTATGTGTGGAATAAAAAAGGGAAAATGTTTTCACAACCTGTTTTGTTTCGTAATTGACTTCAGCGATCCCGTAGCTACCCCAGATTGCACTGAGCTTGCCAGTGGTGACTGTCAGGAAAAGTCCTATCCATACAATTTGTTGGTTGTTGTTGCAGAAGACTGAACTGTTTTGGAATATTTAACAATAACATAAACAGAGTCAAGTGTTTTCAAATGTGGTTGTCTGGTTTTTATGGCCTTGCTGTGTACTTTTTCCCTCTTGACAGTAAAACTTCTGACTATGGCTTACAGTTTTGACATTTTAATTTATTAGCGCTGCTCTGCTCTCTTTCCTTGTAAGGAAAGACTTCATGTTGTTTATTGCCAGTTTTTTGTTTACTTTCCAGGTTTGTACTACGAGGTTTAATAAAAAAAAACAAAACTTTTTTGGACATTTTGTCTGTCTTCTGGAAAGTGAGTGAGTAAAGTCAGCTCCTTCAAGAGAAATGTCTTTCCCCAGATGCCTCATTAAATAGGAAATACCTAAGCATAGGGAGCATCTAGCTTTCCATTCCCAGCCAGAGGTCAGGGAACAGGAGATAGAGTGAATCCTGAAGGAAACTGGCTACTTCCCAGCTGGCAAGCAGCAGGAGATGCCTCATTCCCAACCCTTTGCTTTGGCAGGGCAGCTCTTTGGAAGGGATCTACATCCCAGCTTGTCCTTTTACTTACGCTGTTTCTGATTACATTCCTTCCCTCTGTGCAGGAAGAGCAGGAGCCAGGAGCCTTCTCAAAGGAGAGCAGATCCCTGCAAACAGAGTGTGAAACTTGACAAGAAACAGCTGTTAGACATGGTCAGAGCTCAATTTTAGAGAGAAAAATGACAGCAGAAAAAAAAATGGCAGTAAGGGGATGATGACCAGAGGTCCTAAGGTTTATTAAATGTATACACTTAATTTGTAGTTCATTCAAGTTTATTTCCCTTAGTTGCTGGCTTGCAGCAGTGTAGTCAAAGAGATGTTACCATGGAAAAGTAAATTACACTGGTGCTCAGTATAAATAACTTTTTTTTTTCCTGATTGCTGAATTAGGCTCCTCTGTTCACTGTCATGGACAAAATATTTGGGTAATCAAGTAAAAGACATCGTTAGGATAGAAACACTTTATTTTATCTTGAAAGAGGAGTACGTTTATACAATGCTAAGATATCTGCTCCATGAGGAGTGTAACATTTCAATATGCAGCTCTCCTCCTTTTCAGTTTCTTTGTGTTTTGTTGTTTGTTTTTTTTTCCTTAACATCTATGATAACTAAGTTGGTCCTGGATAAGAAGTAGGAGAGAGTAGACGCTGCTGCATTAGTAAACAAAGGCAGTAGGCAGACAGTAGGTAGTAAAGAGTAGAAAATGACTTTTCATTTTGGTTTGGATCCTAAATCTTCAGTTGCAGCAGCTGAAAACATGCAGGGAACAATTTGGGTTCAGTACTACACATCCAGTCTAAGTATTTCAGCCATTTAAAGGTTAGTGGTCAAAGTAACTTGTATCTTTCCCCTTTAATTCTCTTATACATAGTATATACAACAGTTTTACTGCTCCCTTGAGCCCCAAGACTACTGTTAAAGTGTGTGTGCTTTAGGCATTTGTTTGTTTGTTTGCTTGTTTAAAAAAACAAACCAACCTCCACACAACTGGCAATGTTGTAAAAAGGCAGTTATTTCTAAGTAAAAAGATCTGGCTGTTCTGCTTGGTTAGGAAATTGTTACACAGGCAAGCTCTTCATTCACTTGTTCATTCATTCAGAAGTCATTCTTAAAGGATATGGTTTTAAGATTCAAATAGTCTGAGAGTCACTTTCATCACTAACATCTGAAGCACCCTTTCTTTCAGTTACAGCAGCAAGAGCAGTGTCCACTTGAACTTCCTCTTCATCAGACTGAACAACTGGAGACTCTCCTTCACTCGCATCTTGGCTGGCAGAATCGGTACAGGTTGAGGACAGCGAAGAGAGTTTCTGCCGCAATTCAGCCTGGCTTGGAACCTGAAGACTTATCTCATTCACATAGGTGCTGGAGTCTGGCCCTTAAGAGTTGGAAAAAGAACAACAACAACAAACAACAATCAAGCTGTGGCTCAGCAAGTGAGTTGATGAGTCAAGTGTATTTAACTGAGCTTAGTGCTGGGTAATGAGCTGCATTCAGGCTGTTTGGCTTCTTTTGTAAAATGCCACTAAAAAAACCATCCCTCCCAAAACACAAAGCTGCCTTTTGGCTTTTCTGAAGTTGATCTCAAATACAAGCCGCGGGGTGGTTTTAATCTGATTCTGATGATGTGTGTCTTCACTTATTCTAGTATTGCTAACACTTGAGAGCAAGATTGCAGGAGTAATAAGCCTTGACTCTGTCAAGAGACGTAGCTGATGTCCAGCTTGCCTGTTAGCCAAGACCACTTAATCCTCCTAACTCTGACTTTACTGAAGTCCTTTCAGCATGTGCTGAGAATTGTCACCAACAGGAAAATCCTCCAGCTAAACTGTCCAACAGAATGACACAAATAAACCTGGATGAAGTTAAAATAGTAGCTAACTGGGAGATAGGCAAGAATAGCAATCTTCAGTTTTGACTAAAAAAAAATAATCAAGATGCAGAAGCAAAACAAATTCTTGCCCACAGCATGAAAGATTCCCTCTGGTAAAGCTATATCATAGCTCAAGTGCACGGGAATGGGACTTTAAGACTATGTAAAAAGACTTCTAAGCAAATTCAGTGCAATGGTGTTTGCTTGCAGTTTGAGAGTTCAGATTTCAAAACTGGCTTAGATTCTCTTCTCTGGACACTTCCTGGCAGTAAGAAGTAAAACCAGGGAAACATCTTTCTGTGTGATTTGCCAAATAAAGCCCCTTTTCCTCCCTAGGCAGGGCACCCAGCTTCAGCATCGAGTCACCTTAGTGAGAAAATGCACTTAAAAATCCTGTGGGATTTTTGTATCAAAAGGTTTCAAGAAGGTTGAGCAGAAATGAGTTGAACACACCTTATCTTTGCTAAGGCTGTTGGCAGAACACTTCACACTGCGTTATCCTATGACTAATCCCAGTTAAATTGTCACTAGGAAACAGCCCTAACTGCATCTGGAGGCAACAGAAGCTTGTTGGACTAGACACTGGAAGGTATACTAGCTGTTGCTAAGGTTCATCTCTTGCCCTAACTAGCTGCAACCTTAAATTCCAGACCTATATGTGGACAGCAAGTAGTCCTGTATGTGAAATGGTCTTAGGCTCTCTGGAGGCTAAGGGAACTCCAAGGGGAAATGTGCCCTCAGCAGGTCTCCAGGTTGATAAGCATCAGGTACAATATCCACAACCTGTGCACCCCACTGTGTCAGTGTCCAGGATGGGTGTAGCAGCTCTACTGAGTTGCTTCCTCAGGCAGTACATGAATTTATATGGAACCCAAGGATTCTAGGGAGATGTTTCCACAAACACTGCCTTTATGCTGCACACACCAGCATGCATTAGATTAATTTACACAACACATACAGAGGAAGAGCTTTCTGGAGTGGCAGTGGCAATTAAATTTTTTGGTTCAACTTACTGACTTATCACAAACTGTGGCAGAAGCAATGCCCTTAAGTTGGCAATGTTACAGCAAGACAAATTCGAAAACATTTTAATGTCTTGAGCTGATTTTCATTTTTACCAGTTACTAAAATAACTTACCTGCATTCTGGGGTGTTCAGTGAAATCGCAAATCTTGCCCTGACCAACCCACTTCTCCACTGAGAGCAAAATGAAGAGTTACCTTTAAGCCATCTCATTTTTCTGAGAATGAAGACTATATTTGGTGTGATACAAAGGTCCTTAAAGCAAGCACAAAAATCCCTTCTAATTCAGGGGGAAATTAATCTTTTGGAACCACACCAGCCAGATTCACAAGGCTAACTGTAGAGGAGCAGACCTTGCTGCCAGCCTCTGCAACCTCTGTGTTAGTCTACAGTGCTGGTACATTGTATTACAGCATATGTGCATATACATAACACTATCTATACCTATATACTGTAATACTTAGATTACAGCACCAAATAAATCATATGGGTTTTTTTCAAAGGCTAGTAAGCTTTATATGTAGGAAAGAACTACACCTAGTAGTTTCTACACTTCCTTAGACAATCCAGTGACACTGTTTTAAGACATGAAGCTTCTCAGTTCAACATCTGCCATAGAGCCAGCATGGGGAAAACAGCCCCAGAGTCTGTAATTACTTGCATGCCAAATGATGATCAGCTTCAATAATGGATGAATTGGATGCTTATCCAAACCCAGCCATCTGAGGTTAAGTTTTTGCAATAAAACATGAAAACCTTTAGTAGTCAAGTGTGCCTTGACTACTTATGGTAAGCTTTTCATGTTCACAGCAGGTAGTAATCATCCCCTTTATATAGGGAGGAAGAAAATTACCCCAGGACATTATTAACCTTTTTCTTGATATATCCCCAAACATAGTATAGGATTTAAAGTACACTGTTTCTTCTCTGTAAGTACTTCTATAAAGACATTTCAACCTGTATTTTCAAAAGCAATCTAAGTAGATTTAAAGGAGCTTCATCATCTCCTCCAAGAAAACTTATTTTGGCTCGTTTGAGAAAGAGCACTTTAGTACTAAAACAAGTTTTTAATTTAAGAAAGCACATTTCCCTGGTGGAGAAAGTATCCACTATTACACTGTCCTGCTTTAATCAGATCCCTCAGGCTGCAACTTGCCAAAATGTAAATCTGGTTTTCTTTATCACAACACAACCAAAACTATGGATTAAGATTAATTTAATCTCATTTAACTAACATTACTAGCAGTAAGAAGGCTACATGAAAGAGCTGCAGTAACAGAATGGCTATTTAGAAGCTTCCAGAACATTGGCATGTTTCATATAAACAGACTGCTGGTTTGAACCATGTCTCCAAGTATCTCTCCCTGAAGATCTTACACTATACAACAGCTCTGAATTTACTTCAAAATGTCAAAATGCTGGACAAGTTCTAAGAAAGCAGTCTTAAAAATAAAATCCTAGGTACCACAAAGTCTCTGCAGGTGTTTGTTAACTTTATATAGATAAAAATGCACCTTAAAAGCAGTAACACATCACCTAGCCACACTGGAACAAATAAAACATAAAGCTGTAGTAACTAGATGAAAACAAGAGACAGACCAGAAATATCAAGTAGTTTTGCAGGAAGCTCTCTTGTACTGCAACAACATGTTAATGTCTTGAAAACCACTAATGAAAAATAGTCAATCTATATGAACTGTAAAGTTTTCTGAGATAACATCAGCCATTACAACCTAGAGCAATTCTGGTGATTTCTCACTTGAAGCACACTGCCATTCTTACTGTCATACCCAGCATGGGAGAAAGCATATTATTGTCTTCGCCTCCTGAGTTTAAAAAGACATCAAGTGCTTCTTGGTCAGACATGTCCATTAGGTCCATCTGTTCCAGCATGTCCACATTCACCTCCATGGAAGACATACTTCCAATTGGTTCTGTAGTAAAAACAGTGCAATGAGCAAACTGTCAGTCAACTCCATGATGTTACTACCTAGAAAGGCTTCAATAGCTGCTGTAATTGGATGCATTAGTAACAATTAAACTAGATATGGAAGGAGCACACTCACACGAGCTGCTCGGCAGCAATCTCAGCCCCAAACCAAGAGTACTCTGTGCAATCTTTGTTGGCAAGCTAATGTCCATTACTGGTTTTGTAAAGCAAAACATTTTTAGCAACAGTATTTAGAGCAACAGCATTGTCACAAATATGCTAGCATGGGGCTCAGGGGCAAAGATTCAAACTTTCCATTTTGTAACACTCCTTTCCAGTTCTCTAAACTAGCAGACTTTCTAGAGGAAACAAATGCATTTAAATACAAAATACATAAAGGGACATGAAAACTCAGAAATAAAGATTAATACTAACAGAGAGCACCCATTCTTCTTCCTTATTCCATCAATCAGTCTAATAAGTAACAGTGGGACATAAAACCTAGGCTGATGTCCAATATCTTCACTCAGCATGAGGATTTAACAGTATTAATGACTCAAGCACATTATTCAATATTGTCAATATAATAGAATTCAAAAGAGAATTAAATATTTGGATGAATACTTGGATGAGCATCTTCTTTCTTGAGCAATAAAACATACGAACACAATTAAATTCAGGGGTACTCACTAAGTCCAGTGGCTGGATATATAATATCAAGTGAACAATTTAATGGTTTATCTAAATTTAAAATTAGACTATTAAAAGCCTATGAGCTGAGATGAAATCCCATAGTTTGATTTTTTTTTCCCCCCAAATACACTACAGCTCTGTAGTTTTACATGTACTGCAGGATCAAATCTTTCATTAAAACAGTTTCTTTGATATAGATGGGTTCTGCATTATACTGCACAGCTGAAGTTCAGAACATTAGGTAGCCTAACCCTCTAACAGAGCCATGTGTCCAGTGCTAGTCAGTCACAATGCACACTTCTAGCCTAAGTAGAATATCTGTACCTACAGAAAGCAGGAGGCTTCAACTCAATTCCTTCCTAAACCAAAGGAATTTCAACTTACATATCCCTCCTCTTCTCAGAAGACTGTCCTAGCAACCAACCTAAAGCATCTTGCAGATGACCATTTATAGCACTCATGCAGAGTGAAATGGAAACCCTGGATTGCATTCCCTGCTCCAGCATCACAAAGGCCAGCAGAAGCAGTCTTGGAGCAGGGACAGAATCTCTACACTTTTTCCTGCCACATGAGTGATGTAACCTCCTGCTTGTTTGCTTTCTGGTCTTACAATCCCTGCATTTTGGCCCAACAGATGGGTATCTCCCACACAGAAGTGTCTGTAGTCTATGGCATTCTTATGCTTTTAACTAGTCAGGAGATGCCAGACTTGAGTCATCTCATCATCAGGAGAGAGCTTAATCTGATTTCCCATGTCCTAATCACACACTCTGTATGTTACATAAACAATGGAAATAGCTACCACCTGGGAACTCTTTCGAAATACAACACTGAGCTTTCATCTGCACTTTAACATTTTTCTGAGGCATCTCCTGCCAGGTGACAAGCCCAGGCTTTGGAACTCCAGTGGACACAAGTGGCCACCTTGATCTATATCTTTATAGGTATGGATGCACTCCACAGCTACAGAGAAAAGTGCTGTTCCTGATGTATTTCAGTACTTTGCGTCTCCTCTGACTGATTTTTCTAAGGTATCTAGTTCCTCTGGAACCCAGAGTTTGTTTAAAGAATGTATCTGAAGTTTCAATTCCACCAAGGAAGAATTTACACACTGCAGTGCTTCATCTCTAAGCATTAAAATCGCTGCTGACTCTGACCCCTCAACAACGTTCTCTGCCTTGTGAGTTTCTGGATTAGACAGAAGGTATATTAAAACTTGCCTCTTCTCTCTGCTATCTGCAAGTATCCTGTAGAAAGGTATTGCTCCATGTCCTGCTGGAAGGCTTCTTCAAAGAACTTCTGACGTTCCTTCAGCTTCATCTGCTGGGTGTGCTCCATATCCAAAACCTTCTGGGCATGTTCAGCATCGAGCTCAGCTGAGCATAAAACAAACAAACAAATGAACTATTGCATGGATATCCCCTGACTCTCAGAATTTAAGCACTACTGAAGCAGTTCAATACAGACAGACTGTTTCTACAGGCTGTTAAAAGAAAGCTTCTGTGCTTTGCAACTCCATTTTAAAACCGAGAGGGTAAGAATACTATATTAAGCAGCACAACCTTCACATTAAAGTGATGTCGTAACTATTTATCTTGAGCCAAGATGCAGATTTCTTCAACTGTAGAAATGGCAATACTTGAAAGCACTGTCAATCAATAACCAGGATTTCAGAATCCAGCCAAAAAAAGGCTTCTGCTATTGTACATACCTAACACACACAAAAGTAATACTTCTAATTTGAATGGTGCAGCACATTTCTACCCCAAGTGGAAAGATATACATGGATGTTTGCTTATATGTAGTTGCATATAAATACATATATATGTGTGGGTATGTGTGCACATGTATGTGAGATCCTGGTTTTGTCAGCCTTCAGACACACTGCAAAATTCCTCTGAAAAGCATCCTACATGTAATGCAGGTACATATCCACAGAAACTGTGAATGCAGCCTGAGTTGACAGGAGGTAGGTAAACTACTGTTTTCAACTCTACCCAGTCATGAACAGCAGGGTCTTCTCTGTATACAGCAACAAAGAATGTGCCAGAAGACAATGATAATACTGACACCAAAGAAGCAGAGCCAACTGCCATGAATTACTAATATGACACCAAGCAGAAGGGACCAGCTTGTATAGATGTAACAGTGAAAACTGAATTTCTTATACATAAGAGCAGATCCTCTTTCTTCCTACAGTGAAAGAAGTATTTGAATGAATATCATTGGAGTCATAGACCCATAGAATCATTTTAGTTGGAACAGACCTTTCAGATCATCAAGTCCAACTGTTAACCCAGCATTGCCAGGTCACCACTAAACCATGTCCCTCAGCACCACATCTACATATCTTTTAAATAGCCCTAGGGATGATCACTCCACCACTTCCCTAGGCAGCCTATTCCAGCATTTGAGAACCCTTTCCAGGAAGAATTTCTTCCTAATATCTACCCTAAACCTTCCCTGGCACAACGTGAGTCTGTTTCCTCTTGTCCTACCACCAGTCACCTGGGAGAAGAGACCAACCCCCACTTCACTTCAACCTCTTTTCAGACTAAAGAGTGAGAAGACCTCCTCTGAGCCTCCATTTCTCCAAGCTCAACAGCCTCAGTTCCCTCAGCTGCTCCTCAAAAGACCTGTTCTCTAGGCCCTTCACCAGCTTTGTTGCTCTTCTTTGGACACACTCCAGCAACTCACTGTCTTTCTTGCAGTGAAGAACAACTTTATCCCTCTCGTTTTGCTCTACAGGAATTGCTGACTGGCTAGAGGATGTGCAAAGAATTGTGCTCTTTAGTGAAGAATAACATCATCTAGCATAAAAAGATGTGCAAGCTATTAAAGTACTAAGTCTAGCCAGACAACTATTAGAATATGCTTTAATGCTTTTTAGGAGGAATATAGAAACTGGAACTCTTCCTCTCAGAGTTCTCTGTCCATTTTTCTAAACTGCTCTCATGAACTCTCTGCTTACAGCAAAAAAGAATTTGCTAGGTGAGCTGCTGAGGGAAAGGATGGGGGTGGTGAGGAGAGCTGCTGGTCTGGGCTGTTCTACCCATTGGAGGAAGCTCCAACAAATACTGCTGGGTAAAAAAAGTCCAATTTTCACACCCCAGACAGACACAGCTAGAATATGGCATCCACAAAGATAAAGGCTGAAAGAGGAAGGTTTTCTAGAACAAGCATCATGTCAGTCTTCCAGGGAAAATGCTATGTTAATGATATTTTACAATAAGGAAATTTATTAACAGCATTTACCATTGTGGAGATTATTATCCAAATGCAGAACATGTTCTATTAAACCAGGCAAAACCATCAGAGAGCAGTAATTCACTGTTGCCTGCATCAAGGTCACAGATCATACACAGAAGCAAGCAAGCTGTGATACTTGCCAAATGGAGCCATAAAACTGGACTGACAACCAAATAGCCATTAAAACATCAGTAAACATGCTGAAATCTTTTTCTTAGAGCAGATTCCAGAAGTAAAACATCAGTGTATATGAAGGAAAGAATTTTCCTTTAAGTCTGCACATCTTTTTTATTAATTACACTGTGGTGTACAATGATTCTCTGTTCCTTGGAGCAACTCCTTTACTACAGTCCTGCATGATGAGCAGTTATTAATAACATTGTGCATGATGCAGCAATGCTATTCAATTGTACTAATAGATGCCAGTGGCTCTCACTGACAACACAAATTTCCTGTCCTTCTCATAATATATTCTGACAGCTTTGCACTCTATATTAGTACTTTAGGAGATTTTTAACCCCAGAGCAAAGGCAGTATCCACAACAGAAGAGACACATCCAACTTTTTTCTTAGTACTGCACCCTCTGTTTTCTTCATTTTGCCTAAAATATTAACTACTGCAGTTGTCACTGGCCAAAGCTGAATGGTAACAGCTGCCTGCTGTGCCTACTGAAACTCAAAATACTCTAGCTGAAGAATTGTCACAGGCTTGCCCTCCAAAGTCAGTTACAGAGAGTTAACATCAAGAACCTTGCTGTGTGATTTCATGCTCTGCCAGGTATAATAAAAGTTGCTTGGCTAAGCAAAACCCAACTGCTACATGTGGGGGTTTGTGTTTGTTGTCAGAAATGCTAAGGATGGCTACACAAAGCTGATAATCAATCCTGAAACAACAGAGAAATGAGTATGTTGTTTCTTTTACAAAGCTATTCAGAATTGTGTTTTCCATAATGCCAGTGTAGTTTTATATGTTTATAAAACACTGAATTGAAGCAGCACCAAAGGAGTTCCAAGACAGACAAAACTATCATCCATATACCCTCACCTGTTGTTCGTGTCCATGTACAATCTTACAGACATCACTGAAACTTAAAATGTGATTGCATTTTCCTGTTCACCATATAATTGTACCTTTGAATAAGTAACTGCACCTATTTCTTACTCACACTGCTGTGCACAGCAAAAAAAACAAGACTACAGAGAAATGCTAATTCACAATTAAATGCACACTTACAGGACTTGCCCTGTGCTCTTGAAGGTCAATGGGAACAAAATAATAGGTCTGTGCCCAGAGTATGGTCCTTAAAGTATTGATTTTCCCTGTAAATGTTCCCTCCCTCAGCCTTTTTTCTGAGAAAAAATTCACCATATAGCTGCTGAAATAGGCTAAAGACTTAAGAAATCAAGACAAGACTAGAAGTATATTATTTGGTGCAATGTCCATGTTTTCAGATCTAATTTTACATTTCTGATATCTTTCTGCAGTCAAAACCTGTGCTAACCAGACACTATGCTCCTATTACAAGACTAATTCATTAAAGCCAGGACCTTAGGGTAGATTATTTCTTAATGACTTTATAAATCACTTTTTTTTTTATTTACAAATGAACTCTACTTCTGGGAAAACCTCCCCCTCATATCTTAAGTGTTTGAGCCAGATACTAGAAGAATCCAAACTCCAAAGAATTAAATTACAATAGCTTATAACCATATACCTCAAGCATGAAGAACATTTTTCTGTTATCATTCATATGCCTGACTGACACTTCCTACAAATTAAATTTCTGCTGCAGTAGCAAAAATTTATATCCAAGAAGCTAAGTGATCATTTTATATTTGAATATAAATATTTCCCAGTTAGGCACAACAGATTTCCTGGATAAGTATGGCTACAAGTAAAACAAATTAGAAGAATGATTACAAACAACCACTACCACCAAAAATCAATCAGGAACTGAAAGCACTGAATAGATTGCTAACATATCCCTTAGACCTAATGTGAAAGATGTCAAGTTGTCCAAATGAATTTGGACATTTTGGTGCATTCATACTGTTACACAATCAGTTTGCTTTCCTTCAATTAATTTATCATATTACTTCAGAGTTCTTACGTGAACTAGAATCCATAAATGTATCTGTTCTAAAGAGGGAAAGGCACAGAGCAATACAAAAAACTGGAGCTTACACTAAATGTCCTTTTTTCCCCTTCTATAGTTCATCTGTTTTTTTGTAGACTCGTTCAACCAGACCATAACACGTGTGCAAGTATTCTTCTCAGGCATTTCTGCTTTCACTAAGCCTCAGGGATTTTGATTTCACTAATCAAAGCCTCAAGCAGCCCTTCACTGAACTCACTCCAGGTTATTGATGTTCCTCCTATACTGGGGGCCCCCCAAACTGGACACAGCCTGAAGACATGCTGAGTAGGGGAGGATAATCCCTTCCCTTGATCTCCTGGCCACGTTCCCATTCATACAGCCCAGGATGCTGTGGCCTTCCTTGCTGCCAGGTGTGCTGCAGGCTCATGCCCAACTCCCTGCCCACCCACACCACCAGGGCATTTCCATAGAGATGCTTCCTGCTCAGTCAGCCCCCAGTTGGTCTCCTTGAAGGGATGACTCCTGCCTGGGTGCAGGGCTTTGCTTTTGTACCTGTTGAATTTCCTGTCACTCCTCCAGCCTCTCTAGGTCCCTCTGCTGTATCAACTGGTCCCCCTAGTTTGATGTCATCAGCAGATGTGGTGAGTGCCCCCCCATCACCTCCTCCAGGGAAGACCATTGTGCTGCTGGTTACCCCCCTCCAGGTACAGTATGCCCCATTAAATACTACCCTCGAAGCCAACCAGTTAATTTCTCCATCTTGCTGCTGATCCACTCATGCTGTAACACCATCATTTGGCTACAAGAATATTGTGTGAGACACTCACAACCTATTAGTAAAGCTGGTCAATGGAAAGCCTTCCAAAATCAGAATGAGAAAAACATCAAACCAGACAACAGCAGCCAGTCAGCCAAGCAACTCTGCAAGTGCACTATAAAACTTACTAACTTAGACTTGCAACTGCCTCATTATATATCCTTTTAAGTAAAAATATCAAAGCAAGGCAAGACGCCAGGGACAGCTTCAAAGAATGCAGTTTCTCTCAAAAATGTTTAAATTACTCCTGACAGAATATAGAATACTCTTTGATAATATGGAGGGATGAAGTTCAGAGCACTCTTGCACTACACTTTGCTGAGAAGTGTTGGGGGACTGCTGGCAAAACTTGAATAAAAAGAGTAAGACATGGGAATTAGGCACACAGAGTCTTCCAAAGACGAGTGGAAAGAAAACAAGTGAAAATGACAGGATTGTTGTTTTTAAACTCAGGTTGAACAGTCTGGTTACAGAGTAAAAAACAAACAAACAAACAAAGGATTTTTCCAGAAGTATATTCAAATAATTACAATAAAAAAATTAAGCCCTGATACTAGAACAGTAAGTCAGTCACTGGACTTCAGTCACAGAAAATTCATCTCTGTTGGAAAAAGTATACATCATTCCAAACAAGAGTTATTGTCTGATTATTCTTAATGAAAATTCAGGCTTTAGAGAGAGATTTTACTAAAATTATTTTTATGAAGGTATTTCTTCATTTAAAAAAAAATCAGTCACTAAAAATAGCTATGTGTATTCTTTAATAAATTTTAACTAGTGTTTTCATAGATTGCATCAGGATAGGAAAACTCTAAGTAGTCCAGAAATAATCTATTGAAGAGGAAAGGCAGAGGTTTTCCAGTGCAGGGAAAGTTGCTCAATAAGCAGTTTCAATGAGTTGCCTTACCTTGGAAATTCCCTCTAAACTTACTTGAGATCCTTGAAAAATATTGAATAAGCCTAAATAAATATCAGAATAAACTATTGAAAATAACCTCCTGTGCATGCCAAGATTCCAGTTACTAAAGCAGCACCTGGAGGAAGCAGCAGCTTCCAGCCAACATGGCAGGAAACACACAGCTTGGGAAAAGGTTTCCACGTAACTCCAAACTTTATTTGGCTACCAGGAAATCATCAGAATTAAGGGATACTAAAAATATGCTCCACCAAACAGCAAATGCATGAATCAGGTTCTGAAAATGCAAATATACCTAGGATTACAAAAAATAATCCAATATACTTCATAATTGTATGTCTCACAGTGTGGGAAAAGAATATAAGGGCTTGATAGAATTAGGATCTTTTAGGTCAGCTAAACTAAAGGTTATTGCATTTACATTTATTTTACTTTCACATTTTTCTTCAGCTCTCTCCTACTTCTTAAAGTATTTACAAGATCAGTGGCTTGCTACTGCACATCAGAACACAGCCAAGTTGTGGACACACTGCAACCAGTTTGGGTTCATAGGAGTTTTTAAACTGTTAATACAGCCCATACTGTAATTAATTTAGGCATTCAGACAAGTCTAGAGCATCCAAAGTTATATATAAAAGCTTAAATCCTGCCTTGCCCAACTGCAGCTTTCATTACATCCTACCCAGCAGCTATTTTCATGCCTGCAAATTTGGTAATCAGGAACAATTTTAGAATTGTTTTAATTGGTTTTAACTATAATCACAGTCATCATGGATATACTGTTTACAGCACATTAGGGTTTTTTTTCCACACTTGCTTCATTATTTTCCTACCTCCAGATGTGTAAATGCATGTCTAGCAAAGCATGGTGATGTTACAGCAAAAGCTTTAGCAAGGGGAATTCTCTCCTCTAGGCTCATACTTGATCACTTCTGGGTTAACAAATCTACAGTTCACCATTTTCTACTTCCTTGGTTCAGTTTCATTTATGGTGCCAAGAACACTAAATCTCTCTCTCCAGAAGACTGGATTTAGCACTGTGAATTCAGTGGGATGTGAATATCACAAACCCTCCTCAATTTGCACCAGAACAGGTTCTGTTAGGAAGAGGGCCTTCTAACTCTCCAGTTCCTCCTTCAGTCAGGTTTCTATCCAACTTAAAGAGAAGAAAAGGTGACAAGGGAAAGCTAACATTAAGCTGAACCTTCCCAGCATAGAAAGTAAGTAGAAAAACAAGATGGTAAGAATCTGAGCTCATATGTTTGCATCCTGCCTCCCTATATATCTAACAACAATAATTCTGATGGTAACCTGCAAAGTATTTATTTTCACTATAAATAAACCTGTCAATGTCACATTGCATATAGAATCATTGAGGTTGGAAAAGACCTCTAAGATCATCAAGTCCAACCCTTGACCCACCACCACCATGCCCACTAACCATGTCATGAAGGGCCATGTCTACATGGGTTTTGAATACCTCCAGGGATGGTTACTCCACCACTCCCCTGGGCAGCCCAGGACTAATCACTCCTTCAGGGAAGGCATTTTGCTTAATATCCAACCTAAACCTCCCCTGGCACAACTTGAGGCTGTTTACTCTTGTTCTATCACCAGTCACTTGGAGAAAAGACTGACCACCCCCCACCCTGCTACAATCTCCTTTCAGGTAGGTTTATTTATGAAGACTCTCTGACTTTAAAAATCTAGCCACATGCCATAGAGAAATACCACTATCACAGAAATTATACTTGAAAACAATTAAAATGACTCAGCACTAGTCTACTGTCATGAGAAGTTACATTTAAGACATACACCCTCCAATTACTGTTTTTATCTCTCTTACCTCAAAATACTCATTTTCAAATGGAAGAACTAATCAATAGCAAATCTAAACCCAAAGTACTTAAAATAGAAACCACAGCACTGCAGCATTCTAATCAGGTTTGCAAAAAGTCCATGAAAGCATCCCAAATAAGATTAATAACATCCCATTATCTGAGTACAAATTGATTTATCAAACAATTTAATTACTATTTTCCATTCCGAGAAGATAATCATCCTTGTTTTGGAACTGGAAGGCTCTCAAAGAGAGACAAATGGCTTCTGCTGCAACAAGAATAGTGATAATCTTAACCTTTGCACAACCCTGAGATATTTGCCTTCTAGATCAAATTATGTGCATGCCTAGACACATAAATAAATTATGAGATACTGTTTTGCTGTCATAACACATTGTGCACATACTGAGAACATGAGTTCCTCAACATGGCAAATCAGCTGGCAGGTATCAGCTTTTCCTTGTCCTTCAGAATAACACCAAGCATGGAACTCGTGCTTTGGTGAAACTATTCTCCACCCAAACCATCACCATCTTCAGTTACACAGGCTAGCAGAACAATACCAGTCAGTGCTTAAACAAATCTCAAACAAATTGTCTTCTTTCCTACTAACTGAAACAAAATGAGAGGTTGATTCCATATATTGCTTTCAGAATAACCAGTTTTGTGATCTGAACATGCAATTTATACCTCCCTCCCTAGTTTGGCTTCAGTGCCAAATGCTTCAATCTAATCTGATATACTTTACATTCACAATGACATAGTTTGGATTTGAAGAGGGTTTTGCGTTTGTTTGGTTGTTGTTTGGTGCTTTTTTATTTGTTGTTTTTAAGACATACTTAAATCAAGTCTTAGGTTGACATAAGCAAAGATTGCTCAATCAGAAACAGAAAAGAAGAAACCCTACTTTTCTTCCCCATGGTAAGGCATGCAGTATGCATTATATAAACTACCTCTGATACCAGATGTGCTTTACAAAGGTGTGACAAATAACACTGTACAATGATGAAACTTATGTCCATCAGAACTCCTAACCTATTTTTATTTAATAGTGAGAAATCAATTTATACTTGAAGTATTTGATGCTGGGAATATTCCAAATCATCACTCCTCTCTCATCTGAATGGGTCATCACACTGAAGTTCCAAAAGCACAAAGCCTGTGAGTGTTACTGCAATCAACTCCAAGATCTATTTCTCAGTTATCAGCCATAGTTTTCTGTTAGTAAGAACATTAGGCCTTGGTTACAAAAACTTAAACAGAACTTTTAACAAAGTCTACATTCCATACCTAAACAAGAAAGAAATATATCCCTTATTTCAAGAAAAAGAAATTCTGTGTCTAAAGATGCACATGAGGTACTTAAGTTCTGGCCACCTGTTTGGATGGGCTCAAGCAATATGAAAGGATAAGGGATTAACTACAAAAGGAATAAACAGGAGAAAGCACTGGAGATTTTTTTTGCTATTCCAGCCTATTTTAAGCCAAATGTAACAGGGGAAAAATTCTACAAAGTAAACCCAACTGCAGAAATAGTCAGAACTGCAGGACCATCAGTGAAATCACTCTCTGCATCTTGTAGAAGCCTTATTTGCTTACAACATCAAAATTTCATACGCAGTAATGTTTTTAAAAGACCATAAGACAATCATTCTATCAGTAGCATATACAGAATACTTAAGTATTTATTTTGTCTTGACAACTCAGTCTATTTCCTCTTCTGTTGCTAAAACAGCTTCTCCAACTTGATCACAAAAAATGCTAATTCCTTCATCCTACTACTGCTAGGTTTACTTATTCCTTCTTAGAAGTTAAGGAGAAGAAGAACCATCAGATACTGCTCAGTTCATGTCCCCAAATGAAACAGAATTCAGACTATCTGAAGAAATCCTTGTGGTGACTAGACACTTATTTGGTATGATTAGGAAAATGAGATCTGAAGCACTGTTCACTCTGATAAAGCATCATCCAGAAGCATCCAAACAGTTTCTACAAAATAATATGAGGGGACTAATTTGCTGACAGACAGCTATTAGGGCTGTGTTACCAGCTGAGGAATTGTAAAATCCATGCAGCCCTGCGGATCCATTACACACAGTTAGGATGGATTAGCTTTATTTTAAAAATCCCTATTTATTCTCCAATGCAAAACAAAAACATAATTCTTTTAAAAAGCTGAACATGTGCAAGTGCTATTTACTGGTAAAGCTAATTTGCAACATTAGCAATGGCATGTCTTTTCCAGACTTTTTATAATACTGTAGGGACAGATCTCTTAAAACTACATTATACTATTCTCTTACAAAAGTGTTGTTCTAGTAAGGGGTTGCTTTTAAATTCAGTCAGATGGACAGTAACAACTATCCAGGCACAATAAAAGGAAGACAACTAACCCAAAAATCATACTACATTTCCAACAGAACAACGTGGCTGCAGAAAGCTACATTTTCAGCACATATGACTATATTTTCACAGTTAAAATTGCTCATTTTCCATTATGAAATGGCACTATGCAACAAGAAACAGGACATCTTGTAACTGCAGAAATGTACATCAGTGTTTTTTCCACTGAACATTTTCATCTTTAAAAGCAAAATGGCTTTTGTGTAAAAGAAACAGGATTGTGATTCAAAGGTAAGGGAATTTTCAGTATGTCAGTTCTAAGGAAAGGATATTGAGCTTTATATATTTTTAATTAAACATTTTAAGCTTTCTTCCATGCATCTAAGTTTTTATATACTCAAAACTATTCCACTTGCTTCTTCATTTTATTTTTTACAAGATAATAAATATAGACTATAGCTCAGAAACAACAGATGTTAACAGACAAAACAGCCTCAACAAACTTCCAACTTGCAAAACCCTAGCTGTCTTTAAATAGCTCAATCATAAGAATAAAATTCTTTTGATGATCTTGAAAAATATTTAAGATAAATATTTTTGGAGAAAAATAGAGAGTCTTAAAAGATGATCTGTTCCCACTGTCTTGCTGGCATATTTATGGGCCATCTTCTACGAGAATTGTTCTAAACTGTTCAAACATGCAACTTTAGGTACTGAAGATGGAATAAAGGTTATTTTTACAGATAGTATTGAAACCCTTTCAATTTTTTTGCTAATTCAGAACAGTTTCTGCAACTCTGACATGCTTTTTAAAGATATTTAAGGACAAATCTTGAAGATTAACCCACAGAACACTGACAGGTGGGAAGAAACCCACAACTGAGTTTACTTTGTTTTGTTCAATTCTGAGGAATGCTTTAAATTTTTCAGGATTTCAGTATTCCATATGGTAGCCAGTATTTGCTACTAACAGGAAGGGAAGCTACCAGGTCACAACATACCAGTAGTGTTCAAGTTTTCACTCTGATATTCAAGTTTTTAGTATGCATGCTCTTTACAGACCAGACTGAACTAGTGCATCAATGTTGGCAAAGTCAAGGCAGACCATCACTCACCCAAACAATAAACCCAACTCTGGTGGATGGGTACAAAAATAACTCTTCTAGACCAACCAAGTCTGAAGGAGAAACCCTTCTGGTTGTTTTTCTTGGATGGGTTTTTTAAAGAGGATCTGTTATCATCTGTCCTCCTGCAGCTGGCATAGAATTGGTATCAGGGATAAAACCAACAGTAACCATAGTACCAGCTCCAGCTAAAAATGTAACAGAAACCATGTTTGTTCAAAACTATTTTAATTCATCAAAGGCAGCATCAGGCATAAAATAACAGTGTAATTGTACCTGTGCCCACATTGGTGTAGTTTGCAGTAACAGATAAATTGATTTCTGAAGTTTGCTATTCAAATCAAACTGATCTATGTGACTGTAACATTAATCTCTCAAGTCCTGTATTAGGCTGGTTTAAAGATATGGTGCAGAAACTAGCAGGTCTTTTCTCACGTGTGCAAGATCAAAGACCTTAGTACCTTTAGATGAATAGATTAATTTAATCAATTGAGATTAATATATTAATCTATTGGGATAAAATACTGCTAGACAACTTCCACTGGTTAACATAACTAACCAGGTCATCTGTATCCTCATAAAACTAGCATAATTAACAGCTAAGACTTCTTCCTTATTTGATGTTCAAAGTTTTACCTCAGCTTCTTATCATTATCATTAAAGCAGCATAAAAATTACTAGGTCTATCAGTTGCTTAGCCCAAAACCTCAACACATTTATAAGAAAAAGATAAACACCCACATAGACTAGGAAGAGGATGGAGCAGATGTGAGATGTTACTAATGCATCAGTGGAGCACTAAACAAGAGAAACGTGAAAGGAGATACAAAGTAAGAGAAATGAAGATAGGGCAGGGGCAGAGGGGAAGGGCACCTGACAACTCAGATTGCCAAAGAGAGCTGATAAATAAGATATGACACTTTATTCTGGATTTCTCCAGTCTGGGAGAGATGAAACAAGTCGTGAGGAGAAAAACAATACCAACCAGGAGAAAGATATTTAAAAGAGAGACACAGAACACTTTGCCATATTGAAACCAAACACCAAGAACAAAGAGCCACTGCAATAAAATAATTGTTACCAGAGAAATACACACTACTGAAGCTACTCTGCCACACACAAAAAACCAAGAGACTGTAGGAGCAATTACGAGTGAGAAAGCACATACTGCATGGCCATCAATGACTCAACCCTATGCCTATAGTAAAAAGGATCTGACAGATGACACCTAGGATACAGTATCTTATTCAAGCAAACAAAGAAAACCCACCTAAGGATGCAGACATCAAAGTGACAGTGAGGAGTGACTAAAAAGCAGAAATTCAGGAAGCTGATAAAAGCACTTACAAGTGGGAAGGGGAAAAGGAAAAGAGTTTGACTGAAGAGGGAAGTCAATGTAATTAGGGCTGTGAAACCTGCAAACTAGGCTTCCTATGAGATCACTTCTTTCAACACACACAGCTTTATGAAATATCTCTCTCATCCTCTCTCCCCATCTTCTATTTTTCCCAGTGCATAGATGCCATGTAAGTCTGGGACAGAAGAACTTATCTATGCTTATGCTGCAATACAACATAAAAGGAGGAATTAATTATCCTGACATCTGTATCAATCAGCTTCTGCTATTTGTATGCACTTTAAAAAACATTCATCTTTAGGCCAACTAAAAATACAAAATACCTAATTTAAAATCTTTTCCTTATCTCATGAATATGTATAAGGCCCTACTAATTTCATTTTTAATTTTATTCTTTAGAATATTTTAGCAGTAATCAGTCATGAGTACTTTAAACATCAAAAATGCATCCACATTTCCTGTGTAGTGTAAACATGCAGTCGATGTCTGAAAAAGTTAGATTTCTTAAGTATTACTCTCTTTCTCTAAACAGACCTCTCTTCACTAGGTGTCATTTCCTATAGCAATAAATGATGCTATACATTTAAAACATGCATAGCCACTTGTCCCTGTAACAATCCAAACAGCCCCTGCAGAACTGCAGAGATTTTGAAAAAGACAGTAGAATTGTTGATTTTCAAAGCACTAAGAGAAACTGTAAGCAGGGGTGTTCTGATCTTATATAGTGGCCAGTTCTTCCTCACTTTGATCTCTAAGCTTGCATAACATGCCTCTCAAAAGCTGAAGATCCAGTAACTTTAGAGAAGGATATCATTAGAACACAACATGACCTTTATTAAATATGAATTATTTGTTCACAACAGATTTGGCATGACAGTGGGAAAACATTGCCTTCAGGCCACAATTATATCTGCCCTGTTTCCTTCTCTTTCTTCCAGTCATCATACATCTGCTTTGTCAGCCCCAACAGCACCCAATTTCCGTGGGCATAGAGACTTTTTGCCTCCTTTTCAAAGCAACCAAGAGCATTTTTATTTGATGCTAACACAGAAATAAAATGATGAAGTTTAAGATTTAGGTTGTCTAAGAGATTGAGGCAGAATATTTCTCATCTCCCAGCTGCTGCTGTAGACTCCAACAGATGACACCACATTTAATCTCACAGGCTTCATAAAGGGAACATTTCATCCATAGTCATGAAAAGCAAAATTTAAAAAGATTAAATTTGATTGAAGTAGGTTACAAGCAATATTATGGGATCTAAACATCTGAGGCTCAGACTTTGTGATACCTCTTAAAACAGAAATGAGGAAGGCAAGATGGGATGGATAGTCCTCACAAGACTAACACTGAAATGATGTGATCTATCCCAGGGCTTGGTTAACAACAGACCTTTGGAACATGAAGAATATCATGACTATGAGCTCTTCAAAGACAAGTGCACCAGGGACAGCATCTGTTACAGGCATCACCCTCAATCCCAGTCCCTGGATATACTAGAAATTATGAATGAGGCTTCAGGTTGGAGCAGCAATCAAACAAGACATACTGGGGGAGGGCATTCTTGCTCTCTTGATATAAGTCTTTTTCTCCAGGATTGAATGAATGATAAATCAAGAAGGTGATCAGGAAGAGTTGAACTTCAAGTTACTCTGATTCTCTTACAAACTATCAAATCTGTTTATAATAGTGACTCTCCAAGGCTAATGAGAACTGAGGCATGCATATGGAATCAAAGTAACATCATAATCATTTCATGCTCTATAAAACTGTAAACATGGAGTAAAAAGCCTCCTATTTTGAAACATGCTTGTTGATATTCTTCCTTTTAAACTATTTTTCATGCATGCCTTGTTTATTAATTGAGTCCCCTTGACAATGCATGTGCTTATATATACATTAAATATGGTATCAACATCAAACAGTGGCTGCATCACACAGAGATTAGTCTAACCATCAAATTATAACATTTTGGTCCAGAAGGAAGAAAAAAAAAGCACTAATACTTGATAAGACATCAAAACTGTATTTTCAAAATAAACTCAGTAAATTTGATGCATTATTCAAGAAAGCAAGAAGTTCTTTACAACCAACCATAAAATATATACGATTATAAGTTTTCATGAAGCATTAATTAGTTCCTTCCTTCCACTCAAAAATCCAAACCATCCTTGTAAAATGCCAGATTGTCTAGATATATTCAGAGCAAGGGATTTTTTACAACATTGATCTGGTTTAAATAAAATATGTGTGTGTGTATATATATATTTCATTTATTTATTTTTATAAATTAATTTTATATATTAAAATCTCCATACAGATGCAAAACCCCCAAGTCAATTTTAATAAAGATAGATCTATAAGTGTACAAATGCATTGTACTCAATGTATTACAAATAATTTTACATGAATATCATAAGTATTAGAGGGCTAGAATGAATTGCATTTTGCTGAAGAAGTTTGCAAGGTAGCAGATTCCACTTACCATTCAAAATAGGTCAGAAATTATATGCTTGCTTACTGCTATTATAATCCATTTTATAAAGTGAAAACTGTAATCATATCAGCAGCTATTAAAGACTGATGGCCTGCTTTTTCTAACACTATTTTAATGCTTTCTAAATAGTAAATTGAGTTATCATACTCAGCCTGGGAGGGGGGGGGAATATCAGTAAAACGCCTGAGAGAGATTGCATTTTATAAGCATCCATGTGTAGTAATGTATTTAGTAACAAGAAATGCTATTCTTAAACCCAAAGGTAAAATGAAGAACATATATTTACAGTGAACCAGTCTATAATAATACAGGTCACGTGATGATTCTCTACTTTGATATACTTCTCATGACCAGATCAGGAGATAGTGAATTCTGCTCACATTTAAAGTGAGACTTCATTTTAAAGCATTTCATGTTTAACGTGAAATGTTAATTCTTCAAAAGTCCTAGGTAGTTGAAAAGATTTCACCCTTCACCTTTATTAACCTAAAGGATCTGAAAGTCAACTAGTCAAATGAAATCATGAAAGCATAGAGTACATCCTCTGAGTCACCAAGGTTATATAAACTGATACAGCAAATTAAGCCCACTCCTTCCCTGCCTTCCAAAATACAAGCTACTCGACTCCTCAGTCATTCCAAATGATAGCTTTGTTTCCATGCTAGGAGAATAACTGTCAGAGCCCAGAAACTGAGCTACCTTCTCATACAAGAAGAGATCTGGAGGTCAGAACTGAGCCTTATCAAGTAAGGCAGCACGCAGAACTGCCATTTGTACTTCCCTGCCCCTGCTGCACTCATCCTGAAGATGAATGTAAAACTCAGGTTTCTCAGATCACCCTGAGATTTTTGTAAAGAGATGAAATAGGAAGTGCTTCAAGTAGATCAATTCTCAGATGTCAAGCAGACTGGATTGCACCTAGCTAAGAGCAAACAGGACAAAAGAACAATATGAAGTAGCTGAACCATAAAACATAAAAGACTTATGTTTAGAAGCAATCATGAAAAATTCTTCTCTAGGTATATGCAACTTTTTGACTTGCAGAATTGAACAATGTCAGTATGAACTTGGAGCCTCCTGAAGTGTAAGACTAAGAGAAACAAAATGCTTGTCCAGTATAGTCTTAAAAAAGTCACAGCACAAAGAATTCCTAAAATAGAAGCTTGCAAAGCGCATTATATTGTCAGAGCAAATCTGTCTCCATCCTGCTAGAGATGCTAGCTCGGTGATCCGCATAGAACTCCACCTCTCTTTTAAGGCAAAAACTGTCCTAGTATCACTGCTTGTGGGCTTTAATGCAAAGTTCTGGCAGTTTTCCAGGACTCTGGAAGGCAGAGCACACAGCTTTTTAAATTCTCTTTTTAGGTCATGACATAAGAGATCATACTGATGTCCACTAATGCTCCATTTACAAACACAGAGGGAAGTCAGCAACTTGTACTTAAATGAAAAAGGAAGGCACTTCTAAAAACAATTCTACATCATACAGAAATTTTGTATTAGGGAAGTTATCTAATACTTTCCACAGAGCTTAATAAACCATAAAACTGAGAAAAATATCACATACTACATGGAATTGAAAACCAAAGGCAAGCCAGAGTATTTCTGTCCACGGCAAACAGGCATTCCTAGCCAACAGAGATGTTTCTAAAGGGAAGTTTTAAGGGCAATTAAAAAAATAATCAAACTTATTTTAATAAAATTTTACTCTGTCTCCCATGCTTAGAATATGAAAGGGCATGTTCATCACAGAAATGACCAGACTAAGTTAGAGGTCAGTGCATTTCAAAGTAAGTGATATTTGGAGCTTCTATCATCTGGGAAGAACTCCAAATTGAGTTTGGGACTTGGTATGTGGTTAAAACTTCTGGTAACAACAAAAATAAAAAAGCCTTCCCACATTTCTCTCAGACTTGTCCTTTTGAACAAAATTAATGGCTGTATACAATCTTGTGACTTTATACAGAACTCTTTACAGTAGCATTTGCCAGCAGCCAGATGCCATATTGCCTTCACTATCCAAATAGCAACTAGGACTGGTGGGTAAGGACATCAGTGGAACAGGGATCCAATTAACAGAATATAGCAACATTGACATTTACATAAAGTTTCAGGTTAGTCATCAATGACTAAATTTATACCACAGAGCTATTAATTCTCTCCTTCTGTAGATAGAAGAGCAGCAGTTTCTAAGAAACTCACAAAATATGAGAGAAACTTTTATGCCCAACAAATTTCAGTAGAAGTTGTAGAAAACTTCCTCCTCTCCAGTAACTTGATGATGAGGGTAAGTCATAAAACAACTAAAGCAAGACAAAATAGAAGACTGCACAGTATCACAACATAGGCAGACAGTATTTCCAGTGCTTATAGGATTTAAGAAAGCCTCTTTGCTGAATTAATACTGGAACAGTTTAACACAATTAACAATTAGCTGGAGACATACTAATTACTACAAAACAAAACCCCCAAACCAGCACACACCAATATCTACTGGCCTTTCAGGAATTCTTGTCTTTTTCTTGATGATTTCTCCTCTTCTTAATGCCTTCAACATGTTTATATGCAGAAGTCTCCTCGATACTCCCTCCTCCCATCGAGCAAGTCAAGCTCTCCTAGCATCTTGTGAAATAAGCTCTCTCCTCATAACTCAATCATTTCTCTAACACCTCTTCTCATTTGCAGCTGTCCACTGGAAATCTCAGGATTGATCCATCCCTGGATATGATTTACCCTCTTCACAGTTGAATTAATCTCAATAGTTCATTTCGCAAGTGTGATTTCATGACAAAGACTGTTTTCCTCCTAAATCATTTTCACTCAATGACCTGCCACTTGCAGAACTTTTTTTGCCTTGCTGTTAACTACCAGAGGACAAAAATCTATAGAAGTATTATTATTTTATGCATGTTTTACTGCTGTTAGAGTTACTTGTTCTCAGCATTAAACCTTATGTGTACTGCTGCCTGAACAAAATACAGAATGATGAAGTTAAAACTGAGTCAGATCTAGTATTTCTCAAAGGCTAATATTACAGAGCCATATATATAATGTGCATCTTACTTAAGCATTAAGAATCATAATTAGAGAATGTTCTGCTTACAGAAGCATACTGGACTACTTCTTTCATTCAAAAAGCAGCAGTACAGATGTTAAAATTGCCTTAGTACTCAGAATGCCAATTAAAGAAGCATCTATTTTAAAAGTACGTTAAAATGAAAAGGTCTTATAATTTTCTCCTAAGCTGAAATGTTGAACTTTCAAGGACTGCAAAGAGGCCTATATAGTAAGAATACTGGCTTTTCCACAACACATTCACTATGATTTTAGTAATGAATTAAAAATACCTTTGCGTACTGTCTTTTACAACTTTCCTTCTAAAATAATTGGATTTCTTTTGTCTCAGAAACCCTTGACGTTCCCAAACTTCCATGAGATATGACTTCAAATACGTTCTTTATGTTAGACAAAATCTTTTCTGTTTTCTCCTTTATTGTAGGAGTTAGCCCACAATTCTTCTGTATACCAAAATAGTTTTCACTTCATGAATTACAGACAATTAGACTGAATAATTGCTAATATGCAAGAGAAATCTTTAGTGGCACAAAAGCACCCTAAATTTCATCTAGGGACAGAGCAAGAGAAAGAGAAAGAAACACCTCTGCAAGCCCTCTTCCCATCCTGTAACTAGTGGAAGTTTTCGTACCCGTTATGGTTCCCCAAAAGTGTTGAAAATGAAGGACTTGGCTTTCTATTCTGTCAGCCTTCCTATAGCTTTGCATTCAAAACAGGTTTGGGTGTGACAAGAACCAGGTATTAAGTGAATGGCAGCACAACCCTCTAAATATGTATCAACAAGCAAATATATAAGGCACCCAAAGGCCTGATGTGCACAGACTTCCTCCAGTCATACAGGTTTGTGGAGACAAGAGGCTGAAGCTGCAGGCTTCCTGGGGACCCTGCTGTGCAGCAAGGGCCAGAAGCTACCCTGCACAAGACTAACTGCACAGACAACTAACTAGTGCTCTTTAAAACAAAGCCCACTCATCCTTATAACTCCATTGTATGGCTAAACAGATTACAAAAAAAGAAATAAGAAAAAAATTAAATTACACTTATGATTCAGGCTTAGGAAACTGCAATTCCCACATCACTGATGAGCCACAAAACCTGAGTTTATCAAGTACCATCAGCTCCATTTCCTACCCAGCACAAGACACACTGAAACCCACCTGATCTATTTTCAGTTGTCTTCTTTGTGACACATAGCTTTTTTCACTTTAATGTGCAGTAACCAAAGAAGTGATAATAAATCTATGAGGATTTAAGATTATGATCCAAGTGAGAATCCTCCTGAGCCAATGGAAATGCTGGTGCATGAGCTCTGGAGTGATTACATAATCAGCTCATGAAGCAAGAAACTTAATAAATGGCACCATTTCTGTTTGATTTAAAATTGAGAGACAGCCAACTATATTTTGATCTAGTCTCTTCTATGCAATGTAAACATAGCATTAATTGGCTTCTACATAAAAGGCAAAAAAGGTTGACTGACATCTCCGCAAGATTTTTATTTCGCCTCAATCCACAGAGTAACCCAAGTGATTAAAAATGAAACAGTGTGCTCAGTTAGCCAAAACTACCTCTTAACCTCTTCCAGCCTTAACTCACAGACTCTATAAGAAAGCTGCATTTTAGAAACATTACATACAGGCAGAAATGTTTTACTGATTTTTAAAAGAGTTCACTTTAAGTATTTCATTATTTTTGTTATTCAATGACATTTTCCCAAAGAATATGATTACTGTTCAGTAAAAACAAATGTATCTCCCAAAGGATGCCACACTACCTACAATATTGAAGAATTATGTACTCTAATGCCTTGATATAATTTAACCTGGCCTATACAACACTCATAAATAAAATGGGCAGAATTGTTTAACAGAAAATTGACATTTTTGTTCCATTTACTGACCAGGAGTAGAGAAGCATTTGGAATTCTTATGTGCCCACATGCACACCTCACCCTCTGCCCTTTCCATCTGCATCATTAAAACCTGAGCAGAACAAGTGGTTTAAAAACACACTGCTGGGAAAGGGTGGACTGAGATTTATATAAGGACATGCTATAAAGAAGGAATACATTATTTCTACTGCAGCTTTTAAAACACTACTGCTATTTCTGAACACTGTAAGGACCAGAATAGCATCATATTTCTAGTACCACGATAGCAGGAAATAGTGCCATGTGGAGAAATGTAAAAAGCATATAACCTATTACTGTACCTTTACTGAGCTATAAATCAAACTGATGAAACATCTGCACTTACATTTACATTTGTAACAGATAATGAAATAGAAGCAGCATGCCGTAAGAAAGAATCCTGTCATTATGCAACTGTTCAAAAATTCATTTGCACTAGGATTTACAGGCTGCAAGAGGCTCCAGCATTTGGTCTTTCAGCACCTAAAAAGTATTACATGTGCTCTGGTTAGAGAGAAGCAATATTTAAAAAGCAGGTAGATGAGTATTTTTTATTTTCTCATTCCTACATAGATGGTGAGCACACAGACTGTTATAAAAATATAAGCCATCTTTAGTTTTACATTACTTTTTTCTGTCACCTAGCTATAGAAGGATATGTGATTAAAAAAATAATTAGAAGTAATCCTGGTTTCCTTAGGGTGCTAAGCTTTCCAATATTAATGTTGATACTAAAGCTTCTACTTACTGCTACCTCTTCCCAGCAGTAGCTGGGAGGACTGATATTGCTAAAGCTCACATTTCAGAAATGTTCTCCAGTTCCATATTCTAACCCTTATGAAAGTGCACTTTCAAGGTTGGCCCTCACCCTTCACAAAAAATAGCTATTCTGCTGTCCAGGATATGACTTCAAATAAGGAAAAAGGGCAAGATTCACAGCTCAATTCATCGTATTTTCAATTTAATTTCAGGAAACAAGAAGAAGAAAAAAAGAAAAAAGACAAGGGATTAATAATATATATATTGCTTTCAAAACTGACAATTTTGAGTGGAAAGTAGCGACCACCACATTTAGCAGAACATAGGGTAAATTTTGCCATCTTTAAGTAAACAGTCACCTGTTCTGTCTAGATTTAGGGGAAACAACTATGTTGATAAATAAAGTATTTCAAATCAATCCAAATGTAAAGAGCTCTCCCGTATCAGATGAATTGTCTGAAACAAGATATTCAACTTTACATTGTTAGTTAACATGAATATAAGATTTAATGGTCAGAATTACAACTCATAGGTAGAGCCTTGATAAAGGCATGCTCTGACAGGTTATTAAAATAATACATTAGTTCAATTTTCTCTTATCTTTTGGCCCTGGACATCAGCTGAAAAAAAAAAATCCATGTGAACGGTAATGGAAAAAAAATCTCTTCCATTGGTTATATAGAAGAATACAGAAAGAATCAGAGTAGAAATCCACATTTTATTTCTATGTCAATTAATGCACTGTTGAAAACATCATTAATTACAAGTTAACAGCATTAAAATGTTATTAACTGCATTAAGAGCATTGTTTCATATGACATCAGGTACTCATATAGATGTAAATAACACTAATTGCTTCATTTAAAAATATATGGTTTTACCATTTCTTATTTTATCTAAAGGAAACTGAAAATTAGCATGACTGCTTCTAGACTAATGTATTCTGTGCTCCAATTTTTTATGTTTGGCTTTACCTTCAAATAATTCTCTCTCCTTATCCTCTAGTGTCACCCCACCCTTAGACAAGTCCACTTGAATTTTAGCTAACAAAGTATCTTTGTATTTGTATTCTTCTACTAATTCCAATTAACGTTACCTTGACAATAATGCAAAGTGACAGACAAAAGCAAAGCAATAAACAAAAGCCCTGCCAAAATAGACATTAAGCCACTATTTCTTTCAAATTTGCTAAATCAAGTTGCTAATTAACCTCTCATTTACAGCACACCCTTTCCAAATCAGGCAACGGTGGTAACTGAAGAAATTAATTAAGCTAACTTTAATTTCATTTTGCATTTCACATCAGCTTGGCAAATCACTCTGACAAATAACAAAGATGATCATAAAGTTCTACCTACATGCATTCTTCTGAGTATTCTCAGTGGCTCCTGGAGATGACATGGCAGTAAGAAATAAGCAAGTAAAAAAGAAGCACAGTCCTGGTCAAGTGAAAGCTCCAGTTACCAAGCAGCTCCAGTGATGTGCATCTTCATTGCTGTAGAACAAAGAGCGATGCTAGGAGGCTGCTTTTTCAAAGCAGTGATACCCTGACTTCCAGTTTTCAATGGGTCACTCACACACAGATGCATACACATGGATACTTCAACTCGGTGCCTTTTCCAGAACCTGAACACAAGCCACCAGCAGCTGGGCTAGAGCAGAAATGCAGGCATGTATTTGGGAAGGTACCACATGCTGCTAAATAAAGGGGTGCTAGGAATAGAGAAATCTTCCCAGCAGGTTCTAATCCGATGACACGCGGTTACAGCATGTGTTTATTTGGCAGAGAGCTAGAGGGCTTTGAAAATGATTCAGCTAGAAGGAAAAGGTAAGGAAAGGTTTAGAATTCTTTTTTTTATTAGTGATGTTCATAAGGCTCTCCCCTCAAGGTATTTTTGCCTTAACGTGGCTTAGCTCAGATAGCCCATAAACCAGATTACATACTATTCTTACTTCACACATAAAATATTAAACATCTTGGATGTGATTTTTAAATAAATTAGGACCAATCTTCTCTACAGAAAATGGAATTTTTGTATTAAGTATCCAGAAAATATTTTCATCAAAAATTGAAAAAAAAAAAAATGGTTATGCAGTTAAAAAAAATTACAGAGATAGATAGCATATGACTGAGAATCTTTGCTTATGGTGATGCTGCAGTTACACAACAGAGCATTTCTGCTTCAAAACCTGCAAGGCACTGCTCAGAATTGGGAACACTGGCACACTTTGCCTCATCAGTGTAGGAGGGTGTGCAGTGCTGCTGGAAACCATGATAGCCAGAACAATTCCTTCCTTTTACTTAAGATCACATTTTGAAAACCTTCTTGGTGACAAGTCTCAAGATACAGAGTCCAGACAAAAGGGAACTGTGTAACAAATACTTCTCCAACTGTCATCATGAGAGGAAAAATTACCAAGTGCATGGGTCTAAGAAACTCGGGTTTTATTTCACTGGTGAAAATAACACCAAAAATATCTATGGCAAAGAGTAAAAGAATAATAATAAATGTTAGATAATCCTACTTTCAGCCTAGACTTCAGTAATTAAAAGATGAATTTAAGTTAGAGCTGCCACAAAACAGACTTCTTTTTCCACATCAGTCATTTAAGCATTACAATTAAAATATTGTACCTTTAACTTTTTTTTTTCCTACATAAACTGAGTATGACAGACTTATGTTCCCATGAATTTTTTCCCCACAGCTAGCTATTCACTCTGGCAAGAGCCAGAGAAAAATCTCTATTGTTAGCCTGGCCTCCTCCACTCCTTACAAAATGAGGATTCTTCAAGGCTGACTCCAGCACAGGGCCAACTCGATTGCAGCCAACAGGAGCTCTACCTGCACATCCAAGAGCCACCTTATTTTTAGCTGCAGTGATGTCAACAATTGTTGTGACACATCTGACCTCTGAAAGGGCTTTTGACTTAATGCAACACTAGAATGTAAAAAGGCTAGGAGTCAAGGAAGACGACACAGAAATGCATCAATAGGAAAATACGTTTGGAGAATAAACCAGCTCCCTCAAAATACAAAGCAATGTAAGATAGGATGAAAGAGTGTAAGGGTGTCACATTAAAAAAACACAAGATTCTCTAAAAATATGTGTAGATGAAGCAGAATTTAAGAAAAACGTGTTCCTCCTCCCCATTCTCCTCCAGTCAGAATTAGGTTAAAAAAGCCCTGATAAACACAAGGATTCCAAAGTATCTCTAACATTAGCATTCTGTGGGTTATGTTAACTCATTGTCTGACCATTACTGTCAGGTGACAGCCGTCACATAACCTGAAATCTAGCTGAGCAAAGATTACAAATAATAATCAGCACTATAGAAATGTTACTGATAGTCAAAATATATAACAAATAAAAAGTAAAGAAATCATTTAAAGCATTAAACTAGAAGTGGCTTGGGGTGGAAGGAGTGACAACCCCCAAACCTATTTTTGATCAGCTGAGTTGCAAGGGCAGACAATATTTGCTCCAAGGAAATCTGATTATCTAGTATAAATAATCTGGTATCTCCATGGCATCCTTCTCTAAACTTCAGCTCATCTTTAGAAACTCTGCTCCCTATTTACAGCTTTGGCAATTCAGACCCATTTCCAATATATAACCACCTTAGAAATGGATGCCACTTAATGACTGAGCAAGATCCACCTATGCCTGTAGTGCCACTATCAGAGAAGCCCTATTTTTCCCTCACCTAAACTAATCAAAATAATCATAAAATAATCAAAACTAATCAAAAATAAGCAGAGAGGAAATAATTTTTCATCATAGCAGACCACTTATCCAGTTGACAATGCAGCCCAGCTTTTGGTAAAGCAAAGTAAGAAATGGTGTTCTGATATAGTGATTCAAGATAACTGTAAGCAGTATGGTTTCTATAGTTTAAATACACTAACCCCCCCACACACACACCTTTTCCCCTCCTTCCACTGAAATTTAAATTCTATTTCTTGTATTGAAAATATTTTCTGTCTGAAGACTTGACACTTGCAGACATGTTAAAACTTTTTAGGTAATGGATTTATTTCCAGCCATCTGCCAAATAAATGCATGCACAAGATACTGCCCACTGCAGTTTGCTTCAACCCAGACATAAAACTTAACCCAGCAAATGCTTTGTTGTCTTGTTAAGGGCAGCTAATAAAATTTCAACTACACCTGACATTCTATAGAATAGTGCTGTCAATAGAAAAAAAATCCCCCAAATCATGTTTGAGGAGTCAGCAAGAGGCAAGCAATCACTTCTGTGTGCTATTGCATGCAGTCTATGTCAAGATGGAAAACGGAAAACTTCCCTATTCTGAGGTATGTATTCATATACAGAACAAGTTCCAGAAGTATGTAATTAAGTCTGATAACTCAGCCAAATAGTATCAGATGTGTGCAACTCAGCACCATCTACCTGTACAGACATGTACATTGGAAAGCTTTTATATCTCAGTGCTGCAGATAACTGCCCCAAGGTATAAAGATTCAATTATTTGGTGGGGAGGACTGAAATCAATCAAAGATCAAGAGTGAATCTTCCTTAAATTGCTGTATTTAGAAGGATTAAAAAAACCACCCCACATTATTTTTTTAAAAAGCTTGACTTGAAGTCCATACTTATTTCATGGAAGGCATAAAAGAAAACAGAAGTTACAAGTAGCTAGATTCAGATCTAGAAACTTTTACAACATGCCCTGTGAGTTGAACAGATGAGTCTGCAAACTTGAAAACACAGAAAGCAAAACCAGAAACAAGGTAGCTATAAGGACACTTTAGAATTTGTTTTTCTTCTCCCTCTGTCTTATCCCATTACACTATAATGGAAGACTCAAGTAGTTAAAAACTTATTTGCCTTTCACTTAAGGCTTGACTAGAAGTGCCCAAGTCTCAACCTTTTCCATTCTCAAGAGAATGGTTATCATTTATGAGAGTCTTGGTCAATTCTTGCCACAGAAAATACAGGACATCCAAAGTTATAAGGTTCTCCTCCCATAGTCTGGGTGGGAAAGAAGCTGGTAACAAACATTATTAACTAGAAACTATCAGAATATTTTCAGCTTATAGTAAAATAATGAGGAAAACCCCTGAAAATTGAATATCCTTCAAATTTTAAATCCATTTTAGCTTTATTACAATAGGATTAAGCAATTGTTTCCCAACTGTTTTCCGGTATGCCAAAACAGGAGTTGTCTTCTTTTGTTTCTGTGCTACGATGTTTATATATTGAATTATTTTTTTACCATGGTCACCTAACCTAAATAAATGCTAACCCAATCAGGAAACATTCTTAGCAGATGCATTGCCTCTGTCTCACAGCATGTTTTGGAAGAGGCACCCAACAAACCAAAGACACTCTCCCTCCTCTATTCAAATGAGTCATTGAAATGCAAAATCACTAAATACAACATTAAATTAAAACCTCTCATTATTAACCAACTTGGTTACAGACATCATTTGTCAACAAGAGATTCTTCACAGTAATGAAACACCTTGAACGTTCCTAATGTGCCAGGCTCTGGGGTAGTATATTTGGATATGTTAAAATAAATAAACTCCATGCAGCTGCTATGGTTTTCTACCACAATGTCATCTCCTCTTGCTCAGAAGAAACACACAGGATTGTGTGCTCAAAGCTTCTAGAATAACTACAACATTGAATGTATGAGGACTGTCAACCATGAGCTGTAAAGATCTCCACTGCCTATTATCTGGAAGACAATATGAAGGCTAGGAAGAAGTTGTTTGGTTTTTTGGCAGCCATGAGAATACAGCACAATAAAGAGGATCTCTAGACTGGAAGACAAAAAAAAAAAAATCAGTTTGACACACTATCTGTTGAGGCAAGTAGTTTTCAAAACAAGGAGAACAAAGGGATGGAGGCATCAGACTGCTCCAAATGCTGTGTACTCTCAGAGAAGGGAACAGTAAAAGCCAGGAAATTAAAGTTTATGTACAAACATATTCAAGCTACTAATAAGAGAACTGAAAAACTGTAAGTTCAACAAACATAGCTCAGATGCATGATGACTATGAAAAGATCTGCATATCAAACATGACCCAGTGACTCAACCTAGAAGAGAAGAGCAAGATAAAACAGCTCTTTACTTCACTAGCCTCCTCCTCAGGAAGAGTATTTTGATAAAGCTTTTAAAACTTATCAAGATTTGTTTGGGAGAGATTTCTGATGCAAAGAGCTGAAAACATACTTTGTTGTATTGTAAAGATAAGTACTGAAAATGGTCAGATGACAGCTTCCCTGAGCTTGAATGAAACTAATCCTATTAAAGCTTAGAAATATGCATGACTCAGTAGCCAAAGCCATGTGTGTCTCTGCCCTGACAAAGTTTCTGGCACCTTTTATTGTCCAGAAGTGCTGTGTTGCTGATTTCTAAATGGCCTCTATTGCTTTAGCTTTCTTTCCAGAGAGAAATTCAGAACATTTAATCCTAACCCTTTTTTTTTAAATAAAAAGGGACTTCTAGAAGTAATTTTTAAATCTGTCATGTGTATAGTTCCTCTCTGGGTAAAATCTGAAATCAACTCAGGAGCAAATGTTATTACCATTGTGCAATTCTACTGCTTCTGTAACTTTAATTTTTTTCCCATTATGTACCTCACTGCTCTGCTTCACTCCTCTACCTTGTAAAGAGACTAACAGAACTCTGTAAACATTTATTATACAGTCCCAGTTGTGCTGGAACAGAAGAAATATTAACTTAAAAAAAAAAAAATAGAATTGTACCATGTGCCTTAAAAGAATGGTGGAATGATTTTAAAATCTCAGTGCAGCCATGAATGCACTAGGTTTCAAGTATCAAGAGAAAATAACCACATATTTGCTTTTTAATTTCTAGTTTCTCAGCTGTAAAATTGGAAATGATACATGCCCTTCCTAAACTATGGCAGAGTACAAAATCCATTAAATACTGAAACCAAATACATACACAAATATTGGCTAAACCAAATTCTACTATTGCAAGAAATTGCCAAGATCCACAACAGAACACCTTTTTTAGCAGCTTTACAAGCCTCAGCCAGGACAGCACAGAGGATAAGCCACCTCCTGCAAGTGGTTCTCTAAACACTTGGATTGATGCATGCTAGGATGAAACTTGCAGGCTACTTCATATGGTATACCTCATGTTTTCATCCATAAATCAATTCTCTTGGAGAGCTTGGTGCATTAAAAGAGTGGGACAAACAGGTTGAGGGAAGTTCTCCTCCCACTCTACTCTGTCCTAGTGAGGCCACACCTGAAGTATTGTGTCCAATTCTGGGCTCCCCAGTTCAAGAGAGACAAGGAACTACTGGAGAGAGTCCAGTGGAGGCTACAAAGATGCTGAGGGGACTGGAGCATCTCTCTGAGGAGGAGAGGCTGACAGCTCTGGGGCTGTTTAGCCTGGAGAAGAGCTGACTGAGAGGGCATCTTATCAATGCTTAGCAATATCTAAACAGTGAGGGTCAAGAGGATGGGGCCAGGCTCTACAGTGATGCCCAGTGACAGGACAAGGGGCAATAGGCACAAAGCAGAACACAAGAAGTTCCACCTAAATATACAGAAAAGGTTCTTTCCTGTGAGAATGATGAAGTACAAGCTGCCCAGCGAGGTTGTGGAATCTCCTTCTCTGGAGAGGTTCCAAACCCACCTGGACATGATTCTGGGCAATATGATCTAGCTGAATCTTCTCTAGCATGGGGGTTGGATTAGATGTTCCCCAGAGGTCCCTTTCAGTCCCTACCATTGTGTAATTCTGTGATTCACTCTGAAAGATAAATCACTAAAAAAGTAAACTGAACAATCCTTGAGATGTTTTGTCCTAGTGCACACTCACAAATGGGTACACAAATGGCAGTGTCATAGCTGTATCAATAGGGTCACCACACACTCTCTGCCTTCTTCAGAGAGACGTCCTCAATATAAAGGAGCAGGAAAGTGTCTAACCTTCACTATTTTCAGCATCACAGATTATTAAATAATATGTTAGGTTACAATGTAATAGAAAACCACTGAGGTTAGTAGAAAAGAGACTTGGAGAGGTTTGTTCTGCCCTTATATGCTAAGGGTACAGCAAGCAACAAAAGAGAATGTCTGGCCTTGTAAATAGCCTTAAAGCAAAAGCCAGAAAAATAAAATCTACTTGTCATGAGAAAAGAGAGCACAAGCTGTTATACAAATGTGGTAAAGGCAGGAACAAATTCTAAACCAGTATCTCCAGTGACAAGTACAAAAATAATCCATCATTCCTTAAAATAGTATTATGCAGTTATTACCTTTAAGTAGCATGAAATAACATCAATGAACATGAATGTTAGTGGATCCTCAACACTTTCCAATGCTGCAAACAAGTATATACATTGAGCTTTGTTTGAGCTCCTTTCTTGGTGACACTTGGTGACCTCAAAGCATATACTTAAGAGGTCAATGAATTACCACTTAATTATCACTGTAAATTTCACAGTCAATGCCTTCCTCTTTTCCATTAAAATAGTCATCTTTGCAAAATACTTAATGACAAAGTTTCAATCTCTATTGGAAAAACAAGAAGTCAAGAGAGAAAACGTTGGAAACCAATCCTCCTAGCTTCCAGAAACTCACTTAAAATGCCTAATCAATACAAAAATCCAGGATTCACTATTCTCACAAGCATCAGGTACTACAAAGTAGCAGCCTTGCTTTGGAACAGAATGAGCTTAGCATTATCTTTGGTTTTGTATTGAGCTAGTCTGTGTTGAAAGCTGTCAAATCAAGCTACAGATGAAATGACATTTTATATAATCTGTCTGTTAACGTTAGCTTTAGTATTTTCCTTTTTTAGCATTATGTAAAGATGAGACAGTAATCAACTGAAAAGGTAAAGAGGAATGCAGTTGATAGAAATTTCCATCCCCTCTTTCAATTTCAAGAGACAATTAATTGACATAAGTCAATGTTCTTGACTTCCTTCTCATAAATAAAGCCTAGTCACAAAGCCACAGTCACACCTTACTCAAAGCAAAAGATAATAGCAATTGTCAAGCTGATCAAACATTAACACCAGCAGGTAGAGTAAGCCTGATTTTAAGATTTACTGAAAATGGTAATGTGTGCCACCTACACACCACAGACAGCAAGAATACATGACAGTTTCCAGCCACTGCATATTATTTAGGGCAGATATTTGTACATATCTTCATCTACATCCAACTGAAGTTGAGCTACAAAAAAAAATCACATTTGTCTGACATAACGCTGCGAGAATCTCCTAGCAATAGCTAGGCAAAAGTCTAACAAGTAACAGCCTGCAACACATGTCAAAAACACATTCATGCTAGAAAAGACATCAACTAGTTGAAGACAAAGCCCTTAACTTCCAAAAGTGAACACCAAGGGAAAGACTTGAATTAGATAAACAATCTCTGCAACCTAGCTAACATAACAGAACCATCTGTGCTCTTCCCACACTTACAACTCTCCCAAAGAAACCAGTAGCAAGAACAGGTAAACTGAAAAACAAACAGCCTTCTGAGACAACATAAAATTAACACTAATCAAATGTAGAACTGGAACAGTTCCTTACTAGTTCCACTTAATACAAAAACTACTTTAACACTTGCAAATGTTCAAGTAGAAAATTAAAAACAGAATTTACCTTTGAAGATCTCAAGTTCTTTCCTGTTGGAGAAAAGCAGAATTAAAAAGCCCACATTATTACAAATACTACAATTACTACATCTAGAACTACAGGAGATATTTTACATGGTTTAAGACTCATTAAAAGACAAAACCCAAAGAATTTTATATTTTATTACCATTGTATATAACAGTAATATTACTACATGTGTTTAGATAAAGCAAACACTATTAACATGTTTAGAAATTAGGCCACCACATATTTATAAGCACATACACTTATACAAATATTGCACAATTATATCTAGCTACATAATTTCTATATGCACTGTTGCAAAAATAACCAAGATTTCTTAAGGTACTAAAAAATCCATTGCTTAGCAGAGCTAATTTATAGCACAGTGAATAACAAAAAGTGTTTCATTTTCATCAATGCTATTCAAAACCCTTTTGGCAACAGTGAAGAAGAAAAATTTGACAGCATCACTCACTCAGTTACAACACACTGTAAAGGCAATAGAGGTGTATAGTGACATTCCTCAGAGGAGAGGAATTTAGAATACAGATAACCCACAATACTCAGAAAGATAAGACATTATGTCAACAGCAATAGTACCTTTCTTCCTCCATACCAGAGCACCTTCCACTTTTAGGACTTATGCTATTGTAAGTGCAAAGACTATAAACCCAAGAGAAATATTTTCTCTGTTCTCAAGAAACTGCAAAATGCTCCATTTGCCATTGCTACAAAGTAATGATTTATCATGAATTCAGAGGCTAAAGAAGAAACTTGCTTAGACAAGGCAGAATGTTGGCCTTTTCTTTACAGAACACTTATTCATAACAACTATCTTTTTAGTCTGTGCCTTGCATACTGCCTAGTTAGAGTCTGAATTTTGAAAGCAATTGTGATTACAAGAAAAAGACATTAAAAAGAAGACTGAATCAAGAGTTTTCCAGATAAATGATTTTATTCATTTTCCATAGACTAAAGCATGCTTCAGTCATTACTGAGTCACCTACCACATGCATTGTTTCACACACATAGGCTATGCCATAACTCCATCACCCTTCCCCATAGACGATGTGATTTAGCATTTATTCTTGCATCAAGAAGAAATAAAACTGTTCCAAGTCTCAATCAATTTATTTTCTAAGCAGCACAAAGCATTCTAAAAAGAGAGAGAATACATTTACCTCCACATTTTCAGTGAGCATCCCATCAAATGTCAAGTACAGTTTTTTGTAAGAATTGGTGCTTTACCAGGAAATCTAGTGTGATTTACAGCAGAGAAGCCTTTTAGTTGTAACTTCCTGTGAGTATCTGTTTCCCTTCCTGCTTCCCCCTCCATCCTTTTTCCCAAGCTAGTTTCTCCCTTTTTTTACCAGAGAAAAAAACTTCACAACACTTATAATCTGCAGGTTCATACATTAATATTTTTTTCCTACCCCTCATACTCTAAATAAAATCACAAAACTCTTAACCACTTTCTTGAGTCCCACTCTTTATTTTTAATAATGGCAAATTAGTTGAGAAAACAACAATCACAGGAAACGGTTGTTTTCCACAGACTGAAATAAAAACATGCTGAGGAAACATCTTGTGAAAGTAAGAGAAAAAACAATATACTCCTTGCACTTAAAATCAGGAGGTCTTATGCCACTTGTCTCCAAAAGGGAACAAAAACCAATTACTGTCATTGTGCTCAAACAGACTAGCAAACAAGCTGGTAATGCAGTAACCAACTGACAGCACCAGTCATTGTTTTTGTCTAAAAACTGGTCCAACAGAATAATTGACATGACCAGAACTTATATGAATAATAGCTAGAAGGCAAATATAAATTCTCAATTACCTTCCCATTTTCCCTCAGGCTTTTCCCTGCACTGTTGGATTAACCCTGCTTTAGTCACTGGGTGCAAGAGATGGACACAAAGGAAGAGGATTATTGATTATCACTAATAAACAAAAATAAAGCCAGAAAGAAAAACACAGGAGGAGGAGTCAAAACAATCCTGCTTTAAGTTACTGCAATCACTGGGAATTTTGTTTGTCCAACAAAAGTAAGACAAAGCTCTCAGGTTCTGCTCTATCTTGCAAAGGGCTGTAACACTAAGATCAATTGTTCCAATGTAACAAAACACAACGGAATTCAGTTCAACACTGAGAGACTACAGAAGCATTACATTCTTTACAATGATGCCAAGAATTGACAGTTCCTTATTTTATCTTCAAGAGAAGAGTAGGCAGAGAAGAAACAAAGTCATAAATTAATGTCAGGAATTATTTTGTAACATTATTATATTAAAATTATAGGAAAAAAATTCCTTCTGCAGCTTGGTTCAAGTTTTAGTAAGCTAAAAAGCCATGAGAGGGACTTCCATCTGTATGTTATCAGAAATAAAACCAAAAACCTGAGAACTCAAAACTTATGTCACTTGCATGGTGTGTAGAAATAATTCAAGAACTTTTTTGTGTACTTAGGATTAGCACTTATGACAATGACACAAAAATGTCTTCCCTCCCCAGATCACTTGAGCATCCTTCTTAGATCAGTTAGGTCAACTACTGCTTTGAGATACCTTTGAGACTGAAATAATAAAATGCTTTAAGAAATGAAAAAAATCATTAAAACCAAAAACTACTACTAAAATACTGCAGTAGGCAAGGTTTTCTATTTATCTGAAGAAACGTTGAAGATAGGTCAGGATTCTTCACTCTCAAATGTGAAGTTTTATCCCATGAAAGAAAAGAGCAAATAACTAAGAAATTTAAATAATGTTGCCATGGATATTTTTGGTTTCCATACTCAAATGCAGCTACAAAAGTAGCTGAAGTCATTCCCTGTCTTTTAGCAAAACTTCTACATCAACTTCATTTCAGAAGACAGAACAGATCAAACTAAAACTTTTGTAACAGAAATTGCAAACATTAACTGGTAATCAAGTTAATAAACACAGCTAAAATCAGACACTACCTAATACATTCATCAGTTTCACAGTACAGTGAAAGAATTTCTCTTTGGATGTTTCAAAAAAAGAAACAAATATTTATCTTGATGAAGAGCACTGGAAGTCACTTTTCAAGAGCTAGCATTCAAAAGAACAGTAAAAATGAGGGAGATTAAAAATAGAAGAAAATGGTAGAAGTTAAACCATTCAAAGCAACCAAGTGGTTTTTTTTCCTGTGCTATGAGACTGATACAAACCATTTACCCATGAAACCATTCTAAACAGGAATCTCAAAGGCAGAACTAATTCTTAGCTCCCTCTAAAATCTTATGATTTTGCAAAGGACCTTTACATTTTTGCTTTCGTCTTGTTGCTATATAAAAAGGGGGAGGAAATTCTTACATTTCAGTTTTTTAATCTTCTATCTTAATATGTAATATCATCATTGGATCCCTAAAACCAAAAGTTTAGGAATCAAAGTTAACAACTCCACCATCAAATGCATCTCCTCCATCATCTTAAGTCCTTCCCAGAAAGAAAAAGGGTTCCTGCAAATCTGTTTTGGGTAAACAGCCACACAGCAAAATCCAGACCTTGTAATTTGACCATCAATTTCCCCATATGCATTAAAAGAAATAAAATCTACATTAGTCAATAATTGGCCAAACTTTATTCACTAAGTGATATATAATAAACCACAAGCCCACAAAAACAAAGGAGTAAAGAAGCCTGTATCCCCACATGCACTCTACCTAAAATGCTGAATGTGGTTCCACAGAGCAATTGCAGCAGATACAAATTAACAACCTGTACCACTTCAGGCACCCCCAACACATCCCATTGACAGGGGAATGTAAGATCTCCCTCACAGAAGTGTTGTCAATAAATGCATTTAATGCATTTTTGGGAACAACTTTTAAACAAAAGTAAAAAGGAATTATTAAAGATCTCAGGAAAATAATTCATAGTGAAGACAGAATTTATCAGCAGGCTCAGCACCTTGCTGAAAAGTAGAGAATGGATTTTAGCACGGTGATGGCAAACATCTAAACCTTGTTCTCCTGCCACTAGCCACATTGAATGAATTATGTTGATAAATAATGCAGTTCTGGGGTGAAGGAGAATAAGAAATGATGATTAAGGCAGTCCTAAATGATCTGTTTCTATTACTGGTACAATAATTGCTTGACAGGATTTGCAGATTATGCTTAGTAACCAGCAGGGCACAAAGGTTGAGAAAAGTTATGCAGAACTGACAGAATGTTTAGCATATTCTAGAAAACATTAGTAAAAGGTGCTGTAAGGTGCAGAGGATCCAACACAAACATTCAGTCTTTAATCACAGGTCACAAAAGCCAAGAAAAAAACTCCTTTTATATTTCTATTCAAATGAAAATGAAATAATCAGAAGGTACACAACCAATCTCTTTATAACAATGTCACTGTGTCCCTGCATTAAGCAAATGGTACCAAAAAAGGGCAAATTTAAATCAGCTTAAACATGACAGAAATTATACTGCACATTCACACTTTGCAAATACTATAAAAAAAGTGCCAAAAACCCTACAAACTTGATCTGTTACATATTCAGTCTTACCCAATGTTTTCAAATACCTGGAGCACTGATGAGAATAAAATTCACTTATCATGAAGCAATATGCTCCTTTGGGTTTGATACATGCAAAATACTGGACTGGAAGTGTTCTTGTAAACAAAAGAATGTTCAGAGCCCAAAAATTACACAAAAGGAACCACAATCATGAAGGCAACTTTCCCAAAGCTTGTGCAAGCCTAGTTTTTCAGGATCAATAGGAATTCTCATTCAATGTGTCTGTCCAAAGAAGTGCAATAACTGATGGCCAGAAAATTAATTCCAGCCAGTTATCACCACGAAAACACTTGCTACTGATTGTGCTGTATGCAAATTCATGAGCAGTTTGATGGAAAAGGTCTCTGCAACATGAACTGTGCTTTGAGCACAGAAACTTATACAATTAATGCCTAATGAAAAGGCAAACCCAGCCACAGCCAGTCACTGCATATCTACTGTGAAAGCTGTCCTGAAGATAATAAATGTTCTGCATCCACCCTTGCAAAATCATTATTTCTGTACGCAGGTACAGGGAGGTAGAGAAGCTGAAAATCTATACCACCACAAGAATGATCTAGAAGAATATGGCATGAAGCCTTAATTGGATGAAAATTTTGATGAGAACTATGAAACATGTAGCTAGAGCCTTAAAAATAATTCATAGTACATTTGATATTGGAAGGAAGAAATGTACTTGTTTGCAACAATTGTGTATTTTTTACTCATAAAAAGTTAATTTGATAAATTACCTGTAAAGCTTCAAAGGGCTAGGAAGGTACAATATCAATTTATCACTGCCAGATGGGAGGGAGTCATCACTGCAGATGATTTACTGTACAAAGTACTGTTCTAGCTTATCAATTGGGGAACCCTATGGGATCTAAACAAGACCTACAGAAAATGGAGTCTTGTTTGGCAGTATACTACCTATGCCACCTCCTCCCTTTTGACTTTGGTAAAAAGAATAATAAAAATTAATTTAAGTTAAACAAGATCACAAAAAAGGCAGCTTTTTACAGTGATACAGCAGGAGGTAAAGACAATATTTGAAAGCAAAACACAGCAATAATACAAAATATTTTTGTATGTCAGTGAGTAAATAATCATTAATTGGCTCAAGTTAGAAGGAACTTTTTCTAAAAGCAGACAAGTCTGAATTGTTTAAAGTTTTTGGTATTTAACTTTTGGAATGTTTATGTTAGTCACATAAGCCACCATATCCAACTGCAACAATCCTTACTGTCCCTTATGTTCCTAAAGCAATCAGAAAGAGGGCTAGAACTAACAGAAAATGACACAGAAGAAATAAACTTAACAGTGGTAACAGATCAAGATGTTTTCTCACATACTCATCTCTAATCTACACAATGCAATTGCCATAAATTTTATACCCTTCTGAATGAGAAAATGATTCAAACATTCCTCTCCCCCAGAAGCATTATAACCACCATCATGGCATGGCAATACATTTAACAAGAATTATGACAATCTGTCCGACTCCTCATCTACTGCACTAATCACCAAAGCACACGATTACACACTATTTGACAACAAATAAATCTTTAAAATGTATATTTATTCCTATTTTAAGAGCATATGTTCTCTTCAGGCAAAGCATTTTTTTAAATCTCACCAGAACAGAAAAAAAATTAATGCCATTAAGCTTTGCAACATTACTAAATATTCATCTGTTGAGGTATATCCTAGCATCAGGGTGTATTTCAGACTCAGGGTTTTAGATTTCTTCATTCATTTTCCTTCTGTGTCTGTTCTCAAAGCAGACTAGTAGTGAAAAAATAGAAAGGATTCTTAAACAAGATTTTAAAATTCAGACAACTATGTTTTAAGTCAAATGACACACAGTAAAGTCTTGAATAGACTCATTTCCACTGACAAGTACTCTTTGCTATCTCCAGTTTATTCCTACAAAGTGTTATAGTAGGGCACCTCCTTTAAATTGGTAAGATAATGAGGAATTTCTGTTTTTCAAATAAAGGTGATCTGTCTGAAATGGATACAAATGGTACTAAGAGCTCACAGGACAGAAACCTTTGATCTTAGGGCATAAGCCTGCAGTTTGGTGTACATAAAAACGGGCACAGAAGTGAGCTTCTGACAGTGCTCCCTGAAGCACACAGAGCACTGCCTTGAGAATCCAAGAACATGCATGTAAACAATTGCAGCAAGACCACCTAGAGAAAACAAGGGTGGAATCTAGACTTCACACAACAATACTGCTACCATGAGCAGTGGATTTAAAAATAATAAAACAAATATTAAAAATCCAGAGCTAAGCACACAGAAAAACAATCAATCCTACCAAACACCAGGCTTTAAAATACATTCTGGAAAACATCTTGGACTGATGAATCTACTTTTCAACTATTACTCAGTACAGTAACAAAAGGGGAAAACTTATCTAGCTGAACTGAAATAGAGTTGCTCTATTTAATAGGGAGACCTATTTCTGAAAGTCAGTTCCCATAGTTACCATAAGCTCCATTTCAAAGGTTTAATGTTGACCTAAAGCACTTCCTTCCAAATCTTTCACATAGGAAGATTTTCCAAAAGACCTGAAATATCTGAGCTTCTAGCCTAAGCTCAACAGTGACTTTATAATAGAACTACTTTCTGTTACATGCTTAAAAAACCCATAGCTTCTAGAGTTTGTGCTCATCTCCATTTTCATCCCTACCTTGTCAAAACAAACAAAACAGCCCCTTTTTGTTTGTTTGTTTTGTTTTAACACAAAACCACTCCCTGAAAAGAATTCTTTTGTTAAAGGAAGAACACAGACTCCTGAACTCCCACTTGATTCTTTCAGTAGTTGGTATCCCAGTAAAAACTCCAAACACTCCAGAGAGGAAGACAGGATATGTGTTCCAAACATGCATAACAAATTCCAGACACATTAAGTTAACTGGCTGTTCATTCTTCAAGTAGCTACATTGGCAAGTGTCCTTCTAGTAATGAGGGAGCAGTTAATTTCTTACCTAAATAAATACAGTGGTAATGAACAACCAGAAATTACCTGCATTTTTCCTGTTTTGTCCAGATCTGACCAAATGTAATCAGCTTATAATTACCATAAGTAGTTTGCTTAGCATTCTATTTATAAAACTGATTAGATGCTGCTAAGCAGAGTAGGCAACACTTTATTTTGATGTTGAAAGAGGAGGTTAGGGGAGGGGGAGAGAGAGAGGGAGGACAGCAGAGAGAACTAACAAAACTCAGGTAAATTACTATACTTCAGGAGGTACAAATCTTGTTTAATGCACATTTGAAATTTGTGTTTTACTTGGTTAAATAGCACATATTTAGAATTTTGAGATGATTACTATTAAATATTTAATTACTGTAATAGGTCTGAACAAATGAATATTCAGCCATACTGACTACTGTTGACCCTTCCTGGAAAGAGAGAAAACAGTGTTGCTCTGGCTTGGGAAAGAGAAAATCCAGGTTGCAGGAAAGTAACAAGAGGTCCTGGCCTGAGGTTAAGCTAACTGAAAAGCATGTGAAAAATCATGGCACAAGAAATTGCTAGATGTGACAGATAAAATAGTAAGAGGCTGTCAAAAGCTACAGATAGCACCATGAGGAAATGGTTAAAGAGGAGTTAGGTGTGAAATGGCCAAACTTCATAGAAAAGTGAAAGGAGACATTTATTGTGTTGGGGACCTTCTGGAAGGCAGAGCTTGCAACACCAGCAGCACCTCAGTAACCATCAGTGTAACAGCACAGAAGGCCAAGTTTCCCTAGATAATGGTATCAGAAACAGCAAATTTGAGTAGCAAACCCAGGAGCATTAGGGAAAGGAAAATTAGGGGTGGACTGTAGTTGCTAAAGGGGAGTTTGGGTTCAGTGTTGATTTTGTATATACTTGTATATATTTCATTTTTATTATTATTATTCTCATTAGCTTTAGGGTTGGTTTTTTTCCCCAATACACAAGTCCTCTCAGTCTTTATTATTCCTTTTCCCTTCCCAAAAGGGGGGAAGGGGGATAACAGAGTGTGTCTGTCACTGGACTGGGGGTACCTCCAAGCCCTAACCCATGATCAGTAGTAATATCCAGGTTTTCAAATAAGAGAATGGCAGGAGATTAACACCTTTCATACAGAGCAAAAGGTACTCATAGGATAGGACAGGACAGAGGAACACACAGTTCCTAACTGTACAGGTACATAGGGAAAAACAATCCAAAAAACAAGGTAAGAGATTAAAAGAAACAATTTATAAGTGCTCATTAATAGCCCTTACTCCAATTATTTGCAGAGAATAAGTATGACTTCATCTTAACAACATCACAGTGATAATTTTCCAAACACACACACATTCAGTTCATCACCAAGAGTTAGACTGACATTCAATGAATCTATTATAAATCTGCAAATTTCTGTCCAAGATTAGTTTCTTTAAAAGATTAATCAAAGGGATTACATTATACATAGGGGGAAAAAATGCAAAAGGCTTCTATTTTATGCTAATTTTTATTTATAGCAATTGTTTTATTTACCTTTTTGTTTTCTTGTAGTTTTCCAGCTGTAATGTCTGCATACATTTGTATCTTTCCAACTCACACTGTTCACATAGGTCCTCAAGACACAATAGATGATTCTCCATTTCCTCAAAGTTTGCCTCTAGCTGGGCTATAAGAAATACTTATATGAATATCAAATTGCATCAACAGATGGACAACTCACCTGAACAAAACCAGGAATTCATAGAAGTACATAATTAACATGGTAATAACTACACATACATAAATGACTCAAAGATAAAAAAATCTCAGTCCATATCACATCACAGTAAAGAGTGACAGCAGAGCCACGTTAAGGGAGATCTAGCTGAGGTTCCCTTTGTAGTGAGAGGCTGAATCACTGTATTTGCCCCAGCAGCTAGGTCTCATAGGCCTGTGGTCTATACTTCAGGAAAAGAAGCATTCAGAACTCATAATTTAATTTTGCTTCTTGGGCACGCACTTAATTTAGCCCTTCCTGCCTGGTACTAATCTGAGGATTAAAGCTGTGCTGACCAAAATCAGTACTAACCTTCTATTATTCAAATGAAGCATAAAAAAAGCATACTGGGAGAATTTTAACTTTCACATGACTTTGTGACTTGCAAAGTTTCCTCTGAAGACAAACCCTTTACTGCTAGGCAAATCTGTAGATTTAGCTATTTTACATACCCATGTATTTAAAAACATGGAAAACCTCTTAATCTCCTCTAACTATAATTGCTCAGTCTCAACTTAAAAGAACAGCCCTGAGAAACCTGATTTAATCTCATAGTTCACTCTGTTTTGAGTAGAAATTTGGACTAAAGAACTCTTGAGGTCCTTTCTGATAGGAATTACCCCATGTGAATTTGGTATCAAAGGATTACTCTCCCTGAGGATGATTAATGCTGAACTCCATGTCCCTCCTCAGGATCCCAAAGTGGAAAAACTATTTCCAAAACACTAACAAGATAGTCACCCTGGGATCATGCTCTGTGAACATAGAACTATTATTCACCTTTTTCCCAGGACTTCTCCTGCACCAGTGAGAAAGCAAATTGCAGAAGGAAGGATAAATCACATTTTTACAAACAAAATAACAATGAAAGAATAGAAGGGAGTTTGTAGGTCAGAGACAGATACACTAACCTGTATGAACTTGATTGTTGATACAAAGAACTACACAGATAATGGAAGGAAATAGCAGAAAACCTAAAGTAGCTCTGCATTTTGGCAAATGACTGTGTTTCACCTTTGCTTGTAACAGACAGAAAGCAATCTTCATAAAGCCAGACAATAACTATTAAGTTCAAGGTAGAAAAAAGTGATTTAATGTTAATGTGGGGTTTGAATGCTCAAAAGAAGGAAATAGTAAGCTGAAGGCATCAGTCAAATCTTCAGTTCTGGTTTGGCCATTCTACTTGGAGCCTATCTTGGAGTCAACAAAATCTCAACTNCTTCAGTTCTGGTTTGGCCATTCTACTTGGAGTCAACAAAATCTCAACTTTTTAGCCATACTCCATTAGAAATCACTACCCTAGTGGTCCCCTGAGAAAAGTAAAAGTTAAGACCTCATAAACAAAAATTCCTTGCATGCATGGTCATATGTTCAGCTCCAATTACTTAATCAGATTTTTTTCGTCCCTAACTAGTAAGGTACTGCTTCAAAGCAGAAAGGGAAACAGGAATCCTATCATCAGCAAAGATTTCCTTAAATTATCTATCTGTATATATTACTTTGGGGGGGGAGGGTAAAGGAAAAATATAAAGGTAGTTGACAATTACTGCAGAAACAAGTCTGAGAAAAAAATTGTTATCAGTTCTATAGACTGTGATGTGGAACATGCATTGTTTACTATATACTTGACTTGCTCTCACAAAATCCTGATGTATTCAAAGGGCAGTATCATGATTGGAATTATGATTTGTGGTCCTTTTTTGCTTAAGAAATGGACTTTCCTGAGTGCATTAAAATCCAAATGTCTGTATTATGCTAACCTGCCTTTCAGAATGATTGCTCACTTCTTAATTTGCAAAATTCATAAACACAGCAGGACTCGAGGTAATTTTGTAAGGTGCCTATCAACCACTGTTTTTTCCACTTAAAAACCCCACCACCTGCTTTGCTGTACTTGCTATTGAAATAATATTAAAAGACAACAACAAAGACCAGGCAAATAAAGAGGACTAAGAAAAGTGAGTTCTAGAGGGCAACTGATTCCCAGCACTAGCATTTGAGCAGCCTCTAGTGGGAATTGCAGGGAACACTCTCCTGAAGAACAGGAAATGAACACTTCAGATGTCTCCAGAAGACAACAATCTCACTTTACTGCCACACAGGTTTCAGAATTTTTCTTACTGAAGTGAAAGAAAACTCAGTTACTTTTCACCAAAAAACCTGAAGACTATCCCCATAGCAAAAGCACCAGCTAGAGCTGTGAATTAACACCTCTCTTAGCCAAATGAGAGTACATGTACTGTGCATCAGAAGAAAGTTCCAAGCAAAGCTATGTATTTAATCAGTTTGATACTTGTCATAATGCTTTGAACAGCTCTTATCTATACACACAAATAAGCTCATACTTTTAAAAAGGCATTTACTAAAAAACCAAAAACTAGAAATTCCTTTCCCATTGATAGTTCACAGTGGCACCTAGAAGGAATCTGCCCCTGGATGTTTTCTAAAGAAAACCTGCAAGATTACTACTCCTATTCCAGATCTTCAAGAAATCCCACAACCAAGCAACAATCACTATTCTCAACAACTTTCGTAATTGATACACAACCTAAAAATAAAGCATGTCCTTCTGCTCAAGATATAAACAAGGATACCTCCCCTCAGCAGTGCAAAAAGGTTGTTTCTCTAATGGATTTACAGACTTATCTTGCCCATCCCTGGGAAAAAAAAGAATTAAGATTAGGAAGCAATGGCTTTTATCTCTGTGAATAAAAGTCTTCTTTTCTTCCAGTCTGATTTTCTTTCCAGTCTCACTAGTCTAAATCTTTTCACCCTACATTGAATCTGTCACCTACATGCATGACCAGGCCTTTTGGCAATCAATATCAGGTTGATGACTAAAATAAGAACTTCAAACTCAGACTTGGAAAAGGCCATTACTGCTCTTGCCACTTTTACATGAGAGTATTTTTTTCTTCAATATCATAGAATTGTCAGGGTTGGAAGGGAGCTTAAAGATCATCTAGTTCCAACTCACTGGGTCACTTCCCGCTAGATCAGGTTGCTCAGAGCCCCATCCAGCCTGGCCTTCAAAACTTCCAGGGATGGGGCTTCCACCACCTCTCTGGGTAACCTGTGCCAGTGCCTCACCACCCTCATGGTGAAGAACAACTTCCTAACATCCAACCTAAATCTCCCCTCCTCAAGGCTTGTGCTCATTCCCTCTAGTCCTACCGCTACCTGACATCCTAAGAAGTCCTTCCCCAGCCCTCTTGTAGGCCACCTGCAGATACTGGAAGGCCACAATAAGGTCTCCTCAGAGCCTTCTTTTCTCCAGACTGAACAATCCCAACTCTCTCAGCCTGTCCTCATAGGAGAGGTGCTCCAGCCTCTGCTCATCCTTGTGGCCCTTCTCTGGACATGTCCCAGCATATCCATATCTTTCTTGTACTGGGGGCTCCAGTACAATATTTTCAACAGCAGCTATAAAACATGGTATAAATCAATAAATTTATCTAATGAAGACACAGATTTTTTTACTTGAAGTGAGGGATGACTAGTAATGTGAGTACCTAAGTTTAAGGACTTTATTTACAAAAGTGCTAATGAAAATGTGTCTTGTAATACAGAGCAAAAGTTGAAGAATATGTACGTGACTTATACTAATTTTAAGCAGGTCACTTAAAAAGGCTCATTTCCATTATTTGAAGTGTCTTTCAACAAAAGCAGCCAGGGTTCCCTTTCTGCTTTCAAAATAAAAGCATGAATATACTTAGTAGAAATGTATCATTCCACAACACAGAGCTATTACTTTTCTGAAATGATGATTAGCAAAATTACGTCTTGGATGTACAACCCAGGACACAGCAGTTTATCATTTTATAATTCTATAATTATAATACAGTTTAGCTTTATAAAAACCAGATAGTTTAGAGTTATAAAAACTAAAACCAGTGACCAGACTATCACAGCAAATTTCTGCTAAATCACTTCCAGAAGTGTTAATGTTGAATTTGGTACAAAATATACCTTTTTCTCTTCAAATAGACTTAAAACTATAAAGACTATAAAACTTATCAGGGGAGAAAAAATTAACAAAAATTGTCTGTGGTTGGGAGAACTAACAAAAACCTCTAGGTGAATTACTTGAAATCTGACATATGAGGTGAGGCTAGAAGATTTGGTTCAAATCTCACAACCTTAGCAGTCAAATTCAAAATTCATTAACTTCCCTGAGGAGACTGATTCCCTAAATCCTGCTTGTTCAGTATCAAAAATATTCTAAAGACAGTGAGCCTTCTCCAAGTAATTCTACACTCAGAGGGAGATTAATTCTGGTTCATAAAACAATAGTATTAAGAATGGGAAGGTAATAGCAATTCATCAGGATTTATAGCATTTGCAGTTATGAACTATAAAGACAATTCCACTAGATTTTATTATATTGTTAATCTTTGGTCTACCAGTGGACTGCATCATTTTGTGCATGATATTAAAATCAGTATTTGAATAAATCATTATCTGAATTGGTATTTCCTTAGAAAATAATTGAGCTTTTCAAAAAGCCAACATTAAATGGCTCCCACACATGATAAAGCATTACTAAATAAGGCAGTATATGAAAATTGTAATACATAAAATAGAAAGAAATAGCAAAGCTATTACCAGCCTACCTAGGAACAGAAGTCTATTTGTATATATCCACTGACCACAGAAGAATGAAAAATTAGCCATTGAACACAGAAAAGAACCCTTCTTCTCTTCACATCAGATGTCAGCACACAAATCAAGTGCATCCCACAAAAAACAAGAGCAGCAATTACATGGAGAATTTCTGCACAGTTCCCAAGGGTGTAGGAATAGTGCAGGAGGCTGGGAGGCAGCAAGAGGCTTACTGTTGACAGAAAGGCTTGCTACTCATCAAATGCTGCATCTCCCACTTCAAGGCTGGAGAATACTAGAGGTTTTCAGAGATTAAGAGGCCAGAATATCTTTTCCCAATATCATTTTCAACAGTGAAACAATTCTTTTCTGTGAGAGGTTTCCAGAAGTAGTGCACTACAGGATTCATCTTTTAGATTAAATTGACTAACATTTGGTAAATTCTAAATCTTGGAACCTATGTAACAAACATGAGTTACTTGGTAACCTTAGTATGTATTATTGCTAGGTTCCCCCAGTTGGGTCTCACTTCAGATTCCCTTAAACCTTGTACACTAACTTAAACTACAGAAACTAGCTTTGGAACTAACAATTAACTCTCAACAAAAAGTTTCTGCCTTCTGAGTGTCCCAAGCCAGGTACATTTCTTGCTCCTTCTTTCCCAACCAAATGATTTTAAATCAAATTGGTACATAAAATTGCATAGCCTCAAAGAGAAGCAACTACATACCTGAGTGCTTCACACTACTTACAAATATTTAAGAATTCAAAAAGACTTCAAGAATAATCATTTTCAACTGTACACACCAAGATATGCATTTGCCATACAATTTATTTTTCAAAACAATGACACATACAGTATTTTAACTGCTGGGAGAGCAACCACTACTAATTTTGCCCTTTTACAAAATCAGTTTAAGTAGTACTGTTTTATAATAGAAAGGATGTGTTTGGGAAGCAAAATTAAGTTTTACAGTTGTAATGTTCACAACAGCTGAACTTCAGTCTAATCCTCTGTACTCACCAGAATGCTTGTTATGATTGTAAAACCTTACCTAGGTTTGCTGTGAGGCATTCCAGATCTGCTAAAAAGCCAGGTATTTGTTGGAGCTGGTCTTGTAGTTCCACCAGACTGTTCCTTTTCTTCTCCCAATGTGCAGAAAGCATGACAACTTCACTGTCCACCAGCTGAAACAAACAGGTTCTTTATTTTATTTGCAAATTTATGAACCTGTTTACAAGCATCTTGACTAATTTTAAAGAATTCATGCATCTGCAAGCTTAAGGTCAGCACAGCAACCTTACAGCACTACCATTTGTCTACTTCAAACAAATATAAAGTAGTCAAGAAAGCCCCTGTGGTATGGAATACATCAAAATGTATTGAACAAAACAAGATAAAAAGTTAGTTCTCAATATAGTAGTCAATGTAAGAAATGTTTTATGGATACCTTGATTAAAAGTTTTATTTATATAGGTCAGATTCTATGAAAAACAACGAGATCAGAGGTAACAAATGTTCCCCTTATACATGATCCTTGAAATGATTCAATCACAGTTTCACTGCTCTTGGTTCAGCTTTGTTCCTCTTGCACACAACTACAGCCTGTGGCTGTACCAACATTCTGGATTCCTTAGTTTTTGTTGAATTTACTTGCAGAAAAAGTCTGAGCAATGGGCAAAGAAATTTCTCAAACATTTACAGTTCTACCCAACAACGAGAGATTCTTTTAGAAGAACAGCAACATCTCCCATTTCCAAATTCCTCCAGCTACCTATCCCTGTCAAAATGCCATCCTGTTTTACCAGACAAGGTTTGAAAACTTATTTCAAAGCTCAGTGAGTAATGAAACATTTGAGAAGACCAACATCCTTATTTAACCAAGATTATTCTTCAGGATGAGATATGGGATTTATATCAATAAAACAGTAAAGCAAATGAAAAAAAAATAAAAAATCAAACCCAACACCCTGAGAAGAGGGAAAGCACCAGAAAAACATTTCAGCCTAGAGATCAAAGAATGCAGCTAAAATTACAGTAATCTAAAAGCAGTATTTTTAGGACAATTTTGTAGATGGAACTGGTAATTAGCACCATGGTAAAACTGTTGGCAGCAATTAAAGCTTGACATTTTCACTTTCATTCTCTGTTTAACCTTTATAAATAAGGCAGCAAGAGTAGTTTATCTGCTGCTGGCCAGTACTAGAAATAGGATACTGGACAAGTGGGCCTTTAAGTCTAATGCAGTACAGTCAATCTTGTGTGCTTAAACAACTCTTATTTTCTTGATCCTTGTATTTTTGTTAAAAAGAAGTAAAACCCCACAAACAATATGTATTTTGGTCTTTCTGGAAGTTTTTCATTCTAGTTTTCCCAAGTAGCCATATGTGAGATTAAGGTTACGTTGGTTTTATATATATGAAAGCTCACATGGTTTTCAGAACTACAATTTTTAAAGCAAAGCATTGCAAATATTCCAAAATTGTAAGCAAGTAATTGAAGAGATCTTCTAAAAACAAAAAAATTCTCATGAGCATAAAGCAGTAAAGCACATAAAGCTGACAGAGAGAACTTGATCTCTAATAATAGGAGATTTTCATGGGGACGAGTGGAAAAAGTGGGCCGTGTAATAACATAAGTAACATAAGAAGTAAGAACATAAGGAAAACATGTTTCTTATGCTCAAAACACCTCTTCAAACCATATCAAGCATAGAGGTTTTTATCCATTGGAAAAAGACACAAAGATTCCTAAGGAAACCAGAAGAGTTGGGAAGGATGCAAGTGGCCAAAGTGAAGGTTTCAGTGAAGACAGAGCACAGTCCTGATCTGCATTGTGGCCATCCAGCTTATAGTGTCTGCCCTAAACCAGGGTTTGAAACAGAAACTCTGGTGCAGAGCTCCAGAACAGCTGAGCAATGCATTGGTACCACTTACTGGAAGTTTTCTTTCCCTTCATTCCAGAAATAAACCACACAACTTGTCATTTTACTACCAGGGCAGGAAAACTGAACAAAATGAGGAGAAAGCATAGATACTTCAGAATCTTTTCAGCCAGACAAATCAAATCTTGCCATTTCCTGTCTGTTAGGAGGGCAGCAAAAAAGTGTCTGTGACAGTCCTATCCTGATACTAACCATCAGCATGTCTCCCAAACTATAATCTGTGCTTTCCTAGTTCCCTCACTGCTTTTAAAGAGCGACAGCAGTAACAGGCAACATCATTTTTGCAACTGTTTACATTGCATCACATTACTGTTTACATTACATTGTTTACAGTACTACTTATTCTTTACACTGCCATTTATTGGCAATGTTACGATGTCTTAAGCAGACTCAAAATAGTATTCCTAGCCAATTTAAGATCTTTAAAATAATGGAAGAAGAGTGCAAAATCCAACCACTTGAACTTCTGGATAGGTCTTATATTTCACCTTTTTGTCATACTACTCTAACCTAACATATCCCACAGACAAACAGTAAGGTCATACAGTTAGTATTTTTTGCTTAAGTGGGAGTAGTGATTGCAATTATCTTAACAAAGGACAGATGACAAGAATTTTAAGGTGTCAATGCGTGAGTTGAAAAGTACTTTAAAAGCACCAGGAAATTCTCATGCTCCATGTTTGTTACAGTAATTGAAATTTCAGAAAGTAAACAGGAGAATGAACTTCAGATCATTCTTGTTAGATGACACCTTGGGAGAAAGATGATCACAGAGAATTTCTATTTTTACAACATCTATATTTAATACATTAAAAATACTGATTGTAGGCTGAGTAATATCAAATCTGGAAGAGGTGTGAGAAACAAGAGGAACTGGACATTCTGATCCATTTCATCAGCTGTCTGTCAAATGCCATCTTAAAACCACAGTGAAAAATAGTATTGGCATTTTCCTAAGGAGCAGTACAGAGCATTACTTTTCCATTATACTGGTTGTACTGGATCCAGCTGGGATGGAGTTTATTTTCTTCATAGCAGCCCATGGGAAAATAACACAAGATTAGAGACGAAGATGGTAAACACACTTAAGTGACTTGCAGCTGGGGTGTCAAAGAACACAGAGATCATACTAATAGTTTATTTTTGTGTGCTTGATAAGTAGAACATCTGTGTTTAGATAACATAGGCCTGTGATGGACTCAGAGGCACATGATCAAATGTGCTTGAAATTCCTGCCCTGCTGCAGGAAAGATCAAAGCACAGTGGAAAACCACACTTGAAAAAAATCCTTGTTATACAGGTGAGAGCAGCAGGTTCAAAAGCTTTTTCACTCTCTAACAAGGACTGAGCTCCACAGAGTCTGCATCCTCACTTACCTCCCTCTGGGTATGGCTGCAGAGATCCTCTGGGTTGTGAGGTAATGAGAATAAATTTATTCTTTGCATTTCATCTGTGATTTTTGCCATTGTTCCTGCATCCTGCCTGTGCTGGCTCACACACAGTCCATGTGGTGCTGCATCATTGATTTCTGACCAAAAGGATGTTGATAACACACCAATATTTTGGTTGTGAGTCATGCTTTTGGATCACTTGTTTTTCCTCTGTCCTTCAGTTATTCAACTGTCTTTATCTTGGATTCATGAGTCTTCTGATTTTTGTCCTTCCTGTTTTCTCCTCTGTCCCACTCATGGGGGAGTGAAAGTCTGTGTAGTGCTTACCTAGTGGCCAGGTCAACTCAGCATGCTGCTACAAAACATTCTAGCTTAAAATTATTTACATATTTTAAAATATTTCAGGTGTGGCATTGTTACTTTTTCTTACCTCTCCAGCTTTTGCACAATCTTTGGCTCCTTTGTGAAGAGCAGCCCAAGCATCTTCATATCTGAAGAGAAGAAAGGTAACTATTCTTACTTTGTTCCCTTTACAAAGGAAGAAGATATAATGGATACCACTGTGCTTATATTTATAGGGAATACCAGAAATAACAGTTTAAAAAGCTGTACAGTTCTTTCTGGTATTTATTGTCCTACCAAGAGAAATATACAGTAAGAAATAATTTCTTTCAAAGAAAAAGTGATTCATGTCTTTTAACCTGCTAGTGTATTTATAAGACTACACATAAAAGCCTTAAGCACTACTTGGAACCCAATTTAATTAAGAAAATGAAGAACGTTGACAAGATTGTAATCATCACACACACCACTT
>VWZO01010528.1:1237284-1477690 GCA_013396975.1 Bucco capensis | reverse complement strand
CCCCTTCCCCCCCCCCCCCAAATCTATTCTTTAAGATAAAAACACAAAGGAAATGTATAATGCTCATAGCTTGTGTTAGTCAGAAAAAATCCTATTAAACACACATGGAATACACTTTATTTACATGGCAATGACAGGCCTACTGCCTCTGTTAGAATGAAATTACATCAAAATATGTAAAAGTTATAAAACAAATTAAAACCACAGGCTGGGCCTCAGTGCTGGCTTCTTCATCCCTGTGTATTGGACCATGACCTAAAGTAATCTTTCAAATGTGGTCTTTCCTCCAGAACTTCTGTTGATTAACATGACAGCACTTAAGGACTGGGTAAACTTCAAATGCATTTATCATTTGGTAATCATCTCCACTCTATTAACTGCAGAACATCCAAAAACTTTTTAGGAACATCTTGCTTTTCTTCTCATTTTCTTTACCTAATTAAGTTACTTCTGAAATTACAGTAAGCAGAGACTAACAAAGAAACAGAAGGTCATACCTGCTCAGTAATTCCAGTCCAGCAGAAAACTCTGGCAAACACTGAACAGTTCTATAAAACAAATTGTAAATATATAAATGTTGTTAGTAAACAGAAAGCTGTTACAAAACATGTGCATGCACATCTCTGTTGGACATACTCCCTACTGTTCAATTTCACAAACATTTTGTCAATTCTGGTTTAAAATGCATTACACAGTGTATCTTGTAAGAAATTTCCAAGCTAGGGTTAGTTTTTTACCTTGTTATTTTATGGTAGCCCATTCTAACCTCTTTTTGAGATGGCATTAAAAACAACATTTATGAGATGATTTCTTAGTACAGTTAACATGCAGGCTGGACACTGCTTTAACTTAGAACAGTGGACAGAGACATTATGAAAATCAGACTGTTATAGAAGTTCCTTATGTTCCTCAATAAGGATATTGTGCTTAATATATTCTACATTAAACATACTTTGCCAGTTTAATGCTCTAATGATCTCCTATTGGATGCACACATGTTCATTAGCAACAGCTTGAAATACAAAGGTAACTTATCGTACATTAAAGAAAACTTAGCAATGCAGCACTTTTAAGGCTGCATTATGTGAAGAGCTTGATGTCATCCAAGATTTGTCTCTTGGAAGATTACCAGAATAGACTGATTTGCACTGTCATCCAAATAATTTCAAAGGAGAAAAATCAACCACCATAAATGAAACCTTTTTTTTTTTTTTCTTTAAACCAAGGGAAAAGTGATAGAATTGGCAAGGTGTGAAGAGACCTCAGGTGGTCTCTAGTGGAACCTCCTGTTCAAAGCAGGATTAGCTATGGGTCAGACCAACTTGCTCAGGGCTTTGTCCAGCTGCAACTTGAAAAGCTCTGTGGACACAAACTTCACAGGCTCTGTGAGCAATCTGTTCCACTGCTTGACTGTCCTTATGAGAAAAAGTTCTTTGTTTTAGACTTCTGCTCTCTGAACATGTTTTGTTTCAACTTACATCTATCACCTTCTGTGTTCCCACCATACACCAATCTCCTTGATAACTTCTTCACAGGTAATAACAGGCTGCTGTAAGGTCTCCCTAAAGTAATCTGTTTTCCAGGCCGAACAAGTCCCAGTCTCAGCCTTTCCTCATACACAGAGATTTCCAGCCATCCTGGTGGCCCCCTCTACTAAATCACCAGGTTTATCAATGCCTCTCTAACATTGTGGGCCAAACTGGCCACAGTAGCTAGATATGGTCTAAGGAGTGCTGAGCACAAGGGATAATCATTTCCCTTAACCCTGCCTGTGGTCCTGTTCATACAGCTCAAAGAGCTGTTGGCCTGCCTTCCTGTCAAGCAGGCTGCTGGCTCATAGTCTGCCAAGAGCCCCAGGGTCTTTCCAGCAAAGCTGTTTCCCAGCTAGTCAGCCAGCCCCAGTCTGTGTTGTTGCAGGGGTTACCTTCTTCCCAGGGAAAGAATTTGGATTGGTACCTCTTGAATTTCATGAAGTACCTCTTGGCCCATATGGTCCTGTGGGCTTTTATGGGTTGAATTCCCCACATTTATCTTCATCCACTACTGGTTAGTCTCTTCCTTGAACCCTTTCACTAAGTAAAAAGGACTGGGAAACCTTGTTTGTGAGAACTGAAGCAACAAAGGCATTGAGTACCTCAACATCTACATTTACTGTCACTAAATCATCCACCCCATTCATCAACAATCCCATGTTTTCTTTGTTCAGCCTTTTACTACAGTGTGGGGATAGAAGCTCTTCTTGTCCTAATTACCTCTTGTAAATGTTAACTTTAGGTGGGCTCTGGCTTTCCTAAGGCTATTCCCACATGCTAAAGAAGTTATGAAAATGTTACCAACAAGTTATCCCTGATACTCTCCAGAACTCTTCTTGAGTGCATCCTGCTGTGTTCTCCTTTCAGGAAGTTAAAGGCCTCCTCAAGAATGGGGGTTTAATGATACAGAGAATCCCTCAAGTTGTTTAGAGAAGACATCATTCACTCCCTGATCAGAAGGTCAGCAACAAACTCCAATCTCAACATCACCCTTATTGGCCTCTCCTCTGCTCCTGACCTTGCAAACTCTCAGCCATGCTTTCAGTAAAGCTAAGCTGTGTCCCAGAACTTTATCAGTGAAGCTGAAGTCACTCTGTCACTCCTGTGTTTGTGATGATCCAGCTGGTTCATCCAGTCCTTTCCTCAAAAAGTGATGGAGAAGTACAGTACACCAGATTAACCAAAAATATTGTGGACTGGAAACACATAGAGAAGGCAGTTGCCTAGAACAGTTTTATTCAAACCTTCACCCATTCTTATTTTATAGTTTCCATGTCTTGTCCAGTCTTCTGTTAAAAGACCTTTACATCTAAAACATCAAGTTCAGAATTTAATGCAGTTTATTTTAGATGCCTTTTTTGTTCAGTGCTTATTTTAAAACTGTCTACACACTATGTTTCAGTAAGAATATGCTTATTATACAAGCATATCTGAGCTTATTTGAAGAAGCAACATTCACAGATGTCATTTACAGATGTTTAGCCTTTATCTACAATTTAGACAGGTTGAAAGAACAAATACAGTAAAATGCAGATAAAAACACCATCACAATTCTTAAATCTTCTTGAAACATATAATTGAAGTACTACATCATACATATATTTTCTGCAATAAAGGGTCATATTTATGTTCTTACACTAAAAAAAATGAATTACAATTTCAGTACATCAGATCCAGAGAGATTGTAAGCAATTAGATTTCAGTGTACTGCAACCTGAATCTTCTATAAAGTACTACAATAAAGTTGAAGATTCACATAATTTAAGTAGTCATTTATAAATTGATGGGCATCAAAAATTACTTAGGCCTATTAATGTTCTATTAAGCAAATATTTTCTCAATATTAGGGTTAAGCTTTTGTGTTGTAAAATTATATCCAATGTTTGGATCATATATAAACCACCTTCAATTTTTTCTTTAACAGGAGCATTCCAGATCAATGCTAAATATTAAGACATTTAGAAGTACCTCTGCCTGCTTTTTTTTGCTTCTCTTGATTTGTCGCCCAAGGTCTTCAACCTATAAATCAAAATACAAAACCATGAGACAATTCCAACACCAAAACCAGAGAATAACTTGTTTGAACAGATAATGTATTCATTCCAGTCTATTATAATTAATTTTGTTTCAGCTTATTTCACAAATAAATCAAATTTCACTTAGTTTTGTGAAGACTGTCATATGAAATTATTTCCACCAACACTGCCTCCAAATGATAAGATTTTTATACAAGTGCATCTCAGCAAGTGGGTATGAAAATTTTCATGGGAGCTATAAATTCAAGTCATCCAGCTATCAATATTATTTCCTTAGCAGACAAGTAGAAATAACCAATCCAATCCTGAAGAACACCCTTTACAAGAAGGCATACATACCAAGGAAAAGTATGACAAAAAAGTCACACAGAGACTTGAAGTTTTGACCATTTTGAGCTAAAGTCTTAACAGCATAAAATGACTTCTATTGCCATTTTGTGGCGTAGGGAATAGAGTTATCCAGAGCTCTATGGCACTGAGGTTGCATTGTCTAGGAAGGGAAAGAGAGCAAAACCAGAACTAGTCATATTCTGGTCTGAATCCAGGGGTACACCACAAGAAAAAAAAAAATTATGCTCTCCACAGCTGCTGCTACTCTAGCAGAATGAAAACAACTGCAAATGAAAACAACACTTAAAAGACAAGAAGGGCACATTAATGGAGCTGCTAAAACATAAAAATAGAAACGATGAAATCAGACTGTTCTCAAACCAGAACAAAATGTTGCAACACAAGAAAAGCAGCAAAGAGACTGCGTGAAGATACATTGACTCCACTGCAGCAATACATGGAGAGACAGATTTAAATGACCACCAGATCCAGCAAGTTATGACCTTTCGGATGTCCTTTTCCACCATGTGAAAAACTTCTTCAAAAGAACCTTACACTCTACTGAGGCATCTAACACTGTGAATAGTTCTAAAGATAAAAAAAGACAACAATGCCTTTGTCTGTATTCTTAAGACATTTTAATGTTCAATCACTGTTAAGGTAAGATAGATAACATGCAAGTAATTTATCTGGTTGATTAGTAGCTTATTCTATCAGTTTCTCTGCAATATTACACAATGGTGCAAATAAGTCATTATAAGCTACTTATTGTAAGTTTCTGGAGTATAGACATCTACAACTACCATAGGAGTATTGTAAGGCAGCTTCAACATTGCCAAAGGCCACACGGATTTTAGAAGTAATTGATTACAACATTTTACTCTCCTGTGACTCATTATGAACCAACAGTTTTGCAGCACAGGCATGACCTTGTTCTCCAGCCATCCCCTGACTTCCAGTAATGCTCATTTGGATCACCTGCTTGTACTAAAATTAGCACAGATGCAGGGTCGATCTAGAGAAACCTTGTGAGGCAGCGTAGGAAGAGTATCTTTCTACTTTTTCATGTAAACAAGGGGATGCTCCTTCTGCTTATCCTGCACTTCTTTTCCCCAAGTGACAGTAACTCATCCTCCAAGGAAAGAAAAGCTTTTCATCTGCCCAGAGTACAACGATGCTCTTTAAGCAATTACGTTAATCCATAAAACCCTGAAGGTCAGCTACTTCATAAAAAATTCAAGCGCGTTAATTGACCCCATTCACATCTCCCTCGTCCTCTCTCTCAAAGCAGTAGCAGCAACCTCTATTCCTTTTCCCCGACCGCAGCAAACACCAAGGCACTTCCTCCCCCCAACTCTCGACTGCAGCTGCAGGATACCACACAGCTACCAGGGCTCCCTAACACCGCCACAAGCCGCCCAACCGAAGCGGCAAGGGGTAGAGGGGGATCAGACCTAAGGGCCCCGTCCCAGCACTGAGAAGGGCACCCTCAATCTGCCGCGGTAAGAGACACAGGCCGCAGCCAAGGGTCTTCCCTTCGNGGTCCTTCTCCCGTTCCCTTCGTTCCACGCCAGCCTGGCCGAGCAGGGCCTGCTACCCACCCAGAGGTGAGGTCCTGCTGGACGCTCAGCAGCCGCTCCCGCAGCGTCTCCAACATGGTCTCAAGCCCTCTCCGGCTGCGGAGGCCAGCAGCGGGCGGGCGGGGAAGCAGACTGGGGCGGGGCTTAGCTCCCGGCTCCTCCTCAGCCCGCCTGCGGTGCCAGTCATCGCCCTCTCGTCCAACGGAAGGTCTGCCCGCCCTTTTCCGGCGAGGGCCTAGCGCGGGATCCCACAGAGTTAAGGGCGCGCATGGGCTGACGAGAAGAGCTGGGATTTACCATCCTAGTGTGCGAGTAAGCCTAATGAGGAGTGGCTGAAGGAACTGGGGTTGTTTAGTCTGAGGAAGAAGAGGCTTAGGGGAGACACTCTCTCTTCTCCTGGGTAAGAGGACAAGAGGAAACAGACTTAAGTTGCACCAGTGGAGGTTCACATTGGATATTGGGAAAAAAATTCATCACTGAAAGAGTTGTTAGGCATTGGAACAGACTGTCCAGGGAAGTGGTGGAGTCACTGTCCCTAGAGGTGTTTGAAAAACTCATAGATGTAGTACTTAGGGACATAGTTCAGTGGTATGGTGGTGTTAGATTAATGGTTGGACTTGATCTTGGAGGTCATGTCCAACCTAAATGATTCTGTGATTCTCTAGCGGTGGGCAGCTGTTCCAAGGATAGCTTTTGAGAAGCATGTGGATATCTGAAGTTGCAGCTAGAGGCTTTTTATAGACTGCAGTTAAGCTCCTTGCTGGGTTGGGACTCTTGCCTTAGTGGGTTTGACATCAGGCATAGTAGAGTAGGAGTGAGCTCATAGAATTGGGCCTGGCAAACCTTAACAGCATGCAAAGCCAAACTACTGGGTCTCCCTGTGTTCTTGGAGAAGGGAGTAGTTGATGACGTTTCAAAGTAAGTCCTTACAAAGCAGGTAGTTGAAGTATAAGTTTATCTCTGTGGTACACTCCTGTTTTGTTTGGAGACTGCCAGGCTAGTGATTCTTTAAAAGAATGGCAAAAACTAATACCAAAATACTGGTTCTTGGGAACTTAAAATGAAGGAGATTCTGCAAGGTACTTAAGTTATCAGCTCAGATGTTCAGGTTGATACTGTTTTTTGTTTCTAGAGTAAGTCCAGTTCCTGTATTTTTTCCCTTGTAGTAACTTTACAAGCTTCTTTTTATTGCTGGTTTGATCTGGACATTACCCAGTTGGCCCAGAAAGTGCAGAGCTGTAGTATTTTCATCACTGAAGCTGAATTACATGGCTTCATTCTGAGCTCTATGCAAGTTGATGAAAAGAAAGGTTGAGTATCTAGGAGTTTTATGTGCCCAAAGTTTCTGCAGGTCACCTGATGTAAATGGAAACTAAATTTGAGCATTACATCATAAGAACTCTCTGTCATAGTCTTATTTATCCTCAGGCCTCATTACCATTTCTAGCAGCTTCTAAGAGCTCCGTTTTCCAAATTAACCTTTATAGTTTCCTAATAAGTGTTAATTTCTGCTTTCACCTGTAGTAACTCTTGGGGTTTTAATGAAGTGATAAAGTCTCTGCAGCTAATGCTTTTTATGTTACATGGATAAAGAATATCTTTTATCTCAATAAAGCAAGTTGGTTCAGGTTTTACTTTTTTGTTTTTCTTGGAAACTAGTACAAGAATATTTGGACAGTAATCATTGCCAATGCTAGTGAGAACTGAAAGAAGAATTTCTGTCCCACAAGCAAAAATAATTCAATTCACACAAGAACAAGTATGGGACATAACCTCCAAGTTATTAACTCTTTAATGGACCACCTTTATGAAGCATGAAAGATATTTATAGTTCTATATTTAATATTTTCCCACAGAAAAATTGAAGATTGGCTTAGTCCAACCCAAAAGGTTGTATGTATAGTACCCTGCACTCACATAATGATTAAAAAAATAGAATGGAGTTTGAACTGATCAGCCCAGATAAATGTGTTATAAATGAGACTCAACTGGAATCCAAAACAACCAAAGCATATGTTAATTCAGACTCACTGTTTGTGTAAAGGAGACTCTGGAAAGGGCCACATCATAGTGATAGTGATACAGTAATGGTGAAATTCTGTGGTCCTCATCCACTCTCCTTACATCGAATCTTCTGGTTGAACGCGTGATGAATTGCCATTTTTCTGATCTGTCGGGAAAAATTGGACAGGAGGGGGGTTTAGCAGCTAAGCAGAGTTAGCAAGCTGAAGAGATCCCTTCTGCATTACCCTTCACTGATATGTCTGATATTGGGGAAGGGGCAGGAGCACATACCTGGGGCCAGAGATTTCCAGGGACAGCCTGTAGTTATATCTGACATGATCTAGTAGGAAAACATCCTGAGAGGAGTGACTACCTTGACATGACTGCTTTTGCTCTCTTTACCTCAAACCTACCCAGATTCAGTGGGATGACTTTGTATTTTCTTTAATCTCCCATCACAACTGTTTTTAGTCAGGAATGGGGACAATAATTTTACTGTTACCACTGAAAGTAGGAAGGATACTTCCAAAATGAGGACTCTATTTAAAATTTCTGTAAAACTTCTGTACAAGGGAGGTCTTCGATATTAATACAGCAGCTTCCTAAAAGAGAGTGAGAATGCTAACTCCAGCTACTGAATGTCGTTCAGCTAGTGTATCGATTTTAAAGACAAAGTATGTAGAACATGAGGCAGTGTCGCTAGAGGGCATAGCTGTGCATAGAAAAACCAAACGGAAAGGTGCTGCTATGCGTGTCGCTGAAAGTGCATGTATCTTTCATGAGCAAAATATTACTGCTCGTGTATCAAGTACACTTCATGGCTTATTTAATCTCAGAATGACACCTTTAAAAACGTTTTGTTTCAATAGCATCAGGCTCAGTTTGTAGCGGCCACTTTGATGTAGTCACAGTTGCTTTGATAAGCTTCTTTCTCCTGGTTAAGCAGGGTGGGGAGATCTGTGTTAAACTGTTTCGCTTGTATTTTTATGGACAATGCAGATGATCTTTAGGGGGGAGGGGAAGGCAGAGACAGGAACCTTATTGCCCTGACTACTAGCAGAATGCTACAATAAGGTGTTTCAATGTTGAAATGATCTGAGGGGATGCACTAAGTAACAACTGATTTCAAAAGAACCCGTGCTGCTCTCTCTTTAGGAGGATCCCATGGTCTTACAGACAGCAGCTGCATCTATCAGGCAGGTTTAGCCTGTTAATTAGATGACATACTTGTGCAAACTGCACAGCTTGTATAACTAATGACCCTGTTGTCAAGGAAATTAAAACGATGTATTAAGTGTGAATAAATGCCGAACAATACTATTTGGAGTAGTATTAAGTAGTTATGTTGTGTCTGCATCTCCTAGTTTTTTCTTGTGTGTAGTTTTACTAGAGTAGGCATTGTGTCATATGATTAGATGTTCCCCTAGGCTATAAAGCATAATTGGTTTGTTTGAGGAAAAAGTCATGTGTTTGTCTTGTCATTGCAGTGCCAAAAAATTCTGGTGTGTCTATAGCTACACTTATGAGGGGTGTGTTGTGGAGAGAACTTCAAAGCCTGTGTGTTTTGGAGTGTTCCCAGAGGGACTTCCCTTCTACTGCTCTCTGCAGTGTCAGCACTAGGAGGCTCTGCTGGTGTCTATGCTGCTGTCAGTGAAGCAACAGAAATGCTGTTTGCAGGGAGGGGAGTGCAAAATGCTAGGAAACTGCTGTGAGTGGAAGGGATGTGTCATGTAGCACAAGGGGGTTTTAGTTGAATAAAATACACATTTCCCCAGTGCTTAGTGCTCTATTTAAGTTCTTCTGTGTTACTTCCAATTTTCTATTAACGTGACCAATTTCTGCTCCCCTGGATGTCAGAAATGTGGTTTGAGTGAAGTGGAATGAGGCCCAGTGTGATATTCTTGAAGGACAAGCTTACTGTGTGTTAGTTTTATTGATCAGAGGCAATTAGCTCAGCCAAACCCAATTAGGACACAGTTTTAGTTTTATACACACATACGTTAATCTCTCATTATCCAAGTGAACTCTAAAGGGAATTAGAACAGACTAACAGAATAAAATGGCTGTCACTTTGCTGTAAATGGAGAAGATTTCTAGATTTGTATTTGGGACTAAACTGCTAATTTCACTGACTTCCTCTTACATGAAGTCAGCTTTTGTTTTTTGGATATTTTTCCGTTAACAAGATCTTACTCATCTGTCATTCTGGCCTTTCTAGTGACAAATATCACCCCAAGAATGAATTTAATTGCCTTTTTATTAAAGGAAAAAAAAACCCAACTGTTAACTCCTCCCCGTTTGCTGCTCTTGCTTAAGGCAGATTTTGTTGAAGCCTTCTGGCTGACTGCCTAGTGTGTGGCTAATAATTCTGTGCAATTGTCAACTTCTTACTGTCTCAGTGTTTGAAATGGAATTCTATTCCATCAGTTTATAAGGGTCTGCTATTTACTAGTCCATTATACATAGAATCTAATCCACTTATACTGTAAGTAGCTTGCAGACAGAGCTTTTTTTTTTATTGTCACGTTATGTTTTATTTACTGAGCATAATTCAGTTTGAATGAAATGAAATAGTCATAATGGTTCTTATACTGTTGCAGAACTTTCTTATCACAGGGCATTTTGTCAGTTTGATTTATTTTATCTGTCTATTTACTGTTGTTTTGACAACCCAGAGTTGCTTTACTAGCTACAGAAAAAGTACCTCGTCCTCCTGGAAAGTATTCCATATTTCAAATTACTTAGCTTCAGGGTGGACCTGAGAATTGTGCAGGTGAGTTTTGATTTAGAATGTTGTCTGCTCACTTGCTCAGTCTCCCAGTTTTCTTTTGATATTTTTTAAGTGTACTTTTCCTTTGGAAAGTAGCTGTCATTGCTGTCTATCAAGGTGCATTGGATAGACAAATAATTTTCGTATGAAAAGTGGGATGTGCCCATTCTGCCACATCTGAAAGTATGAGCACTTCAGTACCAAGTTTAAGGCACTCTGTTTGCTCCTTCTGGGCTCTATATCCCAGTACACAAAAATGAAAAAATTGGATTGGACCTGTTTGTTGACAATAATATTGTTGTGAGATGTAGTATTGGCTTCTCTAGGAAGTCATCACAGCCTGGACTTTGCAGGAATGAGAGACAGAAAGGTTAATGTTGTTCAGAGCAAACCTCTGACATGGAATGCATGGGAGGCTTAAAGAGCCTTCAGCAATATGTCTGCATTAAACTGAGAAAGAGAAAATACATTGCCTTTAGAGATGCATCTGAAACCTTGCCTTTTCCCAGCAGCAGAGATAAACATTATTTGTGGCAGAGTATGGGAACTAGGTAAGGCTTGAAAATATTATTTTTGTTCTCAGAAGAGTTGTAAATGTTATTCGCACCAGAAAACTTCCCTAGTATGTATACCTTTCTGAGATAGTCCCAGGCTTTCAAATGTTTTAAGAATATCATACAACCTTTCTACTGGAAAAGGACAATAAAAATAAACCTGGACAGTGTTTTCAGTTTTCCTTTACATCAAGGAATTTTACTTCTTTTAGCATTATTTAATTTATTTCAGTGCATTTAACTTTTAACCCCTCCAGTCTTACATATGTGTTTACATAACAATAATATTCACACCTAGTAGCCAACTATCCATTTGTTCTCAAAGAGCAGTTCTGTGCCATTTTTGCAGCATGCCTCCAACAACTGGGTGATAAACTAAGGGTTTCAGCCTGGTTTTATTGTTTAGATTCATTCTGGACTTCAGCAGTATGATAGGGAGCTACAAGGACTATGAACTGCTCTAAAGTTTTAAACCAGTAATTTGTTTCAGTCAAAGACACATATTCAAGGTTTGGCTTTAAAAGTCTAGCTTAGAATCCTTTGCTCTTCCATATTTTAATCTCCGTTAGCTTCATAAAAGATTAAGTTTTTATTTATTTGTTTGCTTAGGTATATTCTGCAACCAGCAGCTTCAGCTAGAAAATTATATGTACTAAGTAAGCAATAAACAGAATTAAACACTGCTGTTTGTATTCATACTGCCATGGCAGTAATATTAAAGACTTTAGTCACATCTGCCTTGATGCTGCAAAGTCATCCTCTGTGTTTAAACAGTATGTTGAACAGGAAGAAAATACATTTTTTGAGTATCATTTCTTGTGATGAGTTCTGGTGGAGATCAAGTTGACCATGAGCTAGTAATGTGCCCTTGTGGTAGAGGAGGTTGATGATGTCCTGGGCTGCACTAGGAGGGCTGTGTTGGTCCTTCACTTGTAGGCCACACCTGAAGTGCTGTGTCCAGTGCTGGGCTCTCCAGTACAGAACATATATGGATGTACTAGAGAGAGTCCAGCAAAGTGCCACGAAGATGATGAAGGGACTGAAGCACCTTTCCTGCAAGGAAAGGCTGAGGGAGTTAGGGCTGTTCAGCCTGGAGAAAAGAAGGCTCAGGAGAGGTCTTATCTGTGTGTATAAAATACCAGAAGGGAGGGTGTAAAGAAGACAGAGCTAGGCTCTTTTCAGTGGGCCCCAGTGACAGAGGCAATGGGCACAAGCTGCAACACAGCAGGTTCCCTCTGAAGGTCAGGAAACACTTTCTCGCTGTGAGAGTGACTAAGCACTGGCTTAGGTTGCCAGGGAAGTTGTGAAGTCTCCCTCCTTGGAGATATTCAAAAGGCATATGGATGTGGTCTTATTTGTTTGAAATACTATATTAAGATTTCAGTTTATGACCATTTATGGCTTCACTTGTGCTTCCTTTTTGCTTATGTGTACAACTTTTGGAAGTAGCCTGTATACTGAAGACACAGTTCTATGAAAGTGGAGGTGGCTTCAGATTTTTATGTGGAAGACTAAGCTAAAATGGTGATTCTTTGATTCTTACTGTAATAGCATTCTTACTGTAACTACTGTATTGCTTTAATCAGGCAGCACTATGGGGTTTTTTTTGCTTCTACTACATCATCAGTCTCTAGGAGTAATTCAATAATTTTGAATTAGCTCATTTGACTGAGTGTTCTGAAAATGATTTCTGAATATCAGTAAATGAAGACTGAAATACATACAAACAGAAGATTTAAAATATTCAGCAGTTACTGATGGAATTGATATATTACTAGAAATCAGGTCTTATCAAAGTTTTCAGCCTTAAATACTCATGTTAGTCCAAAGATTTTGTCAGCAAGAGATCTCATGCATTTTTTCTATGAAGAACTTAAATATGACTTAAGAAAAAAAGATTACATTTCATAAGTATTCATGTGTCCATGTATAAGTTAATGCCATGACTGTAGTACTTCATTTTTGTAATAGCAGAGGAAAATCTTTGCTATCTAATTTATACCAGACAGTTAATTTTATTTTTCACTAAAGTTATTTCATTTTTAAATGGGCTATTCAGTATCTTGAATTGTCAGGCTGAAAAACAGACACTGGGAGATGAAAAAAAAACCACCCAGCTTTATTTACTCAAATTTAGTGAGGCTGTTGAGTTCATATGAATTGAGTTTACACACACATATTGGTGATGGCATCAGTCTGTTCTGTCATTACCAGAACAGTGCCTACTTCTATTCCTTCTCCTGTTTGAAAATCCTTTTTAATAGCTCTCACTTTACATTTCCTTGGAACTATAAAGCAGAACAACTTGCTTTTCAATCCATTCACAAGTGAAACATAGGCTCTTTTCTCTCCAGGAAAATGCATCTTATTAGAAATAAATCATCACTTAAATGTAGACTAAAAGGTAGATTCACTTGTGTTAAAGTACATATACATCTTCTGCATAAGAGATTCATACATTCCTTTATGCAAAATCTACAGTTTTAAAATACCAAAGTAAATTGTTCTGTGAACAGTAGAAATAATGAAGTTCTTTAAGTTATTTTTTCTCCCACATTCCTCAGTCTTTTCCATACTCATTGCTCAAGTACTTCTTCCAGCTCCTTCCTGTGTCTTTTGCCAGTTTGGCTGAGAATGTGGCAACATATGCTGTTGCTGAAATAATCCTGTGCTGATTGCCTGTTCATTATATCCATGGTGACTGGCCAACTGGCTGAACTGCAATTGGCTTTTTCTTAGTGGTAGCACTAATTTTGATTCATCTCTAGCAATCAGTTTTCACAAAATTATAGGGATTCACTGTCTTTGTGAACTATTGGTTATCTCTGAAGTCTGAAATTCTCAGTGGACTCAGGTTTAGGAAGGGGAGGTCTCAGGACAGTTGCCTAAGTCTTACTTCTTGGGAAATCAGGTTCAAAGTTACTGTCATATTATACTCCTATCTCAGAAAAGAAGAATCTGAAAATCCATCCAAGTTAATAAAATGATCAGAACTATTAGTTCTAACTAAACTTTTTCAAGGCAAGAGAATGACTTTTAATTTTGTGGTGTCATTAGAGGGAGAACCATTTGCAAAATTGTGATGCCTGCTGAAGTAAGTGAGGTTACACAAGTGTGACTTCATAGAATCCTAGAATGGTTTGGGTTGGAAGGGACCTTTAGAGGTCATCTAGTTAAGCCCTCTGTAGAGAGCAGGGACATCTTTCACTAGATTAGGTTGCTCAGAGACCTGTCCAACCTGACCTTGAAGTTGTCCAGGGATGGGGATATGCAATGTGGCTTTCAAGTACTATTATGCTATATGAACAGGTTTAAAATACTGTTATATTGTCTTTCCCAGAGCAAGTGAAAGATGAATCCTAATGCAGTAAAGCAAAATACTCAAATTATAACTGCTGTATCTCTCCAAGGATTTTGGAAGTTGCATGAGGTTCAAAGCATGGATGGTGTATGGTCAGATCCACTGATACCCAGGCACAGGGCAGGTTCTCTCTTTTTTCTCTTTCTTCTTAAGGAACCCGTTTAAACCTGAAATGTCAGAGCATGACACATTTTTATCCAAGGCCAGCTTGCATCTAGAATACCTTTGTGTCCATAAGGCATTATTATTATTTTTCCAGTAAAGCATCTATATTAAGTGATTTCAAGGTGCTATATTCCAGATATTGCAGAAGGAATTCTTGCTGTCTCAGTGACCTGGAAGTATGAAGCTTGCAGGCTTCAGATACTGAAGTCCTCCTCATCTTCCCTGGAGCAGGGGAGCCATCTAGCAGAAATTCATCAGCCTGCAGAGTCTGACAGGTGAACAAGGTTCCTGCTGAGCAATTTCAGTGAATAGAGGTATTCTTCCATCAATTATATTCTGTCGAATTGGCATTTATCATTTGAAGCCTGTTTTTCAAGACATTTTCTAGCCAGCTTTTGTAAACAAGAGAAAGAGTGGAGTTGAATATCAATATTCCTTAATTTGCCTTTTTCTTTGTGGTGCTTTGTTTTAAGAAATGAATGTTTCATTCTCTTCTTTTCATACAGCATTGAACATGGTTCAGTTCATTCCATTTATCCAAGTTATTTGATGTAAAAAACAGCATTCACAAACATTTGAACAAAACTACCACCTCTGAACTGTAGCAATTATCTGAGATATACTGAAGCAAGACTCCTTGTTGATAGCAGGAAAATTATGCTTTATCTTACCTAAAGAAGCCTCCTTTCATCAAAGTAATCTTGAGTTTAAGGTACAATAACTATTGTAAAAGCTTTTAAGAGACATATACAGAAATTATTTGAGCTAAAGTAACAGATGCCTGCTGATTTCTGAATTAAAGAGGTTTAATTGTGTCTTTTTGTGATAGGTTAACTACAGCTAAGGACTGAACTCCTAGCCAGCTGCTCTACTTACTCCCCCCTCCTTAGCAGGGCAAGGAAGAGAAAATAAAAAGAACAACAGGCACAGGAAAACTCATGGGTCAAGATAGAGGGAGGGGAATTGTTACCAGTTACTGTTGCAGGCAAACCACACTCGGTGAAAATGAATTTGATTTATTGTCAGTTAAAATAGATTTGAGTAGTGAGAAACAAAGACAAATATTATGACATCTTTCCTCCTCCTTTTTCCATGCTCCACTCCTTTACACTTGACTTCTCTGTCTTGACCTAGGGAGGAGGCAGTTTGAAATAAAGCCAAAATCAGAACTGCCAATAAGTTATAAATGTCAAGCACTACAGGGAAATAGTTTTGAGAGATTATATGGTATTTGGACTGTCATAATTAAACCGAACAAATAAAACACATTACCTTTAGCTTTCACTATAAAAACTAATTGTTTAAAGTAGATTAACTACTAGATACTGAATACTGAATACTGAAAGCTGCAGCCTGTTCCATTTGCAGTGTGAAACACTTTATCGAAAAGGCTCCAATTTATCCAATATTGGATATTATATTATGCCTGACATTCAACCAGTATGAACTTTTACAACCTTACTGAAGTCAGCATTGTCTAGAAAAGATTAAGATCCAACTGATTATTTCTAGCTATCTGGAGTCTGTCTACATTGGAAATTCTCAAAAATGCTCTGCACTAATGGCATGCTCATTAAATAATCTCATTTAATGATATTAACAGTAACAGAGGTGTTGGCAATTGGAGTAAATGAAGAAATATTCTCACTGGCATCCAAAACTAAATGATTCTCTCCTCATTTGAAAACAGTGCAATTTGTAATGCCTATTTTTTTATCAAATTCATCTCTGCTAATAAGATCTATAATTATGAAGCAGGAAGGCATAACAAGATTGGCTGATTATAATGCAGGGAGCATAGATGAGCACTTCCAGTTCTCCTGAGGATGAAGCTCTCTGGTGATGGAGGTAGCATGCTTAGGGCTGCTAGACTGCTATTTCTAAACATCTAAACATTGTTAGTTTGGAATGCTCAACAGCTTTTATTGTGGTTACTGTTTGCTTTCTTTTTGATGTTAATTTCTGCCTCTAGCAGAAGTATCACAACCTAGTCACAGAGACTCTGTGTGGAATAGCCATGGGACAACTTTGCTTCTGTGGCCACAGGCTCTGGACCCAGTCCTGCAAGAATTTAATAATGCAGGTGTTTAGATTTGTTTCAGTATGGTGGTTTATTTGGATCACAAAGGCATTGCTACAATCTCCCAACCTGGAGGGTGATGTGAAACAAATTTTTCAGTTCTATCTTAATTTCTCTCTGTGTAAAATTGAGTTTATGTTCCAGATCTTTAGACTCTCTTACTTAGGATTCCCAGAATGTGTCCCAGATGCTTTAAGGACTGGGATAAACAGCAACATCTTGTATTTTGGATGTTGTCCTCAGTTCTGAACTGAAGTCTAGCTGATGGGAAGCTGGCAACCTGCTTGTCTCACCCTGTTCCTTAGGGTAGATACATACCCCTTCCAAGTTATCTTCCTGCCCATCTCCCTAGCAACATGCTAGCCATCAAATGAAAATGTAGTATCTATAGCTTATCTGAGGGTTGCTGTCTTTCCTATTCTAAGCATTGCCTAACTTATTTTCTTTTCCTCCTTATTGCTCTATGGAGGTCTTTGCATTTTAGTGTTAAAAAAGTTGTCTGTGGTGTTTTGAAAGGCTGACTGGTATGATCATGAGCTAAAACAGATGGCTGTACTTGCTTAGTGGAAGATGCCTAGTATACAGCATGTAAAACTTCACGACTGATGGACTTCTAAATGAGCACAAGTGTGAAAGAATGTCCATCCCAGGTCAAGGAGAGGAAGTGCTTTCCTCTCCCAATTGTGTTATCAATAGGACTATTGATTCCAATGAGTTTACAGGTAGATACCAAAGGATCAGTTAAGTGTGGGACTTGTAGGACAGTCCAGAGCAGGGCCACACTGTGCCAGACATGGTGCAAAGGTGGCATAGTAGACTTCTAGGCTGACAATCTCGTGCTCTGAAAAGAAAACAGAAAGAAAGGATCAGAAGGAAGTAGTTTAATTTATTACAAGCCAAGGTGTAGCTATAGACAATATAATATTTTCATAACACAGAGGGGATTTTTCAAATAAACTTCCAGGTTAAATTATCCTAGCAGAGTTGTAAAAAGGAAGATGAGAGAGTAAAGAGAGAGAACAGGCAAAATTAAAAAATTAAGGATATTGCAAAGAAAGGATTTTGATCAAACCATTCAGCAGTACACTGGAATAACAGTAGCCAGAGCAGGAACTCTAGTGAAGAACATGACATTTGGAATTCCCTACTGCAACATTTCCCTGGGGTGTTTCCTATTTGCATCTGCCAACTGAGCAGGAGTTTGTACAGCTGAGTTAGAGGACAGGATCAGAAAAGAGAACATGACCATGATCCAGAGGTATAAATACATCCATACAACAAAGCAAAAGGAAAGTCTCAGTCCCATCAAGAGAGGAATAAGAAGGAAAATAATTAAAAGTGCATTTCCTGTTTCAGGTAAGATTAACAGAGGCATAAGAAGTTAACAAGGTTATTATAGTGGTTTTCTATTAGTCCCATGCGGAGCAAAGGCTGCAGTGTGATTGCATCTCTGATTACACACTTGAAAAGCCACAGATGTAGGCTAAAAACTAGGTGCAAACAAACACTGTTAAACTAGAAGATCTGAGAAAGAACTTCATGTAGGGGTTGAAAGAGCATCTAAATAGATGCTTACTTTTTCTTTGGGTGAGACATCCTTCCTAAACTCATGAATAAGCATGATTTAAAGGCAGGTATAGCAGTGTTCAAAATTTTGGCCGATATATTTAAAGAGTAACCTTCATAGGGAGTTTGCCAGCTTGAAGTTTAGGCTTTGTAAGAACATGTGCATGTTTAGCTATGACACTTTTCTTCAAATCTCACTTTGAATAGTGACCTTTAGACTCATATGTTCCATAGCAGGAATTTTTCTCTCCCTGCTTTGTTGGGAGTTGCAGAAAGAGAGAAGACAGAAAACACATCCTTACCCTGAGCACTCCAAATTGCATAAAATAAAATGTCCTAGAAGCTCTGAACACTTTCAGGGCTGAGTAATTTTACTCATGTGACTATTCTCTTAGAAAATTCAGAGGTTCTGATTTTGCAAGACTAGGCAAGGGAATGATGGGGGGTTTTTGGTTGATTGGTTTTGGTTTTGTTTGTTTTCTTTCCCCCCTTTACTAGTCATTTACTATAGAGTTTATTCTAACTCATTTTTAAAGTATTTTTTCCCATTAATCTGAAATACTTCAAATACTTGTAGAGACATGGATACCATCCACTTGTTTAATCCAGGCTACTAGTGTTTTGCTCTACTCTGCAGCAGTTGTTAATCAAAAAAGTTTTAAAAGCCTATTGTAATCTGGACACAAATTTTAAAATCAATAGAAAAAAGAAAAAGGAATCTGAAAAAAGTGTGATTTTCATAGAATCATAGAATGGTTTGGGGTGGAAGGGACCTCTGGAGGTCATCTAGATTGTTCCCTTTGCAAAGTTCAGGAGTTTCAGGATTGCACTGTGTATTTAATAGTGTTTTGAGTTAGGTCAGGCTTTTACTTTTCCATGGGTTGCCAAAGAAATGGCCTTTGAGTGGCTTCCCACTTGTGGGCTGTTCCACCAAGCAGTATTATTATTAGCTGTGGATACATCAAAGGAGATGGCTTTGCTATTGCCAGTATATTAGGGATTTCTTCCTATTAACTACCTTTTTCTCCCTGCCCTCAGTCTATAATTTAGGTTCTTTCCTCAATTATTGTGACCTGGTTTTAATTCATCAAACAAGTACATTCATTTATCCTGGGTTCATCACTAGAGGCTGTTGTTAAACATGATATCCAAGCTCTGTGTGTCTTCAAAACTGTGAGGTGTTTGACATACAAGGATGAAGGAAGTCATAGCACATCTTTTAGAGAGGAGTAGACATGAGGAAGTTTGCCCATGGACAAACTAGTCTGAGAAGTGATGTTGGACTATTTTGGCACTACTTTTAGTCTCCTGTTTAATCTCTAGTTCACCAGCCGTTCTGTTGACTATTAGAGCTGTAGGAAAAGTACAGGACAAATTTGTGAAACAAACATAGCATCACAGGAAAAAATGGTTCAAATCTCTTAAGAGGATTCTTTAGACAGGAGAATTTCTATTGGTGGAAGCTCATGAATGCACACAGCCATCTTTAAGCAATATGCTGCTGAATAGCAGCTCCACTATTTGAGCTAAATCATGTTTTACTAATATCCATCCTACTGGGGATAGAGTACTACATCCAAAGACTGAACGTGTTTATGAGAACTGATTATTCTCCTTTTAACAAGGGGAATACATTGCTTTTATAATAAGACACAAATCCTGATTTCTGTGGTTTCATTCCATCTTTTATTTCATTACATTTTACAAAGTCATCCAGCTTTTCTTACAGATTAAGGTTCCATGCATCATTTTCTGCATAATCTGATGCTATTCAGCTGGGTTTGACTCTGTGTCAAAACTTTCTGACAAAATATTACATGTCAAAGAGCTTTCCAAAGTCAGGAGACTAAGATGTTTTGTCATCTCTTCATGTGTGGAAAATGTATTTGATGAAATTAAATAGAACTACTTTTGGAAACATAAATTCTTTTTAGCCCCAGTAAAAGTTTCACCATCTGTTACAGCTTCATAAAATTCTCATAAAATATCCATGATGACAAATGACATCATGTACATAATGGAATTGTGATTTCTCTGAATTTGTCTTTTTGCAGCTCCTGAACGAATTACTAAGCTTGCTGCAAAGTAAAGTGGTAGTGTAATGTCAATTAAAAAAAACCTCAGTTAGGTGCATCTTTTTGTAATCTTTGTGTAGTCTTTAAAATGCAATACAGTCAGCATGACAATTTTTTAAATGACTTCCCCTCTGTAGGGGCTTATTAACTAATTATATTTTAATATTAGCAGGATGATCAAGTTTTCTGTAGCTTTCTAGCTTCCGGAAGATAATATTTGATTGACATAATTGGGCTTTTAGTTATAGAACAGCATCTCAATTATGTCAGTGTAAATGCAGAGGTATGTATATTTTTCAGTTTAGACTCTGACCTGTGAAATTTTTCCATGATCTAGAGGCCCTGTAATGTTTTATTTTAGTCCAGAACATTTAAGAGCTTTTGCTATTATTACTATTATTATTATTATGTGAGAGGCACTTACTATTGTTATGAAGTAAAAGGCAAACAAAAGAGGAATTGAGAAAAAAATGTCATTGGCTTTGTAGAGGTTTAAAATACCATACAAGGTGTTATACAGGAGTACAATGTTCTGAGCTGGAAGGGACCCACAAGGATCATTGAGTCCAACTCCTAGTAGTATGGGAAGGAAGATACGAGGAAAACTACAACTATGTATTTCTTTTCAAAGTTGTTTTATCAGTATATGTGCACTGAAGCAGCGTTTAAATGTAATTCTACCTCTCTTTTTCCTCACTGAAACCCAGAATTTTTAGAATGAGGAATCAGTCTGGCAAGAATGCATATTTAACATCCAATAAAAAATGGAGATAGAATAAAATGCACTATCACAATCAGCAAGTTTGTTCTGGTGGCTTACTTCCTGCAACAGTCCTTAGAGAATACCTTTACAAGAATTAGTCCTCTGTGTGGATGCTGTTGCATTTTAATTCAGTTTAACATGCCAATTCAAATGCCTTCTAACAACATTTTAACAAGTACTCTATTTATAATACAATTTGCTCTTTTTGAGGTTTTCCCCTACGTATACTAATTTGATACATTGGCTCAAAGCTTCATTTATTTCAGAAACTAGAAAATGGCTGCAATCCTCAATTTATTTCTGGAAAAGTACTTGTTTGATGAGTTCAGAAAAGACACTTTTCCTGTCTTCTTGCCAGAGGCAGGCAAAGTTTATGCAAATGATAATTTGAATGCTGGCTATGAGTTAATAACAGGGGGATGGTCTCAACTTAGAGCAAAATAACTGAAGGGTAAATAACAATCAACAAAAAAGAAAATAACGGTTCTTTCTGTGTTCTTCCTTGAAGAACTTAAGTGCCATTAATATTTTATAGATAGGATTACTCTTTTTTTCTGCCCATCATAATTGGAAGACACAAACAGATCTCAGCAATCTGACAAATACATATTTAAATCTATAAGCTGGTTTTAACTTTGGGTTCTAGAAAATGTTTCCCACCTGGCATATAATCATCTTCAGACAAAATACGTTCACCTGTCTCATGTAGTTTATCTGAGTCACCAAAAAAAATGAAGCAAAAGCAAAATGTCATATACAGGCCTTTACCAAAGTGCTTGCTAAGGCAGATTTTGCTAAGTCTGACTTTGTGCTACAGAGGAAGAGATATATATGTTTTCACCACAATTGTGGAACTATATTAATGACTCAGTTCTGAAGTTCTTATTGGNCCATCAGCGCTGTCTCCGGACAATCCTAAACATCCACTGGTCAGATTATGTAGCTAATACATCTGTCCTAGAACAAACAGCAATTTCAAGTATGGAGGCCATGCTGCTGAGAACACAGCTGTGTTGGGCAGCTCACGTCTCCAGGATGAAGAACTACTGCCTGCCTAAGATCATGCTCTATGGTGAACTTGCCACTGGCTATCGCAAGAGAGGAGCCCCGAAGAGGAGATACAAGGCATCCCTGAAACAACATCTCAGCCTTAGCCACATTAATCACCTTAACTGCTCTCCTCTGGCCTCCAATCAGGATCTCTGCACACACACTATTTTTAGTGCCACAGATGTTTTTGAGCAGGCATGCAGGATCACTCTTGAGGAGAAAAGACAGCGTAGAAAGAATCGTGTCTTGCAGATTATACCTCCTAAGGAGTCCTTCTGCTGTGCCTGTTGCAACCGCTCTTGTCTGTCCCGCATTGGCCTTTGCAGCCATCAGTGCTTGTAAAAAACGTGGGTACAGCCCTCCCCAGATCTTCATTTGCGAAGTCTAGTCATGATGATGATGATATTGACTATAGTAGAGTTTTGCCTGAAGTCTGCAGAGGTTTAGGTTATGTAGTAGTAGAGCAGCAGAGATTTCTTTTTTGCCTTTATTAACTACTATTATGTGCTGGCATCACAAATTCTCTGAATGTCTACAGTTCTTATCCTTTCAGGTGTTGAATGGTGTAGATCCTGCTAGCTGACTGATCTTGTAGTCATGGGATTATTTGTCTTAAAATTCTATTTATGAGATTTTTTAATGGAATGAAACTGAATGGAACTAAATTGAACAACCCCAGCTTTTCTGAGGAGCCTACATTGTCAGGCAAATAAAACATTATATTCAAATTACTGAAGACTCTGCCTAGACCCAAAAATTCTCATCATGGGTGCATGAAAGCTACCCAAAAGCATCAGATGGATCCATTTCTGAGTCATACTTGAGGATTTCAAATAAACAATGAATTGTACTTATCCAATGTCAAAAATAACTCCAACAAACTACTTTCCAACAAAATTATGCAGGAAAATAGCTACCTGCAGTGACAGTAAAGTCAAACAGAACTGGAGAGAGCTTTGGATTGGAGCCTAAGTCTTCTGAGTCACAAACTTTTCTTAATGTTACCTTTTCACTCCCCTGCCCTGTCTACCATTCAGGAAGGTAAACAGCTTTGATGGTTCACAAGAGAAGAAGCTGTCATCCTCCCAGCACTGTAAGACAGAGATTTTCCTTGGAGCCTGTGCCCCGCATAATCAGAGAATGAAAGACACTTTGATATTTACTTGTTGTATATCCAAGCAAGGGGCTGAGTTATCTGGTACCTTAACTAGTTAATTCAGAAATAACTTGAGTATCCATGGCAACAAATACCAGTTTTTGTAAAGATACTCTAACTGATTGGAAAAAAAGGTGTTTCTATAGGGAGTTCAGGAATTCTGTTATGTGTGGATACACCATAAGTAAATGGTAAGTAAGGCAAAGGATGCACTCTGGGAATGCATCTAGTCCCTTCCAGCCACTAATAAGCATTGGTCCTTGGAACCAGGTAGTAATACTACTGTAGATAGACCACAGTAATAGCTAGTAATAGGTATACTGCAGGCTTTCATGTCTCAGCACCCATCCTTTGGCTGCTTAGATCTGCTCCTATTGCACCTCACTATTTGCTAAAGTACTAGCTAATGTGTAGGGTTCTATCCACTTAATACCAGCTTTAGGAAGAAAAGAGCTTGTGAACAGCAATGTGACAGAAAATCTGGGGCTATGCATAGTGGTGTAGGGTGGGTGTTGTAATCATGGCTTCCCTGTATGACATTGTCTATGGAACTGTTCCAATGAAACACCCACTGCCTGGATCAAAACCTGGACAGCATTTTTTTTTCAGTTCAGCTGCTAGTTTTGTGACTTATAACATGGATTTTTTTTTTTGTCCAGAGGCATGTTGTTCTATTATTTCCTGTGATCAAGAAGTCTATTGAAACTTTTTGTCATGGTCAAAGATTTTGTTGTGAAGTTCTTTTAGGGTTATATTACAGTAATCTTGCAGTGTGAGCTCCCTCTAATGCTGCGCTTCCTTTTATCCTAAATGTCCATGCATAATAGCCTATTAGTGCTGGCTGTAAATAATAACTAGGTCCTTTGTTATGAGATATTGCACTTGTTTTTCCCACCATCAGCTTTACACTGTTCCTTTACCTACATACCCTGCAAAAAACTATGGAGTGGATTTGATTTTTTTTGTTTACGTGTCAGTAAAATTCTCTCTTTTTTTTTTCCCCCCAAAGACTGAGCTCTGCAGCAATAAAATTTCCAAGATCTTGTGGGTCTTTACTTCAGTGGAATTTGTTTGCCATGTAACCTACATAATGTTCCCATTGTGCTTTCAAAAACTGAGCATGCATTTTTATGTTCGCTTGAGGGGAGCCAAGAGCATAGCTCCAAGGTTTCAAGAAAATTTGGATTCAGGTTTTATGGGACTGATTTTGCTTTCAGCTGAGGTATTCCTAATTTCACAGAGCAGAGAATCAGGTCTTGAAGCTAGGGGCTGCTTCTAAATATGATGGCTTTATATTGCATTAAACACAAAAGATAAAATACTGGACCAAAGTGCTAAAGCATCAGGATAAAACTGCAGTGCAGAATAAGTGTGGCATATATTCATGTCATGTAGTTTTTATTTTACTTCTACTTTTTGTTTCTGATAAAACAATTGTTGACTTTTCAGCTAATGTGATCTAAAAAATCTCTTTCTTGACTAAAATGTCTATTGCTCTTCTTAATTGCATAGACAGTATCTGAGAGCATGTCTCCTTTGCATGAACAAATTAGCTAGCAGTGGTCTTAGCTTTCATTTACATAGATGCCAACTGACAATGTTAAGGGTCTTAGTATAATTTAAGCAAATATATAAAAACTAGAGTATGCAAATTCTGATCTGTGCAGGTGTAGTGACTTATACACATAAATTAGCTGTTGATGTGATCACCATTGTCTGCTAAAATAAAGCCTTACATGTCCTCTGCTAAGGAATTTGGATTGTTTTGTTTGTAAAAGAAATGAACCTTAGAGCATCACTAGTTTTTTATGTAACTGCTGCTTTGATTCTTTTATATCACTGTTTCCCTGAATCATTTTTTTCCCTAGTCTAGCACATGAACTTTCTAGTGCTGATAAGGAAGCACTGGGACTGTACTAGCCATTTCACACTCAGGTGATTATTTCTTACTGTCAAGATGCCTGGGAGAAATGACATCTTGTATTGAAAGGAGCATCTGGCCTGAATTGCTTGATATAGCTATTGCAGCACAGAAATGTCTTTCAGAAACTCTTCCACTTCTCAATAATATGAGATCATCTTTATGTCTCGTGCTTGCATCTTGTGAATATACCAGTTTGTTTGTAAGGTTGTCAGTGGTTACTTTTGGCAGCTCTGCTGACATCCTTGTCAGAGCATGAAGTTATTTTCTCTTGTACCTCCTCTACCTAGCATTCTGTATCTGTCCTGTGAATGGAGACTACCCCAAGCATCTTCCCTACCCTTTCTGCTCAGAGCAGGGATCACCTGGCTTCCACAGCACTACCACCCCTTGGTCATTCCCAGTGCTTTCCCTTCTGCATCACCTTTTATAAGCCAGTTTCCCCATTTTCTTCTCTGACTCTTCTAACCATGAAGAAAAACATCAAAGAAGCTTTCACAAGCACCTTTTAAAGTCTGAGTTGAAGTTTAGTCTCCCATAATGAGTAATCTCAGGCATCTTCCTAGCATCAGCACAGCATGTGTGTATGTGTTGTGGCAGCAACATGCTCCTTCAGTGCCTTCCATGTCACACATGAAGTTGTCCAGCACTCAGCACCTATGTATTTATCCTGTGTTAAAAGCTATAAAGGGCAGTTATCAGCAGCCTATTGCTGTCAATCTGCTGTTAAACAACAAAAAGCTTGTTATGATGAAAGCATCCTGCAAGAGTTTGTGTGGTACTGAGTTAAAACAGTCACATCTGTTATTGGTCATCAGGATGCTAGGTATCTCCCTAAAGAAACTGTGGAGACTGTCACAACACTTGGTAGCATTTAACAAAATAACCCTCTCAAATACTCGCAAAAAACCCCCCAAACTCTGTAGAAGTAGGCCCAAATACTTGAAACATGGGAGAAAACTTACCTTTTGAAGTAGCTTTGACTTGTAACTTTTGGCAATGTGGAGGTGGCACCCAGTTAAACCTCTGTCCTTACAGAAGAGCAATGTTGCTGCAAAACCTCTTCTTGTTATTTAAAGGCAACTATAGCCTTTGTATTCTAACAGCAACATGTTTCCAGTTTTCTCCCATGTACAAATGCCCTTTGTGCCTTTTGAAGGTTTTTGTATAGCCTCTTAAGGAGCAAACCTGTTAAATTCAACATTAGTTACTCTGTAGTAACACAAATAATCATCAAAATTGTATGAAAATAATTGTATAATAAAGAGGAAAAAAAGGGTGGGTTTTTTCATGTACAATATGAGTATCATATTCAGTAAAATAATCCATAACATTTGTGGTTCTACTTAGTGCATCAAAGCCTCCTTTTTTTTTCCCCCCCTTCCCAGGTAATTGTAGGAAAATAGCCACCACTATGAAACAGGCCAAAAAGCACATCCCAGTAGTCAATCTAGTTTCCTAAGGATAGGACCTATTTCATCCTAATGACTTCAGCAAGTATATTTCTGCTGCAGAACTGGAAAATGTTCTTTCCTCTCAACGAGCAGAACGAAATAACTCTTTCTGATGTCTGTAATTCCAGCTGCTCTCATCACCAATCCATTTAGAAAAGGAATCCTGTATCTGTGATGGTGGATTAAATTCTTTTGTCCGTGCCATGACTTTGAGGAGGACTTATGGTCCCAAATCGTCTAAGTGCTGTTACAAATGCACTCACACAGTCCTACTGGAGAGGACTTGTGTTCTCAAACAGCCTCATTTGCCATTCTGGGCTTGTGAGTAAAAAAGTGATTCACAGCAGCTGCTATAGAGTAAATATGGATTAGTGACAGAATCATTAGTGTAAAAGATTGTTTGGGGTTGTTTTTTTTTTTTTAGAAGATGTGAAGATTTTGAAGTATTATTATAATTTATTTACCACAGAGTATGCTTCAGCTTAGGTTTGACAAAGTGTATCAGGCATACCTGTATACATGGGCTTCTGGCCCCAGCTTCCTTGTGGAATAACTCATAGCAGCTTATTTCTGTGTCGTGATTTTCTGCTTTTTTTTTTTTTTTTGACTGAGAGGGGACCTCATTAGTGTCTACAAATATGTTAAGGGTGAGTGTCAGCAGGAGAGAGCCAGGCTCTTCTCAATGTTATCCAGTGTTAGGACAAGAGGGAATGGGAGTAAATTGGACCATAGGAGGTTTAGTATTAACACGAGGAAATCTTCTTTACAGTGAGGTTGATGGAGCACTGGAACAGGCTGCCCAGGAGGGCTGTGGAATCTCCTTCTCTGGAGACATTCAAGAGCTGCCTGGACACATTCCTGTGTGACCTGGTCTAGGTGATCCTGGCAAGGGGGTTGGACTAGATGATCTTTCTAGGTCCCTTCCAACCCCTAACATTCTATGATTCTAGGATTCTCTTTGTGGCTCATTTATATCATGCTATGGTGTTTGACCTGTAGAGCAGTTTCCCTTCTCCTGTTAAACTGAGATTATCAGTGCTACCACTTATCCTGTAAATTATAGTCCCTTCTGTAGCATTTTTGTATATCCAGAACAGATGGGAACTTGCTTTCCCAACTCTTACAAATTGTTTGTTTATATGATATTGCCATTCCTTTATCTCAGTAATAGTAGTACTTCCAGAATTTCATTTATGTTGCAGACTGTTTCCACCCCTCCTCTCTCTGTTTCTGAGAAACTGCCATGCTGAGATGGATAGTCTGAAGGTCTGTACTAAAAATGTAGGAAAAGGATGCAGTACCAGTTTGAAAGAGTATTCAAGAGTCTCCATGCTGTTCTCCTGTGACTTATGATTGAATAGCATTCATAGATACATGCACTCGGTATGACCTCATTGCTGTAGGACTAGGATCATGTTGGTCTTATTTTTATTTGTTGTTGTTTGATGGCTTTCTTCCCTTATTCTGTTAGGAGTGTGATTTAATGCATTCATCTTGAGGACAGGGGGATTCTCTGCCTGCTTTACATTCACTCTTATTCCTATGACCCAAGTATGAGTGGCTAGAGATAGTGAAGTAGAAAATTCTCAACCAGTAAAAGAACTGAGGAAGTGCAATGAAATTTCAAAAGTACCTTAGGAGATTGTTTGCATTCCCTGTTTTTTACTTCCTGCATGTATTGATGGGTGGTTTGTGGTTTTGGGATGGGATGTTTTGTTCTTTTTTCCATTTGAGAAACATGAACAGCAATCTTCAGGACCTGAGTAGGTTTTCTTCTCCTCTGTATCCTTTCTCCACACTGCACATTCATTAATGTCTGCTTCTTTGCCTGCATTTTTTTGCTCAGCCATCTGACCTTATTGTCTCCATTAAGTATGCTGTGGCCTGGTTTCTTTTTCTTCAGAACTTATTTCCTTATCTTCTGTCTCCTGACTCTCTCTCTGAGAATGTATTCGTGAAAGATTACTGCCAGGGAGTATGACCTAGAATAGTACTTAGTTTATCAGTTACTAAGCTACAGGCATAATTAAATCCAGCAAGATATAAATGCAATTGTCCAATTTTTTTTTTTTTGTAATTCTTAAGCTTTCTATGAAAAAATTAAATTGGATTAATTAATGCAGAAAGTAGCAAGAAAAAGTCTATCCCCAGGTCAATTTGGATGTGGGCAAGAGCAGTGTGAACATCTCTGTGTGTCCCATCTGTGGACAACAGTTTTTCTGAAATTGTACTTACTGACAGAAGATGAGGCTGCACCTTGAATCCTGTGTTCAGTTTTGGGCCCCTCACTACAAGAAAGACATAGAGACATTGGAGCATGCCCAGAGAAGGGCAATGAGGCTGGTGAGGCATCTGGAGAATAAATCTTATGAAGAGTGGCTGAGGGAACTGGGGTTGTTTAGCCTGAGGAAGAAGAAGCTCAAGGGAGACCTTATCTCTCTGTACAACTACTTGAAAGGAGGTTGTAGCAAGATGTGGGTCCATCTCTTCTCCCTGGTTACCAGCAAGAGGACTAGAGGAAATAGCCTCAGGTTGCACCAGGTGAGGTTTAGTTTGGATATTAGGGAAAATTTCTTCCCAGAAGCAGGAAGGCTGCCCAGGGAAGTGGGGGAGTCACTGTCCCTTGAGATGTTTAAAGATTGTGTAGCTGTGGTGCTTAGGCACATGGTTTAGTGGTAACCTGGCAATGTTAGGTTAACAGTTGGACTTGATGATCTTAGAGGTCTCTTCCAAACCTCAATGATTCTGTGACCATGAAATTGTCAGTGTGCAGCAAGGACCAGCAGCTCCTGAAGGGACAGGGTCAGACATATCTGATGTCTTCTACCATTAGCTTTGGATTTTCATTTGCTTTTTGTCCTTTGATTGTCTCTGCACAGAGACCACTTGTGAGGTTGTCAGGTGTTCAGCAGGAACTGGAGTTGCACCTACAGTAAATTTAAAATGCTGGGGCAGGGGTGAACAGTTTCCAATGCGTAACAATAGCTCATGAAAGTAAGCAGAGAGCCTTGGGCATAACTTAACCAAATTTTACTCATTTTACTTGATCAGAATACTTTGCGCTAACCTGAAATGATTTCTACCCTTCAGATGGTCCAAATATGATCTAAAAATTTTTAAAGATGAGCTGATTTGATGTACTCTAAAGCAGTTGAGTCATTAATTCTATTGTTGAGACATGATATACAGTCTTTCTTTTCAGGTCATAACTTTGTTACAGGTAAGACTGATTTATTGGCAGACCACAGCAATACAATTGTGCTCTATTTGACAGAAAATGTCATAAATAATATAGTCTGAAATGCCCCTCACAGATACAGAAGACTATAAATTACAGAAAGTCATTGTCTAATGACATTCTGCAGTGAGTTAATTAAGGCATTCAGGCATAAAGTCGATAACACAAAGGGAAAAAATTAGGAGATATAGGGTAGGGAGAAAATCTATGCTTTTGATTGAGATTTGAAGAGAGAGAATGAATTGATGAGGCAGAGAGAATGAGGCAATCTGTTTCAGATGGCAGGTTACAGATGAGAAGGTGTTTGCAGCAAGAGTAGTGAGTGTGAAGGAACAGAAAGAAGCCTGGCTCTAGACTGCAGAAGGAGAAACAGAAGAGGGAAGAGAAGTGTGTTGAGCTAGAGAAAATCTGTGGGGTTGGAAAGCAAGAACAAGAGGAGGCTGTGAGCTGGATCATGTACTGAGTGGAAAGCTCAGCTGAGCCATACTTTAAGAATCAAAGTAGTCACGAAGAAAAGAGTGGAAGATGGGGATAACACTGTGAAGGGGCTATTGTGAAAGAAATGGCATTCAAAGGTGTGCTTGTGGGGTAATGATACACAGATTTTTGCACTGGAGACTGAATCCTGTCTTGTGCTGTGCTATTGCACACCAGCAGCAAAAAGCTGTACAGCTTATTCTCTCAAATATCTTTTCAACTATGTAGGAAACGGAACAGAGTTTTTTCTTGCTGCCCAGAAAACATCCTGGCTGGGGAGACTGACCAGCATAGAACTTTTGCATTGTGAATCTAAGGTGAAATTGCCTGTCAGTAATAACCAGGCTGTACTCAGCTTGCAGCTATGCTTTTCCCATGCTGTTGTTTCCTCCTCACAATTCATGCTGTACCTGTAGCATGCAATGGAACATTCCTCTCTTACTGGTACAGTGAAGTGAGTAAATGAGCATCTGGATGGGTGAGATGATGTCTCTTTTATCTCTTAAAACCCAGGAGGTGGGATACCTGAAGAGAAAGGTGGTAGTTTGCAAGATTCAGTCTTGTTCAGCAAGGGAATGAAAGCTTTCTCCACCAGGTTAGCATGGTAGCTGCACTCCACACCAAGTCATGCCCTGATACTCTACCTTTCAGCGAGGTAGAGATTCAGTATATTTAATATATTTACAAAGGTTGAATAATTAATGTCATCTGAAAATATTCTGTTTGTATGTAGCTTTGCATTTATGAAACTTTAGCACAGAAGGCTGATTCCTTGTAAGAAGAATGACTTGATGTGTGCCAAAGAAAAATGCAAACAGAAAACTCCTGCTAGCACAGCCACGTGAAGTGGAACAGATCTCCACAGAAGTATGTTACTTGTGGATGTCAGTACTCTGTCTTTGAATAAGATGTTGAAATGCAATATGGCCATACTACTTATGCCCGTTTCCAGAAAGATACAGCTGGCAAAAAACAAATGAGCTGAAATAATAAGTAGTTAAAATTTTAATGGAATAAGGGAGGTCAAACAGAATCAGTCAGTCAGTTGCCAATAAAAAGCAGACATATGAGAAGTGGTCATTAATGTCATGTTCTCTCTGGAAGTCAAACCCTCTTAATTCATTGTGGAATGAGGCTCTACAAGAGTACAACTCCTAGTTTGAGTCCAGTTTGGCTTTTTTTCCTAAAGATCTCATTTGTAGCACTTGTTTGGACAGTTTTTTAACAACTATATTTAAATACAGAAAATGTTTATTACTGAATTTCCGAGTATTTTTTCCTAAACTGCAGTAAGCATAGAAAAATAAGAAGGGTCATTGTAACAAAGATTAATTACAATATTTTTCAGCCAGTGGTGGTCTTGCTGATTCCAATAAGACATTCACCTGTAGCAGTCAAAAGACTCAAAATGTACACTTTGGACATGTTGTTTCTGAGAACTCTTCCTACATTAGGTACTTGTGGCAAAAAGGGAGGTAGAAAAACAATTTCTTTCTGCAAACTTTTCACAACTTCTAGAAGAAAAAAGAAGAGCAAATCAAATCTTTTTGGTAGTTCCTGTTACACGTAACAGTCTGTCTAGAAACTAGTAAATGAAGCAAGAGTAGTTCTCCCAAGTACTATCACATTACTGGATGGTAAAAGCTCTCCATTGTTTGGGTGCCCTTAGTAAATATTCATGCTTTTGTGAGTTCCTGTATGTGCAAGAACTGGTTAGGTATTCAGTCAGCCTTTTTCATTTATTTCCTTCTCTTAGGAGAAATGGTTTGTAGATTGGCAGATGAGTAGTTGTGGCCTCTATCAGCCTGACATCTTGTTAAGCTAGTAGCTAAAAAATAGATCTTTAAAGCTATCATTCTGCACAGTTTGAGCCTTTCAGTAAAATTGGCTAGCATGATGGCACATATTCATAGAAAGATATTCCAAAAATATCAGCTATCTTCAAAAGGCTCAAATTATTTTAGAAAATTCTCTTAGAAGAAAAAAAAGTTTCACTTGATGCTTCCAAACAGCATTGTTCTACTTTAAGGATGTTTTCTGGCACTGGGCAAATACTCTTAAAAGAATAAGTCTACATTTTTAGAAATGTTTTTCTAAATGTCTAACATTCTTTTTGTTGAAATCAAAGAATTGCTTTAGGAGAAAAAGAAATTAACTTCAATTAGAGTTTTTCTTTAGATGAGTACTATTATGAGGCTTTTTTGTTCATCAGAATTCTGATCCTTGAGGTCAGTGGAAGCCTTTGCATTGAAATTGTGCATAAGTTTTGGGTTAGGCAGTAGTTAATTAGCATTTGTATGTGTAGAACACATGAAAGAATAATGTGTGATGGAGACCAAATGTGGAAAACAAAGAATATCAGAGTTTGGGTAGAGGCTAGAAACTGAATGTTGCTTAGCAGTGAACATGCTGTGGGTTTTTAGCACATAAGAGCTCTTTCACAGGCACAAAATTTAACTGCTTACTGGTTATATGCTGCACTTGAAACAGCCATTAAAATAAATATTGGAATGGGAAAAATCTGCTTTGTAAAGAAGCAAAAGTGACTGTCCCAGTGAGGCTGCTTCTGTGCAGCAGAAGAGAAGAAAAGCTAAGCTTGCGTTTAGTAACTATTTGAAGATTTGATTTAAATGGATAAGGTTTCCTGCTAAGCAGCTCACATTATTTTTCTTTTTATCCTTGTTTGCCTGACAGATGAATTTGGAGCCAAGCAAAATGTGAAGGTACAAGAAAACTTGAAATATTGCCATTCTGGCTGGCAGGGTCAATTACAAAATCTTGATTTGAAGAGCTGAGGAAGTTCCACGGGAAAAAAAAAAGCATCCAGATCTGAAAAAGTGTTAGATGATAAAGGAGCCTATCACCTCTGCATACTCCAATAGATTGCTTCCCTCCATTGGACCAGACATGTGAGTCCCTTCACAGATACACTGGGAATTCCAGGAAACCTCTCTAATTTGTGCTCACTCATGGAAGTGACATATTCAGGCAAGTTACTGAAGTGCCAGTGACATCAGCTCTCCTGTGGGAGATAAGAGTGTGCTGCAGGAGACAGAAAGGCCTGTGCCTCTGAAAACAGTCCAGCCCAGACTGTTCATGCATGCAGCTTGACATCATATATGCCTCTGAGACGAGGAAAGACAGAGCCATGGGAGCTGCACTGGCCTTGGGGACCCTAGGAATTAAGTTGAAACAGCAAAGTATGAAGCAAAACCTGCTGCAGTACTTCTTCATCTAGCCTTTACCCTGTGCATGTGCAGTTTTGTGGCATCTGTTTACAGAAGCAAGAGTGTTTGCTGACTATCCTGTATCTTCCTCTCTTGGACAGGATTAGTGCTTCCATAGTGCTAACCTGGTGCAGTGACCAGTGTATCTTCTTATTCTCTTCTGCAAGAAGGAAAAACTCTCTCTGTGCTCTCCATGTGCACAATTGGGTGGCTGGCTGCAAAAGAAGAGGACACCAAATACTTGCATGCTTAGAAACAACAATTCTTTACTCCTTTTGTTTTCTGTCTCAGGTAAGTCTTCTTACATGTTGCTGGCAGGGGTAATTCAATGTCTCCCTTATTTACATGGGAAGGTACCACACTTGGCCCATACTGGATTGCTGCTGGTCTTTCAGGTAGCTCCTCTATGTTATGATGAACTGTCTTGTCACTATGCAAATCTTCTACTCCAGGCTTCTTCTGTTACATGTAATATCACCTTATTTCACAGCAGTTTCACATGAATTAGGAGATGGTTCTCAGAAAAAGGGGGGACATGTCAAAGATAAAGTGGTTCCCACAATAGGTAAAGCAATGCACTGAAAGCTCGTTAATAAGACACAACTTGTGAAGTCATAATGATAATAGAAACAGCAATGATAATGTCCTGGGTCAGTGCTTTGTGGGCATATATGTTTCAAATGTATGCAAGGGATCCTATTAGAGCTTCAATATCATTTTAAAGGCTTTGCCTCAGCAAGTTGTTGTGCTCATTTAAACCCCTGGCTTGTCATTATGAAGTGTATTAACGTTCCCATGTTTAAAGCTTATTTCTGTCCTAAGAGAAATAAACAAATAATACTTTGCAAATGGGTTTCTTGGGAAAGGAGGCTAAGTGGCAGCAGGGTATCGTTTGCACTTAGAGTTGATTGCTTTAAAAAGCTGTTCTAGAGTTCAAAAGGTGAAAGAACAGACTTGGTGAACATGTGCATTTTCCTTATATTTTCCTTTTTTTGCTCAGAGTGGATTTACAGAGCAGTCTTTTGACAGGCGTGAGGCAGTGCCAGTTATTCAAGTCTTGCATGAAAGAGGAGAAAGCAGTAAGTCATATTTGCACAGGATTTCTGTGAGACTGCTAGCCTCAAGTGTAGGCTGCTCCCTGCTGCTGCTACTATATATACACCTCATAAAAGACTGCTTTAAAGTGTAATGGAACCATAATGGGAAAATATGTGCTCCTTTTCCATGTGCATTTAGAAACAAATAAGCATCTTTATGGAATGATAATACTTCTCATGCCAAAACATGGGCATGCAGCTGCCCACAGCAAAGGTTCATGTAAGGCCATTTAGGAATGTGTATTACAGGAATGAATGGAGTTCAGAGAGTGTTGTTTGAATGGAAAGGTATGTGAAAGTAAAGGAAGAAGAAAGTGGAAGGAGTGGCTAGAAGAAGTGGAGAACACTCCATGGGAGTATGATCCTGAACAAGCACATCATGCTGTGGGGCCTTGGAGTGGTGAGCAGAGAAATTGTCTCTTGCTGTGCACTGGTGTGTATTCAGGAAACAGAACTTTATAAATAAGCAGGAATGCACCAGGCATATTTTGTTCCATCTCTGATTTATTTCCTGAAAGAAGGTCTAATATGGAAATGCTTTTTATTTTCAACAAACAGCGAGGTTCAGAAATAATTTCATGATTTCCTCCTGTACTGCCACTGGGTACAGTTAGTATTCAGACCTCATTTCTCCTAATCACCTGCTGCCAATTGCAATTCTTTCTGGAAGAGCAAATATTGATTTTTGTAATGTGGGCAAAGTCAGTTGAGAGCTCAGATGAAGACCATCACATTATGTGTGATCTAATCTGCTTTTCAAGTGGAAAAGACTGGTGTATTAATTTGACAGTGTTTTAATACTGAAATTAACTGAATATGCAAAGTTTGAGAATAAGTGCTCAGTAAGACCAGTTCTTAACATCTTGGTGCCTGTGTATTTGGATTTAAATAGAAGTAGCTTGGCTTTTCAAATAGCTCTATATTTGCATTGGCCCTTGGCTTGATAAGCATATCTTCTGTGACACTATCACAGTACAACTCGTTTAGAAATCAGTCCTTATTACATCTGTCAAGGGTTAAGGCTGGGACAGTCAGTAAATGAGTGACAGACACTCTCTTATTAACCCCTCTCTCTTTCCAAAGGGGATAAAGGAGAGAGACTTATGTATTGGAAAAGAAAGCTAAAACCACTTCAATAAAAATAACAACAAGAAAATGAAATATATACAAATATATACAAAACCAATATTGAACCCAACAGCAGTTACATGACTGTCACCACTGATGCTGTAGTGTCCCAGACTGGACTCATGGAAAGTGTATTCAGGAGCTGGGTTCTAGAGCTGACTTCAGGAACTCATGGGTCAAAAGCAGAACAGAGTCCTCCTGGCCACTGAAGAAGCAGCTTGACCCTTGTGATCCCTCAGCTTTATACTGAATACAACAGATATGGAATGACCTCGTTGGTCAGTTTAGGGTCACCTCTCCTGTCTTGCTCCTCCCTGCAGATGTCACCTCTTACTGCTCACCCGATGTCAGACACAGGATTTAGCAGTGCTCTTGGTCTGCAGACCAGCCCTTGGTGCTAACTATAAACATTGAGCATTATCTCTACTAGAAGCAGACATTGTCGATGAAAACATGCTGTTAACTTCAGAAAGTGCAGTTACTTAGAAGAGACTGAGCTGAAAAGTAAAATCACTAAACAGAATTCGTTCTAACTCAAATTAGGACAACATCCATGGAATTTGCTTTTTACAGAAATGTATTGTGGCAGTGGATGAAGGAAAGATTATTAAGAAAATGATTGTACTTGAGGATCTGGATTACTATAGAGCTTTATACTAAAATTGCCTAGCAGGAGGTACAACAATTCTGCACAAAGACTGTGCAATTTGTAAATGGAAACTTTCACTCTCCAGCACTTTTTCCATGCATGATTAGGCTTCTTTAAAAAAAAAAAAAAATTAAAAAAGGGAAAAGAAAGGCAGCCATGGTGCAGTGCTAACACTTATGACTGATGCATGATTGATGATCCCCTAAAGGCAGTGAGAGAGAAAATTACCTCCTTCCCTCATTTAAGGACATTATTAGAAGACTCAATGAGTTCAAAGCTCAGGAAATTATGTTAAGAGGACTGAATCAGGCTTTAAAAGAAATCAGGATAAATTATTTTCTCAGCAGTTCAAGGGTAAGATTTCTTTTAATGCACTGGAAAGGAAGAATATTTTGACACACTGTTACATGGCACTCTTGAAAAGTATCTGTTGCATTACCTGTGATTTACTTGCACAGGTACTGTTCTCTCCATATACTAAATGGACTGCAATCTGCAACCAGTGCAAACTAACATTACATTTTAAATGCTGTGTATGTCTTAGTACCTCAATGTGAAGAGTGAAGGGAACCTTCTCTCAGTTATGGGCTTAGCATGATATGCTGAGAAAGAAGAGGATGAGCTAACACTGTTCAAAACATCAGTGTTTTCTTCTGCAGGATTTGAGAGTGAGACTGAGACTGAGTCAGTGTCAGCTAGCAATGTACAGTTCTACTGCTGGGGAAAGGGAAAATAGGAGCAGTACTGAACAGATCTAAGGATACTTCTTTCATTTTTTTGCCTTGCAGCCTCTGTAATTAACTTTCTTGTGGCATTGCTCTAGCATCACTTAGGAACCGTTGTGTGCTGCAGCTGATCAGGGAGACATGGAGCTGGGCCTGTCCTGTCACAATCCTACTAGAGCATGCATGGCAGCTCCTTTTTACTAGGTTCAGAAGGAAACAAGAGTTACACAGTGTCCCTCTCTGTATCTGTCTGATCTATGCCTGATGTTTTTAGCAGGCACTAAGAGGTAGTTGTCTCAAAGGTCTTATGTTCTACACAATTTCCAGGGAGGCAGAGAAGAGGCAGTTACATCAGCCTTGTAAAGGGATTGCCCACCATAGCATGAACTCTACCTGTATGAGGCACAGGGAAGTCTATATGGGAGAGTCTATATGTTACAAGCACTCCAAATGGGAAGAGCATCAGCCGGAACTGACACTGTGTGAGGTGCCAGCGAATCCAGACACAAGAGACATCCTTAGGAAATCAAGTTTCATTGCTCTGGTTACTTTAGAATTTTGTAAAACATGACTATTCTTACCTGAGGTGAACAAAACACTGGTTCCTAATTCCAAAGATGTCATGTTTTATCACAGCCTTTAAACAGGGAGACATTTAACTACCTACAAAATACACTTAGTTTCAGTTTCTAACAAAAATCCCTTATGGAAGTGATCTCCAAGTACAACACTAAATATCCTTAACTTATGTCAGCATTCCTGGATGTTATGCTTAAGAAAATCTGTATGTTGAAAGCATAAGTATCTTTTTAGTTGAAACGGATCACAGTGCCTCTGTCCTATGACACTATCTAAATCTGAGTTTGCAGATGTCTTCTTAGGGGTATGGGAACAATTTTGAGATTTTTGTACTGCAATAGGAGAGAAAAAATTTCTTGCTTTCAGACAGGAAGATAAATTGACAGTTTTCTTATTGCAGAACGTTTATTTGATGTAATAAAGAAATAAAACTGTAAAATCTCATATTATCACCTGCCATTTTATAACAATAAGCACAAATAGTGTATTAATGAGCGTTCATCTTATTTGTTTGTGTCTGTGCCAGTTTTGAGGGGCTGCAAGCAACACTTAAGTGGCAAGGGAAGTAAGAGAATATTAACTTTTTGTTGGCTTTTGAGCAACTTACCCTCACACCTTAATTGGCTTAACATCTCGCCTTAAAGGACTTGAGATTACTTCACCAACTCAGCCAAATTATCTGCATTTTAATAGTTACTTAAGCTTTAAGAATGACATGTGAATCAATTCTCTGTAGTCTTGGTCAAGACTAATGCTTTCCTAATACCATGTCTTCACAGCATCATAAAGTAATGTGAATTTCAATGAGTTGAAGCTACCAGGCAGAGTTGAGCTTTCCCACTTTTTTTTTACTATTTGAAAATGAATTTTTTTTTCTAAATACAAAAAGTATCCACTTTTTCTTCAGATTGCCAATATCAGGATCTAGAAAAGCAATAAATAAAGAAGAACAGTAATGTATTCATCTTAAAGTGGCTCTCTTAGTATGTTATGTCAGTTGCTCTTATGAAATAGCAGCTGCCTTACAGCTACCATCACCCTTCATTGGAAGTGCAGCAGACAGGAAAATGACAGTGGCTTTGTCTAAATTAACTGAGCCAGAGGTGCTTCTCAGCTCCTATGACTAGACAGAGGAGTGATGTGTCTGGGAGAGACTCAGATGCACACTCTTTCCTGTCCACCTTCAGATTGGTGGACAAATCTGGATTTATTTGGGAAGCAAACAGTTATGTAGGCATGAAGAGAGTCACATTTGCTTCCTGAACAAAGTCTGCTGCTGGGACAATCAGGAGTATGTGTTTAATGCAGAATTTAGGTTTAGCCAGTAGGTACATATCTGCACATAGCTGAATATACCAATAAACGCTTTCTATTTGCATCTGAACAGGCTCACTGAAAATTTGGCTTAAAAAGCTCGACACAAACCATTAAAGTGCTAGATTCATCATAATTAAAAACTAATCAGGCCCATCACTGCTGAAACATCAGCTTCTCTTGTTTGTACACAGAGTATATCATTAATTTATTTAAATGTCAACAACAGACTTCATCAAGGTTCCCTACACTTCATCCTACATCCCTCTGCAGGATGGGAAAAGAGCTTATTGCTGCCAACCATCTCAGTTCAGTACAATAAAATTCAGATGTGGCCTTGGATGCATCTTTTAAAATCTTTGAGGCTGGAGTGTCACAGATTATTCTCTATGGTAGTTGCTTAGCACTTTTATGCCAGGAGTGCTTGTTCAGAACATTTACAGCTTGCCTTTTTTTTTCCCTACAGTGACATAAAAAGCATCCTGTAAAGGCCAGAATTAGAGCCAGACGTGGATGCATGTGACTGAGAGAGAGAAAAGATAATTGCATGCACTTCTAAAGTGAAAAAATCCACCATTTGTCTTCAAAGAGTGAATGTACTGAATTCAGCAAATAATTCTCATTTGCTTAGCTTTGCTGCCCACTGGGACTGAGAATAGCATCCTCTTCTATTTTGCCACAGCTTACTTCCCTTGCTTCCTAGATGATCTGCAATTTCATGAAAGCTGACTGTTGTTTTGTTCAAAGGAATTTTTGACACAAACTACATGTTAAATTAGATAAAAGATGCAGATAGTATAATTAGCATGAGGAGAAAAAAAAAAAAGTCCCTGAAAGCATCAGATCCTTAAAAGTGGAGGAAATTGAGTGTATTCACTTTAACTTCTGCATAATGAGATGTGCTTGATGCGATGAGTTAATGCATTAGCCTTTCACCCTAGAAACCTGCATTCAAAACCAGAATCACACAGAAATGAATTTGGTAGCTTTGTACAATTCTCGTTTGAACATTAATCCACCTTATGCAAGTCACAGCACAGTCTGATCTGCTTAGATGCTGAAGAGCAGGCAGCTGAAACAGTGTGGAATACAGCCAGCTCTCTTCTGAGCACCTACAGGGCAGGCAAGTCCCATTAGTCTCTTGCTTTCCCATGAGTAAAATTGTTGCTGCTGCAGGTTTTTTCTTTGTTCAGCTGACATCTGTGCTGCCAATATATACTGCTTGAAAATTTGCCCCTATGGTTTTGCAATAGAAAAGTAATAGTCTGTTACTTAGATTTCATTTAATTATGACACAAAGAAAAGTCATCTTAGCTAACTATTTTGAGATTACATGCTCTGAAAGAGAGAAGCATAGAGAGGCACCTGCTTCAGCACACAAAAGTAAATAAGCTGTGAAAAGAGGAGCCTTATAAAGAGTGCTGTTTTTCAGTTTTTTATCACTGTGCTCCATTATATTATATCAAAATCAAACTGCATTAGTCTAGCATGGCACCAGCTGACATGCACATTCAATCAGGGCTTTCCAAAGCATGCTCCCATTTTATTGCATGCATTGTAGGCAATACTTAAATATTAACTAAGTACAAATTCCACTTAGAAGTGTTTTAAAAATAACCCTTGATGGATTCTTCTTTAGGCTTTTGACAGCAGAATAAGCCTAAGGCTTTGCGTGAGGAGAGGAGACAGCTACCCAAAGTGCTCAGTTTCACAACTCTGCTGAACAAGGAAGCATCAGGAAGAATTGATTGCAAAATTCTTAGTGCTCAGGTCCTTAAAGTATACACAGCTTGAGAGAGTTAAATGTAAGCAGCTAATTCAGAAACAGACTTACAGACACAAGTATGATTTCTTTCAAATCATAAAATTATCAAAATATCTGAATCACAAACTTTACAAAAAGTTTTCTGATTTGCACAGCAGCATTGCTCACTTGCCTGTGAATCTCTTCACGTTCTCAGCCTGTCTTCATAGGAGACTTGTTCCTGTCCTGTGTAAAGAAGCAGGTAGTCCATGAAAACACATAAAACATTCACTTTTCAGGAAAAAATGAATTCAAGTTTCATGATTTCTCATGGATGTTTTTTTCTCCTCTGAGGCATTTAACCCCTTCCCTGAGATGGGAATATCCACTACATCCTATTCTATTATATGTAGGTCTAAATGTTATTTGGAAAATGAAAGAGGAAGCATGGACTACAATATGTGATTCAGGGCTGCTTCCCTGTCAGATGCTAGAATACATGAGGGAGATAATTGAGATGGTGGCTAATTGAAATGGTGATGAAAGCACTGATGAAGGTGACTGCATTATATCAGCAAATATTTTAGGACAGTTGGCTGTCTGGAGACCTCACTAAATGCCTCCAGTCTCAGATGTGAAAGTGGTGGCTACTGCTTTATCAAGGTTGTTGCTTAATCCTTTATAAATGACAAAAAGATCACAGGCTTTTCTTCTAACAAACATCTGAGCAGGCATTTATGCATTGTTTTTTATTTCATAATAGCTTGTTAACTGCAAGGCAATCAAAACTGAACTGAAATTGTAGAGACCTGGTGAATGTTGAACCCCAAATGCTAATTGATAGTGGTATATGCATTGCATCATTTGCACACACTGATAGGTGTAACACATGAACTGTTTCCTTATGCTTGGCTCATGTTCTATGCAGCTTAGCTTATAATTTCTCAGACAATTTAAGTTCCTAATTAAATATACTCATTATTTCAAATTATTAGCCTTTACTTCAGTAAATACCTGCCTAAATTGTGAAGTATGAGAGAAGTTAAAGTTTGCTGTTAATTCATTTTTAACACAAGAGAATGACCTAACACAGTCTTACAGTAAACCCTGAGCAATGACACTGATTAAATAACTAGTGAGTTCCCATTTGCTGCCATTAATGTATTTGTAATTAACAAATATTTCATCCCCCACCTTTTCCAATTGACTTACAGGGTTGTGTACTCTTGAGTTGAAAGTACCTCTGAAAATCAGGTCTTTTTCAGAAGAGTCCTACAAATCCTTGTATTTCTTCACTAGTTCTCACACATTTCCCACTTCAGTTCCCATCTGTACCTATCACACCATGTCAACAATGGCTCTTAATCCCCAGGTGTGAAGAGCATCACTGTTCATATTCTTTATTTTCTTAACTACATCTTGCACTTCTGGTTACTCTGCTCAGGTATCTTAAGTATTAATCACTTCACAGTCACTTGTGCTAACCTGAACTTGGCTATCCACTTACCTCCCTATCATCAACAATCCAAAATGCACTGATTACCTATTTCAAAGCAGACTGGCATGCTGTTTATTCACCATGACAAAGATTGTTCTGAATGTCTACAAACCAGTCTTGATCTTGTGTTCATTTCCTCTCCCCAGACAACTTTTGCTGTATTAACTTGTCCAGTAAGGCATGCAATCAACAATGTTCTTTATAAAATTACTTGCAATCTCTCTGGAATGGCTTTTATTAACCCTCTTCAGGCTCATTTTGTCTCAATAAACTTGTTTCAGATTTTCTTCTCTCGAAAATAACAGTAATTCTCTCTGTTATTAACTGAAATATTGCTAGGAAACTTTCAGTTTGTACTCTTGTTCCAAAACACATGGATTCTAAGTGGGTTAAGTTTAGGAAACAGCAGAAAGAGACTTCTTCCTGAGCTACTTAAGCTCTTGCAGTTTGCTGACAGCATAAGAAGTAGGAAGAGGTGATGGGATGACTCATTTCATCATAATAATAGGTTCTGAACAGATGCAGTGCTAGAGAGATGAGATCTACTCATTAAACTGAATTGGCTGGAGTCTGCTTTTGGGGTAGGAGTGTTGGTTTTTATCTGCACTGCCCCAGGAGGTTTGAAGTTGTTCATAGAAGACAATATGTTTACCTGTCAGTTCTCAACACAAGCATGCACTTAATATTATGTTAACATTAGCAAATGGTACTCTAGGCACTGCTTTTATTTTCTGCTTAACTTTTTAACAGGAGGTGTTGTATCAGTTTTCTTGAAACCTTCTGTATTTAACAGTATGCTGCAATATTTTTTTTCTCCTAGGTCAAGAAGATAGCATTGCACTTCAAGAAAAGAAAATGAACACTTCAGATGTATATTGTGGGATAGCAATCAGAATGAGCAGCGTACAGCACATGACCTTCAAACAAAGACTGAGAGTAAAAAACAGAGAAGACTGAAAAGAGTTGAATTGAGTCTTCAACTATAAAAGGCTACTTCAGAAAGAAAAAGAATTATCCATTCTCTCTGTCCATGGTGAATAGGTAAAGATATAATGAACTAAAGCTGCAGCAAGAAGATTTGCTCTGAGTCCTTATTTGACATTGGCATACATAAGAAGTTAATTATCCCCTGCTCTATACTTGCTCAGCCACTCTAGGCTTGGTTCTTTGGGGTTTTCAGGCTGGTTCTGTGAAATACAGTATTATAGCAGTTATTTTGTTATTTCAATTTTAAAAGCTCTTTGACCTTTTAATTAAATTGTGGCTCTGTTTTGTTAGGTGTCCTATAAGAACAAAACCAGTCCCTACCCTGAAGTAACAACTCTGAGAGTATTAAAAACCATTATCATTGATTTTTTGCTTTGTGGTAGCACTTAAAAATGCAAGGCATGGCTTCAGCTCCTCTGTGTAAGACAGAGTACTTGACCATCACAGCTATTCAAGGGTGTTACAGCTAAAGGGGCTTCTACTTCTGTAAGAAGAAGGTCTCTTCAAGTTCACAAGCAACTATTGCTCATGATGTGACACAATGTACTTCTGAAAATCTGACCCTATATTAGGCTTTGTCTTCCATACAGCTTTTAATTTGTCATTTTTCCTTTGGACAGCCCTGTGACAAATAGACTGGTTGCAGCATGCGACAAGAATAAGTCTCCACTCTGTTGCCACTCAGAATGGCAAAGATGCAAATGTTAAAACTACACAAAGCCACTCATAATGTAAGTAGCTTCTTAAGATGCTTCTTACCATTCCTTGACAACTGTTTGGTAATATTTCAGCTAAGTGTTGAAGACCCACAGTGAAAATTGTTCATCTCTGTTTAAAGGGAGACAATTTAATCAGGATGAGTCTTTTATTTTTGTAAATAAGGAGCTTTACTACATAGATGATTGAATGAGACAATCAAGTGCTTTGGCTAGGAAATGAAGTGAAGAATAATAAGTTATCATTGTTGAGATATTAAACATTTGTCATCATGCTTTCCAGTTGTACAGCAACTGCCATTTAAGTCTTGAAGTGCTGAAAAAATATTCAAGAAGTCCTGCAAGACAGAAGAATATTAAGAATCTCCCATAATATGGAGACACCAAATATACTTGTAAGGACACACAGAAGTTCCTACACGTGTTCTGATCCATGAGGAACGTAAGATCCATTTTCACTTATATTCTTGAACTCCCATTGTTTTGTTTTTTTCTTTCAGAAAGATGCTTGCTGTTCTACTAATGTGTGAAATTCTATCTGAAATGTATAAAGACTTAATGGAGAGGATTTGTGAGTACGGTAGCAATGATATGCAATGGCTGCACTTCAGAAATGCTTAACCTTTCAGGGAAGTAACTAGTTTTGTTGTAATTTCCTATCTAATGTAGGGAAATAGATGAAATAATTTCCCAAGTCAAAGAGATTTGTTAAGTAACATGATGAAACTACTTACCACAAGGAGAAGTGCTAGTTCCATGAAGTTTGATATTAGAAAAGATTAAAAAAAAGACTTTGGACTATGGAATAAAATGTCTTTCCCACTGCAGATTGTTATTATCTAATACACTCCCAAATGACTCATGCTCCAGAATAATCCCTGTCTTCACAGTAAGTTCTAAGACTGCTTCTGCAAGATATGGATGCATTTAAAGTCTTCAGACCTTGAAATACATGAGTTATACTTACAATACATCTGCTATATGCAAAAGATTGAGTGAGGAAATAACAGGCTTCCTACTTCATTTATTCTGAGGAGACAACTCATTTCAGCTGTAAATCTGTTCTTGTATGACTGATGTTTAAACTGACTAGTGCTAAATAGATGTCATCTGCTCCTGATATTAACTTAGTTTGATTTTAGAATGAGGTGAATGCTTGATTTTTTTAGATTGTTAACTGTAACAAACAACTACTTAATGAGCAAAAGAATGGAAAAAATTGTGTGTTGTGGGTGAACATGTTTGATAAGGTTTGGGAAGACAAACACCGTCACTCCAAACATTCGCCTCCTTCCTTTTTCTTCTCCCAGATTTATGTACTGAGCATGCTGCCATATGTTCTGGGCTCTCCCTTTGAACATTTGGGGTCAGCTGTCACAGCTGTGTCCTCTCCCAGCTTCTTGTGCACCTCCAGCCTACTTGCTGGTGGGGTGATGTGAAGAGCAGAAAAGGCCTTGACGCTGGGAAAGCACTGCTCAGTGATAGCTAAAACATCCCTCTGTTACCAACACTGTTTTCAGCCCCATGCCAGCTACTATGAAAAGAATTAACTCTATCCCAACCAAAACCAGCACAGCAGTGACAGGACAATAGGCAATAGGTCTCTTTCTAATATCTAGTAGTAAAAATTGGCTCAAACTCTCATGCATGCAGCTTAGTGTTTCTTCCAGCTTGTGTATTAATAGCAATCATTTAAATTCCAGATGGTATTGTTATCCTTTTATCCTTTTAAATGTTCAGTCCCTTTTTATATCATTGTTTTTTGAACTGTAGCCACATGCAGTTCAATTTAAGGGTGAGTGTTGGGAGGAGAGAGCCAGGCTCTTCTCAATGTTATCCAATGTTAGGACAAGAGGGAATGGGAGCAAGTTGGATCACAGGAGTTTTAGTATTAACAGGAGGAGAAACTTTTTTACAGTGAGGGTGCCAGAGCACTGGAACAGGCTGTCCAGGAGGCTGTGGAGTCTCCTTCTCTGGAGACATTCCAGAGCTGCCTGGATGCATTCCTGTGTGATCTCCTCTAGGTGATCCTGCTCTGGCAAGGGGGTTGGACTAGATGATCTTTCTAGGTCCCTTCCAACCCCTAACATTCTGTGATTCTGTCACTCATGTAGTGTGAAACATAATTCTGCAATATCTTTTTAGAAGTGTCCAGAAGAACAAGTGGACTTTTTTTGCTGCTGCTAACATTGACATGTCTTAACAAAATATTCCAGCTCTCATGAAAATCTTTCAGGTGCAGACTAAATTTTCTGGAAACAAGCAGCCCCAGCCCAGAAAAGCCAGGAAGCCAGAGGCTAACATGCTTACCTAAATTAACACTGAAAGAAAACCTGGGTCTCTTATATCCCAGGTGAGTTCCATAATTGCTTGCAGTCCATTCTAAAACTAACAGCAGATGTTCCATTATGCATTGCCTATTCATTATGCTAGAGATGGCTTCTATACACCTTGGTATTTGAAGAACTGGATTGGGTTATGTGAAATGAAGGCTTGAGTCTCTCTGCAAGACAGGAAACACAAGTTAGAAATGAATTTTCTGTTTGCTAGGTGATCACCTGAGCATTCAAGGTCTTAGCATTTCTACATGGCTTACTCTGTTAAATGCTGCCCTCTTCTCCCTGACAGAAGAATTATGAAACATAAAAAAAAGTGAGGAGAATGAAAGTGTGGGGCTTTCTTACCATTTGGAGCAAAAATTTGGTTTTGAAAACAAATGTAATTGTTTTGCCTGTCAGTGACAGGAAGTGGTACTTAGTGCTTCACACTGTTTTATTTTTTGTTTCTGTGCTATTGTCCATTCCCTAGTCCTGTTTGTTTTTCTTTTGTTTTCCCATTTCTCTAGCCTTTCCTTGTATGAAGCTGGAGAGCCATCATCTTCCATGCAAACAGCAAGTGCCATTCTAAAAGCTTGACTTGACCAATGTCAGATGAGTAAGCAGTTCAGCTCAGCTCCCCCCACCTCCTTATGCATTAGGCTGCATTTAGCAGAACTGAACTTCATTTGCCATCTTGCTATCTAGCAGGAGGTCCAGGGATGAAGTATTTGCCCTTTTGTTTCCATCCTGGGTAGGCACAAAGACATCACTATCAGTCAAATATGCAAAGCAAGTATTGAAAAAATATTGTAGTTTCCTCCTCTGCCCCCAACTCTGTCATCAGAGCAAGCAAGTAAGCAAATTTTAAGATATAAATGCTATTTATCTATTATTTTGAGAGGCTGGTAAAAGTACACGTGTGATCTTTTGAGTAGCTGAGATCCAAAGGTTGAGTACAGCTCTCAGGGAAGGAAGGAGGGAAGGGGTGTAAATGTTCCCATCACCTGGCCTGCAGTTTATGATTCTCAACACCCAACCTAAGCCTAACACATTGAGCTCTGCTGGCAGGCTAGCTTGCTTTCAAATGGAAAAATATGACCCTGATCAAGAGCACTCTCTCTGAAATTCCAGCCTCAGAGTGATGAAATCCCTTTTGTTCTCTTCTAGGTCTTTTCTCAAAGGGATAGAAAAGCTCTGCACTAAAACAGTTTTGGAAAGCTTAGTTCTGCTTTCAGAATGCCCTACCTTTTCTCTTATGCCTGACTACTTTCATTAAAGTGTCAGATAGGTTGGGAAAAGCCACTTGTGCAGTCAGAGTAGGGGTAAGGCTCAACAGAATGGTTTGGTCTGGCCCTAGCTTACAAAAGATGCTGTAGCAACACTCATAAATCTGATGTTATTGGCTGTCCTTTGCTAGAATTATGTGGTTCATACCATCATCCTTTGTCACTGGAGAGTTCAGAAGCATGCTTTATCATTTTGTAAAACATTAACATAAGCTTATTAAAATGCAAAAGCATCACATTAATATGGGGTAAATCACCTAGTCTGGAGCCTTTAAGGCAGGCTGTAAATTATTCAATACCATGATAGATTTAGCCAGCACAACACAGCAAGCCTCTGATTAGCCCCAGGATAAATTTTGAGAGGTCATTAAGATCAACATATTCCTTTAAATGTACCCTCTGTGTGTGAGGGTATGTGAACATGGAAAAAAATAAAAAGCATAAGTCTTGGGAAGGACAATCAAAGAGATCACAGTCTTACAGGTTGTAATAAAACATGGCTGATATCAGACCCTTCTGAAACAGCCTGGAGGCAAAACCACCTCTTGTGTTGTCCTGCTTACAGCAGCAATTAGGAGAATGGAGTTTTCAATAAGAGCTGTGAGGTGAATCCCTGATCACTGGGTGCCAGGGACTTTTTGTTAAAGAGCAGGTAAATAAACAAACCTGTTTTCAGTGGAGCTGCTTCAAACAAAATGGAAAGCAAACACAGTTTAGGCAATATCCAATCATCACTAACTCAGGCACACAAATCTGTTCAGTGTTTGTAGAGGAAAAAGAACAGACAAACAATATATACCTACAGGATTTGTATGCTTATTTATTTAGCTTTCTTTTTCTTTAATTGCACATGATATCAAGTAGTGTCTTTCAATCTCTAATTAGAAATACCAGGCATTTGGTCCTGTTAATCTGACCAGGAGATGTATTACAATTGATTTTGACTGTATATAGCCTGTCCTGTTTGCTTCTAGCAAAGAAAAAGTGTGCTGTACACACAAATGTGTTTAATCGGGCATAGGACCTTCTTGCTGTTGCATGTGTAATCAACTTCTGCTATTAAGGCTCCTCTGGGAGCTGGGAAATGAGTAGCATATGTAATTTCTTCATTAGCATACCTGCTTACTCCCAGCTGTGCTTTGAAGTAGATTGGAGCAAGCTTCCCATCCAGCAAACTCTGTTCCTAAACTGGCTCCATCACTGTGGTAAGTGCCAACCTTATGAAACTTAGGTAACCTATAGCTGTTTATATGTATTCTAGCCCCTCTCCATCAGCAAAGGGAAATATCTTTAGAGAGCTGAAAAGCATATTTGTAGGCTTTATGGATTGGAGGTTATCACATGCAGTTCTACTACAGAGTGCATAAATTCTCTTTAGGAAGGTATATGTGCACTACCTAGTTCTATGCACAGAAGTGAGATCCTTACCACAGTTACTTTCCTGCCTTCCTGTACATAAAAGTGCTCTTGGAGTATATTGCTAAGTCATATATTGACTTTTAAATTGCTAGTGGACTAAATGCATGTAATACCTTCACACAGATTTCCTCAGGCAACTTAATTTTCAGGTATTATGAAAAGTCAGAGTTAATAGAGTGTATAGATAGTGAACCTCCAACCTACCAGGCAAATTTTGAGACTTACCACTTTGAAATAGTTGTCCATTAAACACCCATTTCTTTATATTTTCTGCTTCTCACTCTACTCACTTTCAGAGCTCTGTAGCAAAGCAGATTTCTCCTCCAATGCACTTGTACTCTTTTTCTATGTTTTTGCTCTGAATTTTCTAATACCTACAAAGCTCTCTGTGATGCCTTTCCCTGAAAAGGCTTTACCTTCACAGGCACTGTTTGCATTTGTTACAGTGGCATGAAACCTTTGAGAAGCTAGCCCTGAAAGGTTTTCAGAGAGTTTCTAAAGGTGCTCCTGAGACATTGGAACAACATGACTGACTTTTTAATGGAATAAATTACAGAAGTGGCATGGAAACAGATGAGTTTATTAAAACAGAGTGAATCACTGATGACATTTAAGTCTAATTAAGTCAGGCTACTCAGCTTAATGATTTTGTTCCAGTGGAGGTAACCGTTTTGGAATTCATAATGCTTAACACAGATCTTCTGGAATAAAATATCATACCTAGGGGTGCCATTATCTGGGTCTCCAATAGCAAATTCTTTCACTTAAAAGTCTGTGTCAACTAAAATCATAGTGAAATTTATCCCAGCCATTTGATAATGCTGTCCCAAAATGTTGTCATGGTTGAATAAACAGTTGGGGATAGGAGGGCAAAGGACATTTGCTGTTGTAGCCTGGAATAAGATGGGTAAAGCAAAAAAGGGAGTTGCCATTCTCACCTGTTAAAATACCCTGTAGTTCAAAAAAGACAGAAGTAAAACATATATTTCAGTCTCAGTAACAGAAGTACCCCAAATTACGGGGAAAGCTTCTAGATACTGTCCCTCCCAGTGGTAGACTGAATGTATTTCAAAATATAAACTCCTATTAAGTGTTCATCAATGTCCTGGTTGGCTTTCCTTGCTTCTCTACTGGACTGCAGTATTTCTATCTCTATGTAGCCCAGACACACTTGTAATTAATTTTGATTTGTACCCTTTGCCTGCAGCTTAATAGTTCAAGGATATTTTGTGTGTCAACTAGATATTGCTCCTCTGACACAGCTGCTGTTATACAGACAACCTTCCTGGAAATTAGACCTTAGACTCCTTCCTTCAGCATTAATATGACTGGCTGCTTGCTGCTCAGGCACTGGAATAGAAAATGCTGTTTATTTCTTCAGCAGAATGTGTTTAAACAGCCCTGTTATCACTGATGGCAAGCAATGCTCTGAGGGGCCAGTACATGCCTGTATGGCAGAGCTGCACCTTCTGGGACTTCCAGACATCATATCTCTATGTATTAGACAGATTAGATTGCATATAGAGGTTTCTTCTTCCTCTGCTCTCCTGCAGTGAGGACAAAGTTGCTATGTGGAAACAAGAAAATCCTTGACCCAGATCCTCTGAGGGAAATTTAGTTTGAGGTTTTGATTTCTAATGGGTTTGGGTGTGTTTTGCTGATAACACTAAACATAGCAGAAAGCAGAACTGTAGATCTGAGCACTTGAAATGGTTTTTGATGACTGCATAGAGCAAGAATTATATCTGTAATGTGCCTGTCATCAAAGGGCACCATTTGCAAGGCTTTCACTTGCTGAAGTGATTCTGTGAGTCCTCTTGGCAAGGGTAGATCAGGGTGGTATGGAAGCTCTGAAATGCTCTCTGACAAGGCACTTCTCTAACCATAGATTTCTGTGTAGGGTGATTGGGCATGTTTAAGTTCCTGAGAGCAAGTATTTACAATCTGTTGTAATGAAGGCAGAGCTACAATTACATGGACAAAACATACATTTTTGCATGCCTGTTTATCTGCAAGGTTATCTTCTTTCCTATTTTGATTTGAACAGCATCAGTGTCTCAAATTGCTCCTTGTTATGGAGCTCTGGCTGTGTTACAAGAGGTAAATGGCACTGGACTCCAAAACATGAAGTGATGCACTCAGAATGTTACAAATATTAGGTTTTTACTTAGGCAGTAATGACCTATGTACAAAACTAAACCAAGATAAAATCTCCAAACCAAAATGAGTAAAACAGACAAACCAATCCCACATGCAGATAAATAATTACTAAACCCAGATCCATTTCACTGCATCTGCAATATATGAATATAGCTACCTTTTCTTTTTGTTTGCTTTATGGAGAGTTGTCATCTGTTGTGTCGTTGCTTCACTGTAAAATTGCACTGGATCTGCCAACTCATACATGCAATATTAAGCACCACAGGCAATGGATTCATGCACAGCAAATGTTACATAAACTGTTGAGATGATTCTAAGTCCTAATTTATGTCACTGAAAAAAAATCTTTTGTGTTTCTTCCTCCAAACAACTTTACCACTCACATTGTTCATTTATCATTTCAATCAGGAACATATAAGCTACAATCCTTTTCTAAAGCCAGCAGGGCAGTCCTCAATGGACTTGACTCAGAAGAATAGGCATTTATTTAATTGCAGTGCATATCATTTACATAGTCTATTGCCTGTAAAAGCAATTGCATTGCTACACTTTGTCCCACACAGAGAAACATACAGTGAAGGGTAATCTTCTATCTTGAGAGAGTCCAGGAGAGAGGCAGAACCATGAGAGGTTAATACAGAGATGGCTAAACCTGTTTACACAGAGGGCTATACTGGCCAGCTGCCAGGAATCCAAGTGCTATACTTGATTTATATAGCTATTTGCATAGTCTTATAATTTAGAATAAATTTTGCTGATACTAGCAACTTTATCGCAAGTGGAAGTAGAAGTAGTAATACCACAGCAATGAAGAGCTGCAGATTATTTTGCCTTCCTCATAGATACAGCAGCTGTTTGTTGTTTCATTTAGAATGCTTAACTTCGCATTTCCCTTCACTGGCTGGCTGGCTGGGGCACTACTGGTTGGCTGCATGGCTCTAAAGGGCATAGGATGGCATGAAAGAATGACATCTGGCTTCTTCCCTTCAGTTTTCATGCAAGTTCTATCAAAGTAGTCTCATTATCTAAAAAGACAACCGAAAGGAAGAAATCACAGCACTGCTCAGGGGATGTGATGCTGCAGAGGCTAGAATGGTTGTCATGTTCAGACAATTATATGATGATACAGGAGCTCTCTAGTCCAGCCTTCTACTCAAAGCAGAGCCAGCTATGGGCTCAGTCCAGATTGCTCAGAGTTTTAACCTTGGTTTTACAGACTTACTCTGTTTGGGGACTGTGTCTGTTTTGTTACTTGCAGTCAACTTACAGGCAAGTGTCTGAAGCTCTCAGATTTACTCAAATTCAATTTTTTCCTTTGTTTTCTGAAAGATTCTTCTATGTTATAGAGCTCTGATACAACTTTTCTGTAGTTGGGTGAACATTTAGCAGTCAGACCAGTACATCTATGTACTAATGAATCCTGTCTGATAGAAACTAGATCTGTAACCAGCTGTACACAGCAGGTAAGGCATTTGGTAAGGCAGTGAGACATTTGGATGCATTACCAACCACCTTAATCCCAGATGCAGCCCACACACTGCCAATAGTCATCTCTATCATAGAGTATGCTGGTTAGATTTCAAGGGTAGAAACTGAAGGCTTGGAGGAAGTATCTGAGGTTTTTCTGACAATGAAAGTGGCAGTATGACTGTCACCTGAAGAGAACATTCTCTGCATCTGACTGAGGAGCATCCTTTTTCAAAGATGCCATGCTTTGCTGTGTTATTCCTATATTATATATATAGTATTTGGCACCTCTGCAAAGAAGAAAAAGCTCAGAATAATCCCTGAACACAAGGACAGCAGAATCCTCTTACAACATCTTGGAATTATCTGGGGAGATGGACCTCTTAAGCACAGGCAAAGACCTCTAGAACTTTCTACACCTACCTACAGCTTTCCAATGGCTCATGCACTTTACCTACAAGGTTAAATGTGGAATTTCAGCTTTCTTTCATTGGTAAAACCAGAAATAAGTCACTGCAGAGTGTCACTGGAAAGTTGGTGTGTAGTGTATGATGAAGATACAATGGATGTATTGTCTTTCACAAAATCAAAAGGAATTTGTTTTTACTATTAAGTAAGTAGATGATTAAAAAAAGTAGTACCATTTGAAATTATACTTAGAACAACCTATGTGAACTACATTAAATTAGACACCATTCTTCCATTTGAAGTCAATCCATCTACTTCATCTTAGCTCCTGCATATTCATATTTCCTTTAAATTTGTGTTAATAGCCTTCAGGTCAGAAGTATAGATTCAGAGAGTCCTCCATGATTAAAGGATATATAATTCTTTTGTACAATCCACTGTTGGGTGTTAGGCATTTGGGGAAATCCTTCTTTTTGTTGAGTGTACAACAAAGTGCACGTTCCTCAGCAAAGGTTATACATCTGAATTTGCTGTCCATTATTTCTGTGTGTTTTAAAAAGAAAGAGCAGGAAGTTTATGTTCAAAGACTGACATAAGTTTGGAGTATAAAATGAGAATTCTTTCTGTGGAAATAAAAAGGAAAATTGCAGGGTGTAATAAAAAGATCTAACTTTTAATCTAGAAATGAATATTATTTTTTTTTAAAAGCAACTTAGCAGTAATTGTTTTTCCTTCTCTAATGGCTCTGAGGAAAATGTAGTATATATCCTTTCCTGATAATTAGGGAAACAAGGATACAGTAGTTCTGCCCACAGACAAAAAAAAAGGTATTTCCTTTGTGTTTTGAAGGCAGGTGCAAGCTGACTTTGCTCACACTGCAAGACCTCTAGCAGTTGTATAGATTCAATAGTTGGGCACTGAGCTCAGGGTATGTACTGCTGAGAAACTAATGGCTCCTTCTTGGCTTGGAGCAAGAAGAGCAAGCTCCTGCTTGCTTGCAGAATACCATGTAGAAATTAACAGTCAAATGAAAACTCCAGGTTTTACTTTGCCCTTCTTATAAAGCAAACTAATAGTTAGAAAATAAAGGAAGTACTAGAACACTAATTGGAATGGTTAAGGTAAGCTTTCTCTTTTCTGAAAGCTGATCCCAATGTTCTGTTTCATTCTGTATCACAACTAAACTTGGAGTTGCTGAAGTGAGAGAATTCTATAAAGGGCTAGGGTAAATGCTGATAAAACTAGCACTTTTGAAAAGAAAAAGAGTAATTGCCCGTTACTTTGTGCAGTAAAGTATAAATCCTTTCTTTGTTTTCCACTGTGATATTCTTATTATTAAACATTGAGTCACTTGACTACGTAGAAATACAGCATGTGGCCTGTTTCTAGACCCAGGATACACATCTTATCCTTAGGGTCTTACATACAGATTAATCTATCTTTGAACTAACACTTTCTAAATAGTTTGGAATGGCCTTGGAGGTGGAAGGGAGAGAAGAAAAATCTTCATAAAACTCAGGAAGAGGGGAAGTTACTCTAGGTCAACCATGTGTTCTGGAGAGAGAAGGAACTGAAAACTACTATGTAGTTGGACATTCCTTTTTAATTTACAGATTTCTTGAAGTTTCTTACTGGAGATACAGATCCTGTATGGTAAATCTGAACCTACTGTTTCTAGATTTGCTTTTGCAGACTTCTAAGAAATAATCTACCTATCCTTAGGGGTCCAAAAACCACAGGTTGAAGTAATTGAGATACTATAATTACTGGATCCCACATGAACCAAGGTGGCATCTGCTAAGTTCTGCCTTGTATATTATTTCAAGCCAGTATTTTGCATGATCAAACAAGAAATTAATCTAAGAAAATGCATGAACTTGTCTTTTGATTGCATCAACTTCTGATGCTTAGTTACTTTGAGCAAGTGCTGACTCTTGTCAGTCTGCAAAATGGAAAGGAAGAGTTTATCCATGCAGTCTCTCAGTTTATCAGAACACACTATATTTCACTTTATCTCTAGGTAAATACAGCTTTGCAGACTGCTTTTGTTTTCAGTACCTTTCCTTAAATATTTTCAATGGTCACCAGCCTTTGGTCTTTTAGTGCTCCTTGTGCCTTCCCCTTTCCTTGTCCATTCTGCTATGCTAAGTTGTTGACAAGTCTAGTGTCTCTGCAGCTCCAGGTAATTGCTGCTTTATACTTAAGTGACATAAACCCAACACAGGTTACATCTTCCTTCTGCTTCTTTCACCCCTGAATGTCTTGAAAGGGCATTTCAGTAGCCAGGGAGGCTGTCTGTACTGAATGACTTCCAAGAGTCTTTTCAAATCTTTCTCAAGCAGAAGTCCCACTGCTCCCACCAAATCCCTCTTTAAGACTTTAATTTCCTTTCCTAAGCCTTCTTGTTGCCATTCTTTATCCAAATGTCACAAGTGTTACTTCAAGAAGAAGATGGAAAGGCTCTGTCACAAGTTTTTTCTCTCAACTTACCTTCTTTTCTCCAAACAGCTTTTGTTCCTAGTCTTTTCCTCAACTGTTTCCTTCCCCAGTGATGCATGCCAGCATGACTGAACTACTTCTTTCCCCTCCTTCATCTGTCTGGTGGCTCCTTGTATTCATGTCTTGAATGCATTTTAATGTTCTGTGTCTTTAAACATTTAAAAGTAATATCCTAATAATCCTACTCTCTTTCATCTTGAGTATCATTCAATGCTAACCTCTAACCTTTCCCCACCTTCTTCATATCCTCACTGTTCCCTACTGGCCTGTCAGAAATGCAGCTCCTACAACCACCTTCTCAGTCACAGTCTGAAAATCACTTGGGGTCTTCTGTGGCCCCTGGTGCGATAACTGTGCCGACAGCAGAGGGAGCATTAAACTCATTGCCCACGGGAAAGTGTGGGGAGTGATACCCCTGTTCCTAGAATCCCTGTATGGGTAGGATGAGCTCATTAGCCTTCTGGCAGTCATCCTAGGAGAAGGACAACTCTAATTCCAAACCCGGGCAGATGGAGCTCGTTTAGCCCTGTGAGGCCTTCCATCTAAGAGGTTAAACCTCCGTCCTAAGGACCTTGCTGCCAGCGTCCAAGCTTGCTAGGCCCTGGCAGATGAACCTTAGGACTAAAGGGTGGGTCCAGCTCTGCACATGCTGTGTCTCGCCTAAAAGAAATCCATAGTGCAGGCTCGAGGGTGCTATCTGCTATCCTCTTTTTATCAGCGCGCTTGGAAAAGGCGCTGAGGAGGAGCGTGGATGGAGCCCGCCCTGGATCTTCGTTCGCGAAGCCTAGCCACGACAACCACCTTCTCCTGCCTGACCATCAAATCAAGTCTCACAGGATCTTCCATCTCTCTCTTCCATGACCAAATGCTTCATCCCAACCCTTCACCAAGTCAAATCTCTGACTTTGGTTCTTTTTTGTAGTTATCAGTGCCAACCCCAGTGCTCTCCCTCACTCCTGTTGTCTGCTATGTTATCCCCCAGCCTGTGGGTATCTCCTTTTTCTCATTCAAATTCTTCCTCAAAGCACATTTCATCAAAGTCTTTGTCACTAGCCTTCCCTCACCATTCTATTATTATTTACAGACCCTTTAATGATAGGAGAAAAAGTAGAAAGCAAAAAGAAAATGTAAGGGAACACTGTAAGTTGTCACTTTCTCTGCACTTTCAAAAGACTCTTTTGATGTTTCTTGTTCTTCAGGATAAAGTAGGACAGTGTTTGCCTTGTAGAGCACCACAAACACTACTGGTGCCTAACAAATATTGGTAATAACTGTAACTGGTCCTTTCTTTTAAACAGTCACTTGAAATTGTCTATGTATAGGGTTGTATAATCAGGCTGCTGTCTCAGGGGGCTACTGTTAGTATCTCCATCTTGCTTGTGAGCAGCAGAGAGTGAATATGTATTAATAATGAGCTATAAGATACTTGAGATTTTCATCTCACTAACAAGAAAAAGCCAAAGGAAACATACATAAAAGATCCTTGCCTGAAGTGAAGACAAGATGCCATTTTCATGCAGTTCTCAAGCACTCTGTAGGCTCTTTGCTTGTATTTCATAAGAAGCTGCTGTGGCAGACACAGTCAATGGGGACAAGAAACAACAGGGTCAGTTATGTGGGACATGAATACTGTTTCCTGACATACTCGAAATGGTTAAAGAAGTGGGATCCTGCTAGCATCTCCAGCAGAAGTAGAGCTGTGTCTGCACTTCCCATTTCAAAAGTTGGTCAAGAAAGATACTAAGCTCTTTGAAAAATATGGCTCCAGTGCTGAACAAAACAAGTTACAGAGAATAGCTGAGAATTAAGTCACTTCCATAAATATGTTTTCAGCTATAAGAGAGATCAGATCATTCAGTGAATTTCCTCTTTCAGCATAAACTGGAGTTTTGGTGAATGGCTTGTCTGAAGACAAGGTCCTTGTTTTGCTTCTTGTACTTCAGCTCAATGTGGATTTTGAATGGCTTACAAATAGCCTCCTATACCACATTGTAATATGTAACAGCAGCAGCCCCCTGGGGCAGTTCAGAACAGTATACAGTCTGTTACAGTGCAATATGGACACTTTAGGAACAAATGAACTTTCAGCAAGGAGGGAACAGTTACAAAGAGTCTCTGAAAGTCCATTTGGGCTACGCTAAAATCTTTCTTCTTTAGTGAGAATATTAATAAATTTAAAACCTCCCTTTATCTCCAATAAGGAATTCTGTCTTGGATTTTGTTTTCTTGGGGAGGGGAGGGGTTGGTTGTGTTGTGTTGTTTTGTTTTGTTTTTCCCTGAGGACTGCTACCAGGTCTTGACACAGTTTAGCTTATAATGAAAGCCTGTTTCTCCATATTCAGTCTGAATTCTCTTTTCCCAAAGATTTAACACAGAGGAGTGCTGGAAACAGAAGATTTTTTTTCTGTGAAACTGCACTCTATTTTTTTAAAAAAAAGACCTCTTAACAGATTAGGGAGATAAATACTTTGGATATAAAAGCAGAGACTACCTAGTCTTAAGGTGTCCTCACCACATTATTTTTGTGGTCATTTGTACCAATGGGAAATACTCAGTTTTAGCAATGCTTCTTTACCCATTCAGATCTAAACAGGCATACAAGGTTTGGGGAAGCTCTTAAGGTTCAACTATATTGATTCTGTCTGTAGTTCATGTTGGCAGAGTTCCCAGCAGAGGTTTTATGTCTGAAGGTTATCACTGCTAGCTTTGCTCATATGTACAATATCTCATCCCAAAGTGAGGGACAAACCCAGATTTGTGTATAACTTCTAATGGTTAAAACTACTTCATTATCAAAAGGAGAAAATATCTTTTTTGCAGTGATTTGCAAAGCAAATGATACACTTAGGTCTGCAAGTGAGTTTTCTTGTCTGTTGCACACAAAACCTCTTGAGACACTGAACATGTGCTTTTGCCAGTAGGTATTAGCATGCTTTGCTTCCCACTCTTAGGCAACTCTTTCCATTAGATCCTAATGCTTTAAGCAAGAGGCGGAAAGGGAGAGAGATACTGAGGGTAGAGCAAATTCCCCTTGAATAACACAGCTTGTTTACAAACCTTCCACAGCCTGAATGAAGCCAACAGGAGGTCTCTAAATTACCTATTGGAAAAGCATTTCAAGATAGTTTGTGTGGTGGAATGGAATTGATAATAGAAGTTGCTTGTCTGTACCCCGTGAACTGATTAGCTCAGGAAGAGTACACACATTAGCATTCAAAGCCTATTCATCTGTACACTGGCACAGAGAACAGTCTCTGTGGGAGGCTTAACTGGGAGAATTACTCTTTCTTCTATGGTGTTTATAGTTAGTTGGGTTATAAAGGATCCAAAGCCTTTAAAAGAGACTTGGTCTTCAGGAAGTCATTGAAGATGCTAGAAGCTGAAGTGCTTGGCAACTAGCAGGACTGAAGCAACTGCTGTATTGCTTTCTATCAAGCCTAGCATTTTGCACTGCAAGAAAATTGTTTATTAGTAACACATCTAAAATAATGTCACTAGTCAGGATCCAGTAGCCAAGACAATAACGTGTGAAATGTGACAATTGTTCCTGCAATGCTGTAGATGCTAATATATATGTAAAAACGCTCAAGAAATTCAACAAAGTAGTTGTCCTATAGCAACAGTAATGTGCATTTTTAGCCCTGCATCTTGACAAGAAGAGAAAATTTAAAGGGATGAGGCTGAAATACAATGGAGCACCACAACACTCTGATTTCTTAATGTGGGCTGTTAAATTAACAACACTCTTGTATGAAGTTTTGTCTATACAAAGTCAAAAACTGAACTTCCTTCTGCCCATACTGTAACTGTCACTACTAGGAAAGGTTTACAGAAACCCAAAGGAATACTTACACTCTTCCTCCAAACAAATGCTACATTGGTACCCTCAGAGTCACCTATCCTTGAGTAATGTGCACAAAGGAAACTATCTTCAAACATAACCTGCAGGCAGGCTTGGGAGACTGCCAGGCCCACATGCAATGTTGCATTTTGATTTGTGCATCCTAGGAGCCAGGATTTTCAAGGACAGCATCTCCACGTGAGAATAGCTATGGGCCATGTCAGCACTTGAGAAGCTTCCCCTCATCAAAAGGAAAGACAAAAGCCTTAATGCTCAGGAGTGAAGTTGACCTACAAACTCTCAATAACTCCCCAAGTTAATTTGGGTTTTGTTTGTCTTCTGATTTCAAAGAAGTCTTGCTTCATATCTATTTTGTTACCACTGCAGTTCTTAGCTCTCCAGCTAGTATGTTACTGTCGCATTGCAGGAGCCTGAGTGCTGTAAACATCTGTCCCAAGGGTTGAGAATCCATTCAGGCCATGCCTGCCTGAACCAGGCAAATATGGGAGCTGGAGAGCTTGCTTGGTCAGCCAGCTTGTCTTTATACTCTTTGCAATATTGCACCCTGCCTGCTTTTCCCACTAATGCCTCACCGAGTACATCTTTGAATATTACTAAGATGATACTCAGTTTGATAATTAGTCTTTTTCAGACTCCAATTGGTTTAGCATTCAGAACTCTGAGCTTACTCTTAACTCTTTCTTTGTTAGCTTGCTTCTGTAAATCAGCATCTGCTGAGATTGAGTATTCCCTTCCTTCATTTATATTATTTCTATTTTAAAGGTATTTATAGATTGAAGATATGGCCCCTTGACTTTTCTCTGGGTGATATTTATAGACCTTTGATAATCATGCCTTGTATTTTGTGCTTATATTCCAATACTTACATGCTGTTTGTTAGCCATTGCATTGCTGCCTTGCTCCCTCCCTCCTTGCCCCAGTTTTGCTCTGCATTATCTTGGAAGTTGTGATACCAGGACTCATTTTATGTAACCTTATTAATTGAAGGAGATATAATATATAATCTATCAACACTCCAGCCCTGAAAAACATTCTTAAACAGTGGCTATTTTCTTACCTTTTAGAAGCTTGCTGCTGTTTCTCCTGCTGCTTGGGGCAGGGATTGTCTCTAGCTGTCTGTACAGTGCTTAGCACGGTGGATTTCCAGTTGCCTCTGGATTCCTTTGATGGTTCTGTAATGTGATATAATTAGAAATAAAGGCAGCAATGACTGAAAAGTGAAGAAGCAAGTGTAATGCCAGAATCTCACCAACTCTGCTTTTTTTTTGTAAGGAACTTAATTTTCACACAGAGCATTCCCAAACTCCAGTAGCTGTAAAAGAGTTAGAATTGAAGGTGATAATGATATGAACTGGTGCAGATTTCCCTGAACCATATGCATTATCAGCAATCTAGGCTAATAAATTCAGTTAAGTAGCTGTGAAAGTGATCTGAATTATTTAGTTTACTTGTCCAGTAAGAACTCACAATTATTAAACTTTGGCCAGCTACTGCATGTACAATTTTCTCTTCTCTTCAAATTTTTCTCTGTGTGCAGTTGCCATATTTTAAACACACATGATCAGTCATTTTTCTGCCCTCTAACTCATGTTGAGTTATTTTTATGATTTTTTTCTCCTGTTTCCTCCATATAACTTCTGCTTTAACTTTACCTCTAAGTTTCAGATAGAGTCTCAATTGTATCTTATTCTGACCTTAAAATATCTTAAGAATTTGTCTCTGTGCTAATGCAAGCTAGATTCAAGAAAGAATATAATCTTCTTAGTTAACTAACTTCATTTTTAACTTCTGAGAACAAGTGGAAGCTTAACTTGTCCTGAAATGACTGGGACTTTCATTTATCTTTGCCTGGCTTTCCTCTGGTGAGAAGGCATTTTCTTAAACAAGTCATATCAAAAGGGAGACTTCTCTAATTTCAAATACTGGTGAAGATCTAGCTCTTGCTCTGTTTGTCACCACTCATGACAAGCAGTCACAGTTCACAGGACAGCTTTTTCTTTAGTGTTGAGATTCTTTGGTTTGTCTACAGGGCACAGTGGATGGAGCACAAACTGCTTTCCATGTCTTCCTTGGGAGAAATCCTGATGAATTCAGACTACCCACTCTTCCTGATGAGCAGTCTCTGTGTCACTTTTGCNTAATGCATCCTAGGATGCCATTGGCCTATTGGCCACAAGGGCACATTGCTGCCTCATGGGCATCCTCCTAGCCACCAGCACTCCTAGATCTTTTTCCCCAGGGCTGTTTTCCAACAGATCAGTTCCCAGTCTGTACTGATACATGGCTTTGTTCCTTCCCAGATGCAGTACTTTACACTTACCCTTGTTAAATTTCATCAAGTTTCTCCCTGCCCATCTCTCTAGCCTGTCCAGGTCACTGTTTAACTGTTTGTCCTTTAAAAACCCAGGATTTTTTTCTGCAGATAACAAGATCTTTGGAGCCTTGGCTTGCTGTTTTTAGGAATGTCCTTCTCTATCACCTGCCAGCTTCTTACACTTGTAGAAGGAGCTGATATTTACATGGACCCTTACAGAATCCAGAGGAGTGACATATTAGAAGTATTCTGATGTCTTAAGCACACTTTTTAAAGGGTAACCTAGCCCACAAGTAGCAAAGGTAATGCATTCTTGCTAAAAGGATTGTGTGTGGGGGTTTTTTTTTCTTTTAACCTTTTAGATGAGTCAAAAAAAATATCTTCAATATCAACAAATCTCATGGACCCATCTGGGATATTGCAGAGAGCAGAGTGAAAGCACTTGTCTCAGTGCAGGGGAGGATAGCACAGTGATGGCATTCGTGTGCTCCTGAGCATGCACCTCCCATGCTGTGCTAACTTACTGTGCTGCCTGGCCTTGAGTGAGGCCTTAGGTTAGAAAACCATACAAGTCCAGTAGGGTGAGAGAACTGAAAGCCTGGAAACTCACAACCAGTGATTTCAGTGACTAACACACCTGTAAGATTAACTTAAACTTTATAAGGGAACATTTCTCCAAAAGAAATATCTCTTTACCTCTTCAGGTGGAATGTGTTATACTGATTTTTATGATTTCAAAGCATCATCATCCAAGGCTGCACTATAAAAGTACAGTCTCTTATGTGTGCCAAAATATTATATAGAGCACAGTTTGTGAATACATTATTGCTGGTAAACCTGGGGGATATTTGACATATTTTGATGCTGTTAATAAGCTAATGACATAAAATAAGACCATTTCTAGATGAGGAAACAAAAGGTTATCTACCAAGTAGGCCATTTCAATAAGAAAATGCTTATTCAGGGTTGAAAATAAGTTTCAAAACTTCTTGGAATAAAAGCCTCCAATCTTCCATTACTTTATCTGCAGAAATCTAGGATATTGCTGTAAGAGTAAGGTGGGGAGATGCTGTGTGAGCTGCTCTAGAATACCATAGTATCTCTGCTTGCTTCTGTAGCTAGGAAAGCAAAGCCCCTTTGCCCCTGTATTAGTTGTTGAGAAGTAGTAACCTTAATGTAGAACAAATGAAGTGTGCTATCACTAAGGGATTTCCAAAAGAGCATTATACTTGTGACTGTAAAAGCTACATGTGGCAGACTTGAAAAACCACACAAATTCCCTTGTTTTCTGCTGTTACAGCTTTGGCAGGCCCTCTCTTGGGGCCTTTGCTGCTAAGATGCATTAATTCTAGCACTTAAGCTCCCATGTTCAGTGAAACAGAGGCATGAACTGACCTTTCCAGAAGGAAAAGGTTAGTGTTGAAAAACACTGATTTGAGCAATCCATCTTCTCAAGGTAACCCTAGAGTTTATGGTTTGCTTAATTATGCAATGTTGCTGTTCCCTTGAAAAATAACTTCCTTTCTAAAGTGATCTGTGTAGCTGAACCACTATTCCCACTCATAAACTGTTTGCATTTTAATTGCCTGTTTTCTTTCTCATATGTCTTTGTCACTTGATAGCATGGAGCAGATGTTGAGATGCATCTGCCTCTGTATCTTAGATGCTGCTGAGGTGGCAGCCAGAGAGATGTTCTCATAAAATCATTCTGGTAGTTCTTTCCTACAGCATCAGGAGAGATGACTGTCATAAACAGGATAACATAATGCCCTGATCCACTTTGCATCAGTTGTTTCCGTTATTCCAATACATAACAGTGTTGTTAATCAGACAACTGTGTCACATAAAGAGCTTTAATTGGGGGTTGAGTAGTATGTCTGAGCAGAGGAGAACTTGGGATCAGTATTAGGACCACTTCTTTACAGACAATGTATTGAGCAGAAGAGTTTCACCAGAGCAATGGTGGAAACCTCATTGCGTCAGTTACCTGAAGTGCCTAGACAAGGCTCCTGAGTGATATTGTAGGGAATCATTTTCAATTGACAATTCAGAAGTATTATCTTGTGTAACAGCTGGTAGCTTTGCTTGATATCCTCTGAATCTGTCTTTCCCAGTGAGCTTGACAGCCACATCTCAGGAAAGTGGACTTTGTGACACCTAGAAGAGGCTCCTGGACCTTGAAGCTACTAAGCAACAGTGAAGTCATGTCTGCTGAAAGCTTCTGAAGTGCTGCTCATGGCTGCTCTGTGGTTCTGTGTGAAGCAAGATATGCATTTGCAGGTCCTTCTCTAGGTAACCCAGCCTCCTCCTTCCCAAATGAGAATATAATGGATGTATGTGGCATGAGTGAAGAACAGACCACTACACCAGTTCCAAAAGCTCAACTGAAATACCAATACAAGGATACTTCATTAAATGCTTGGTGTGGTGCTCTGTGCCTACAAAGATCATTGCTCCATTCACTGCTTTGCCTTGTCTTGCTTTAAATGATTTGGGCTAATGATGCTTCCATCAGGAGATTATTTTGCAGTTTAATGGAGTTCCAGGATGTCTCTCCTGATACCCTTTGACTTATATTTTCCTTTATTTAGCTTCATCCTATTAATTTTACTTAAAAAAAAAAAATCTTTTATAGCTTTGTGTTTTTACACGCTCTGAATATTTTTAGGCTGTTCTTATAGTCCCCAAGTAGCCATTACTGGGAAATATTTTGTTCTTCCTTCTTGCAAACTACATGCAGCATTTAATTGCAAGCTTGAGATTACCACGAAGATAATAAAAAGTCATTTAAATTAGAACTGATTGGAAAATATAACCATGGGACAAGAAACCAACAGGAATGCTAGGCCAAATCCAGCAAAGATTTTAGACCTTTAGTTTTCAAGGAGATAATGCTGGCATTGATGTGAAGCTGGGACTCTACAGAGATGCTAAAAGCCTACATTAGGAGATGGAATCCCAAATGCTTTGTTAAACACAAGCTTTTGTATTTCCATACTTTGGAAGTCTTTTTGTTTTCTGAAAGTACATCAGAGCAGAAGGCCCTGGCTGCAACATACACAAGGATGCCATTTGCTGCCTTCACCTGGGGGTGTGGAGGGGGGATCACAGCTACCTGTAAGGCCATCACATGGTGTATGTTTGTGCTCAGTAGAAGCTCAGTGGTAAAGGAAAAGGTGCCTGATTTTGTTGCACTTTGTCTCTTTCAAATGAAAGAACATGTTTGCTTAGAGATGTCAAGAAAATTCTGATGTGGCACTTGAAGATGTGCAACAAATACTGAACAAAGTCTGTTTTAAGAGCCTCCAACCTTTGCCAGCCCAGGCACTGATACCCAGGAAATAGCATGCTGCTGCATTGGATGCTGTGTTTTGCTCTTCTTTCCTGTCTCTACATTAACATTTTAATTTCCTACTGCTGTTACCAAAATGACATCAAGAGTTCTTCACCCAAGCCAACATTTCTCACCACGTGAGCTATACAGAAAGCGTTACTGTGCCAAGTGCTGGCAGTGTCCCAGGGTTTTTTGCTGTGTCAGGCCATCAGCCCTCTCCTTCTTGAAAAGACCCAAAAATAAATGCATTTCCTCATTATCAGCTTAGTTCTATGGGAGCTGGCAGCACACACCANGATGACTTCCAGAGGTCCCTTCCAACCCAAACCATTCTATGATCTTTCTGTATTAGACCTCTCAAGTCTTTTAACATATTTGTGATCTCTTCACTAGGTGTTGCAGGGTGCAGTTCACTTTGCTCTGATTCTTCTGCTTAAAACCTGTTTGTGTAAACTCTGAGTGTATACGAAACATCTTTCCTCCTTTAAGATCCTTTGGCATCATCCTCTTTCCACTGGGGAAAAATAAAGGAGAAAGTTCCAATTTCTTGTGACGGTATCAACTGAGAGCTCCCTGCAGGTTGGAGTGGTGCAAACAGGCTCTCATCTATTCCTAAGATAGGAGATGTGAAATAGTATCTCGCTCTTATTCTGACAGTTAAACCCATGAGAACTAAAGTGTACCTGTGAACTAATCCTAGATAACTCCTAGACAAAAATGCACGGACAAGTAGGTGCCTAATTGTGCTCTTTGTCACTTGGTTAGTGCTCTAGCTCATTCATTAGTGGGGGCAGGAGGAACATGCACTATTTGATTCTCATCCTTTGGGGCAGCTATGTGAGAACCTTTTGGTTTGAATCAGAATCCTAGTGCCGTTTCAGTCCAGCAGTGAACAAGCAGATGCTTCCATTTGTGTCATTGGATAAACTTCAATAATATTTATTGTCAGAAGTTAAATGTGAGTGCCTGAAGTATAAAAAGAAACAACTATTTAACTTTTTTACCAGAATTACAACTACTGTCACACATATGCACTGTGCCTATAAAGCTTCTGTATAAATGGGACTTAACACAAGTATGATTGGTTGCAGGTGGTCAAATAATAATGCAGAAATCCTGCATGATGGCACAACTTACTTGGAACTCTCTATTTCCTGGACCCTTGCAAATTTTTTAGCAAGTAGTTTTTATGGAAAACATGCTTTTTCCACTTACGTAAGTATCTTCCCAGCAGATCCTTTCTTGCTTCAATGGTAATAACAACTTCTATTCTGGTTTCCAGAACTCTTAAAGATATTGTTTTCCCACTAGAGCAGTGAGTGAAATTGCCTGCCATGACACATCTGAAAATCATTCCATTCCCAAAGAGTCCATCTGAAGCCCTTGTCTTAAAAGTAGCAAACCTTTAAAGCTACTTGGAGTTTCATCTTTTAGAGTACTAGTTGGAGAAAAATTGTTCCAGAGGTTTTTGTTGTACAAGTTTGAGAATATTTCAGCTAGTTTTCATTTATTTTTGTTTTGTGTCTTTGAACAAAGTGGTGACATTTCTCCAGGACTGACCAATACTACACTGAAGACCATATGCAACCAGCCCTTTTATTAAAACTTCAAATGTGAGCATCAGGGAGCTCAGAAACTGAAAAAACTGTATTTCTCTCAGCTTTTCTAATTAATTACATAATGGACAGATTGAATGAGTAAACTGTCTGAAGTGGCTGTTACGTGTTTTTTCTGAGATTTCTTTTAAGAACTGCAGGAGAAAAGTTATGTAACTACAAAAAAAAAAAGGTGGGAAAACCACTTAAAGCACTGAAATTTTTATAATTGTTTCACCAGAAGCACTAGTGACTCATACTTTAATTTCTTTTACAGGTGATGAATCTGAGGTTGCTTGGCTCAGGCACAACTCTTCCTGGAGAAAAAAAGGCCAAAAGCCAATTCACAGAAAGATGAGTTGAATACTAAAACTCAAGATGACAAGCTGACAGCCATTTGGCATCTGCTCTCAGATGGCAGCCAGCTGGCTTCTCACAACAGTAGATGCACCAGAAACATTGTTAGGAAGAGCTTGCTGAGAAAGTCAACACAGTACGTGCATAGATGAGACACCTCCTGTAAAGCTCCTCTTGCACAAAGCCTGGTGGGTTGGGGTGCCACAGCAGCACTGCTGGAGCCCTTGTGTCTTTCCTCACAACACATGCATCCCCCACTACCTTTAAGGAGTTAACAGATGAGTGATGAGCATGTATCAGTAAAAAACACCTGTTTTTCTGGTCTGTTTTCATGCTAATATACAACAGTATATACTTCTATGCAAAGCAAGGCCAACCATTTGACTTCAAGGGTAATGTAACTGTTGAATGAAAGCTTCAGACTGTTGGCTGTTTGCAAGTGGAATTACTTTTGTTTGCACAGTGCCTGGTAGAAGATGAGCTCACCTATTGTTGTGGTTCATAGTGCCAGTACAGTTATGATTATAGGTCTTCTTCTGGGAGAAGGTGGAAGCTTCCATCCCTGTTCTGCTCTAGAGAGAGGTTAAAAAACAATTGGCATACCAAGCTGTCATACTCTGCGCTGTCGTGTGGACACAGTCCTATTCTCAGGTCCCACTGACTACAGTGCTGAAAAGGGGCTGATGACAGCAGTACAAGCCATTGTTCTTATTAGGGGTAAAAATGAGAGCAGGGAGAAGTATTTGCATCTACAAAGACCTCACATACATTAAAATTTATGCGAGAAGTCTAAACAGGATCTTCTGTCACCAGCTGCTGGATGTGTATCAACTTCAGGTCTTTCTCTACATCCTGTCTGAATCAGCTTTTTCAAGTGCTCTTTGTTTTGGCTCTGAGAACCCCTGTTCCATCTCTGGTTTACTGGTAGCTGTCACAGCCACACCATCCATCATCTGAAGTATTTGTATCATCATGAATTCAATGCAGAATGCTGAGAGCTTGCCACTTCTGGCAATTAACTTGAGATAAATAAAAGTGGTAAGAGGAGGCATTGAGTTACCCACCTGCAGAAGCCTGGCTCAGCCCCAAGTGCTCTTAACACATGAGAGCCTCTGAGGAAGTGTTAATTGCAATGTATTCCTTACAGTCTTTTGTTGATGCGTAGAAGATTGAGGAAATGGGAAGAAAAGGAAAATGCTCTGTCTTTTGAGTCACAGAAGAAAATATGCAGGAACTGGGCTCTAGAAGAACACCAGTTATTCTCAGAAGCTGGTGAAAAAGAATATGCTCAGAAGAGGGGAACAGGCAGAGGACTGGTGCCATGAATAGCAATCTCCATCTGTGCTCTGGCCATGGTCCAGGCAGTATGACATAGCTTGCATGATACAGTGCCCATTTGGATTATTTATATAACACCATAGGTGCTATGAGTATTGTAGGAAGATGAGCTGTGTGACCTGAGTGTCTTCTGTTGAGAGTGAGACAGACACAATCCAGTGATTAATTGTAAGGTACAAACATGGGAAAGGGCAGCACTGAATCAGATAAGAAACAAAGCTCAGGTAAAGGAGCAAATGCTGATCAGGGCCATAAAAATGGCATGAGAAAAGGCAGAGGATTGCTAGGTGGAGACAAAGTGCTGCACAGTAAGGGAGCCAAGAGTGAGAACTGAGAGTAGGACCAAAAGAACAGTGAGATTAGGCAGAGCTATGTGTCTCTGGGAAGTGAAGTCACAAAGATGTGAACTTGGAAGAAAACAGGAAACTGGGCTGTAGGGGTGGTGGATTGTGATATGTGTGTATAGTATGCAGCTGGTTAAGCAGAAAATCTGACTTAGGACAAAATGTTTTCAAAAGACATAGTCCAAAAAAAGATACAGGATAAAGACAGAAGTGTTTGGAGTAGATTCAACCACTGCAGCAAATGCCTGCCATGATAACTATGCAAGTTTGTTGATACTGCTCACTTGGGGTGGCTTGGTACAAGTAGAGTTCATGAGGTAGGAGGGAAATGCAATATGCCAGCATCCCCATGGCCATAGCTAATGGAAATAGTGAGGAATACACTCCCTGCACTGCATCCTGAACACTCTGCCCCCAAAAGACCACTGAGTGACTACACCTCATGTCATCTGGGCTATAAAGACCTCTCAAAAGTGAGTGTAATACCACCTGCTCAGAACATGGATCCAAATTAACTGTAACACAGGGATTTAGCCCACTAAACCAAATGATTCCCTAAGGGACAGTATCACAGTCGTGTGGTTTCCTACCTGCACACATCCAGTAATGCCTCAGCCTTAGAAAGGGAAGATGCATGCCATATGTTATACAGGACACAGCAGGGAGCCTAGATGCTGTGATGGGTTGGAGACAATTGCTGTAGTCCTGCATTATCTCTTCTCCATGTGGTATTGCAGTGATTCTTTTTTTCTCTATATAGAAAACCATAAAAAGACTGTTGAAGAAATCAAGTTTTTGCTGAAGATAGAGAAGATCCTTTGGCAATTCAAATGCTGCCCCTTTGGGAGAAAGAATGGAGAAGTACAGGCAGGATTGCATTCAGCAGCTTGGGAACAGCTGGGGAGCAGTGTAAATGTTCATGACAACTGCTGAACTGCAGGACAGAATCTGCCCTGTGCAGACTGGGAGTGATGACTATACCATGGACCTGGGGTCAGCTGAAGGGCAACAGTATCATCAAAAGCATCATTTACTGCACCATTCGGGTCAGAAGAAACCAGGAAGGAAATTGTTACGTGAGTGTTTCTTCACTGTATTGTTTACAGGACACACAGGGAAATTTTTGGCTTAATATCTTGGTAGTTGAAAAGGCAGAGCCAGCATACTTGAGAAGAAGAATTAGCAGCACTGAATTTGGCCATAGCAAAAGTAGATTTCCATGCTGACTGCTGCAGAGATTACATCTTTGTTCATGTTTATTTCTTCAGTGGCAGTTCTGACAGATTCCCATATCAAATCACTCCAGCTCAGGCCAGCAGAGCTATTCTGTCAGGTTTTACACACTTACCTAAGGAAAAGATGGGATGTGACCTTGACCAGCATAACTGAGCTGGGAGCAGCCTCCAGTTCAGAAATACTTTCCTGGCAGAGCCACACAGTTACCTGGATGATCTGCTTTGTTTTATGAGGCTTCTAATGCACTGGTTTTACACTGTGGCTGCCTAGCCAGACTCCCCATGGCTCTTAAGTCTGGATGCAGAGGCCATTTTAGCCTGACCCGAGATTCCTGGAGAGGGACAGCCCAAAATATTGTTTCTCTGATGTATATATTTCTATGGTGGTAAGGGGAAAAGTTACAAAGTATTGGTCTGATCAAATGTTCTGTTGTGAGGAGCAGAGATATTGGAGGAACCCATATCAATGTCCTGTTCTTATACAATGTATTTGGACAGAAAGTTCAGAACATCTTTTGGACTAGGATTAATGAAAGAAGGGCCAGCATCATTCAAACAATATTGGAATTAGATTTTCAAAGATCAGGATAAACTATTTCTCCAGTGGCTTAATTCTATTTGCTTTATTAAAAGCCTACTGCATTGCAGAAAAATTTATTTTGGAGGACAAAATTCTTCAAACAGAAGAAAATGAGTTTAGCCTTTTGTGCACGAGAAAAAAGGCAAAGAAAAAGATCACGGAAGCCAAATTATGACACATTTGTTTGGAATCACTTAAACAGCTGTAAGATGTATTTTTCAGTATTTTTAGAATTATTTTTATGTGCTATAGTAGAACTGGAAAGCAGCTGATATAATTGATGCTTTTATTTCTGTACAAGGATGGTTCACTAATCACTGTTAGCAGCTCTGTGTTAATGGCTTACCCTTCCAAAACAATAAGTAGGAATTTTTAGGGTCCTAGAGGAAGTATCTTGGCTTGATCCTTCCAGCTTTAAGCCTGAGTTGTAAATCTCATACTAAGACTTCTTTAAATATATAGATCAAATAACAGCCAAGAACTAAAACAGTTTTGTGCCTCAATTCTTTTTGCCAAACACAAGCTAAATTTTAAAAGCAAGATCATCCATAGGATGGTTTTGTTACTTTAGTGACATACCAATTGCATTTAGTGCAGAGCTAGGGTCATTTAGCTAGAACTTTATGGTGAGTAAACATTGCTCTGTGATTCAGCTACCTCTTCTTGCTGAGACTTCACTGTCACACCTCACCACTTCTTCTGGGTGCATCTCTGTGGAATAAGTCAGTTTTATTCCCTATGACACAAACCAGGGTAGACCTGATTCTTCTTCCTGAAGCACACTCTATTTTGGATCATGTATGAGTAATCTTACACTTGCTATATCCTTAAAATTGCACATGTGATTGCCTAGCTGCTTGGGACTAAATTCAATAATCCTGATAGGTTTCTTCTTCCATCTTTTAATTCATGGAGCAGTAAAACAACAAACTGAACACAGGTTTGAAGAGCTCTAGGTTATTCTCCTAACCACTGCTCCATCCTTTCTTTCCTGCCTAATCACATGTGGAGAAGTAGACAATAGTGAGAAGCTGGAAGGCCAGGTGGAAAGAACTGCAAATGGCCTCTTGGTGAGAAGGGTCATTTGTTAAGCTCTCTGGTGGCACAGGCACTGATCAGTCTTGCTGAAGACCTATTCCACAGATCTTGTGAACTGACTCTGCTCTGTTGTTAGGATACATCTAAATCAAGATATTTGAATGTAAATCAGAACGTGAGCATCTCCAGTATATGGAGTTGGGAATTTGTCTCCATCAGTCCAGTTAAACTAACTCTAGGCTTTGGTTTTCATCCAGAGCTGAGGATTCTGACCATAAGGAAAATACAACAAACAAAATCTTTCTTAATCTAATATACCTGATGTTGTACCAAGTTCCTTTGACATCTATCAACAGAAGACCAGAGTGCACTCCAGAGTTGCACCTTGACTGTAAATCCTTCATAGTTATTTGTTATAATTATTTGTTCCCAGTTATTTGTCAGATGGGTCAGCATTTAAGCCAAACAATGTTCTTTTCAATCATGAAATATTTGAACTTATTCACTGCCTCTGAGTGTTTCAACAATATCCTGCAGATATCAAGCAGTTGCAGTGGCTACAGGTGCACTGAAAGTTGCCAGGGAAAGTGGGAGAAGGAATAAAGGCTCAATCCAGACTTGTTTTAAAAATGGAATCCATTTAAGAGTGAGGAATGACCTCATGTCCTTTTTCTTGGCCCATTCTTTTCCTCTGAGATTAACAAATAAAACAAAGACCATGCAAGAATTTTTGTGTTTTCCACTTTGGCTTCTATTTTTGTCATTCAGGGAGGCAGATGCATGTAGTCTGACAGGAGGCATTAAGCTCAGGGAATATTTTTCAGTTCAAAAACTTTACCCCCCTCTAAGCAAAATACTTCAAAAAGAGGAGAGAAAGAGCAATTGCCTTCTGCAGCAAACTTACCAAACATTTTTGATACTCAGGGCACTTTCTTTCCTGCACATCAAAGGAAAATATCACTCTTCATTAAAGATATGAATTAACTTATCACAGGATCTAATTGATATTTCAATTCCAGCAAATATCACACTTACCTTTTTGTTCTACAGCTGTGTCGTATCTGACAGCTCACTGAGCAGTCAATACTGTGGAGAAATCACAATCAGCTTTGTAAAGCCTGTCAATCATTAAAAAAATTCAAGTTCTCTTTAGACAGAAAAGACTGTCTTTGAAATATATTGGACACTGTGAGTTTTAGCCTCAGGCAAAGCCAGAAATACAGGAGAAAAATAAACACCTGGAAGAACAATTTCTAACTACATATTTCAAGCACCAAAGAAGGTCATTCAATTGATTGATTCATACTCCAAAGTGGTTATCTGATTTTTAACAGGAGCTTCAGGGGTTTGATGTGAGCAGAAACAAGAGCTTCTACCTTTGTATGTGCTTAAAGTGGGAGTATTGCCTTTAGCATTCAAGACTAAAGGACACAGTTTGTTTTTTAAAGGGTTGGAGAGGAAGAAAGTGGAAGAGATTAGGTCCTCTTCAGAACTTCAAGCTTACATATCAATTGTCCTATGACAAAAAGAAGGATGACTGCTATGGAAAATGGTCTGGCAATTCCTTCAGTCCCTCAAACTCTCTTATTTCTGTTCAATCTTGTGCTGGTGCCTCTGTACAAGGAAAGCAAGAAATCTAACCTAGATGAAAGGTAATCTTATGACAAGGTATGTGACTGAGCCTCAGGATTCATTTCCAAGGCCTGCTGTAGCCTGTGTGGACTTGTACACATCCCTCTCAAACTAACACTCTTAAGTTTGCAGTGGGGCAATAACATAATGGTATGATATTTGATAAAGTCAATGTTTGTGTGGTGATGAGGCTTTCAAAAATACAGAAGAGCAAAACCAGCACCACCTCCAGAATCTAAAATTAACCTAACCACATCATAGAAATTCTGCATAAATAGCTGGGGTTTTTTTTCTGAGTTTGCATCCTTTCTATTAAAAAAAAATAAAGACTAAAGTTTGTTCTGTTCATTTACATTTGAGGAATGTGTCTTGCCACAGGTCAAATGAACGTTCCCCTGGGAAGGCAGAGCACTGATTCCAGAGAATCATTGCTCTTGAAATGTGCTGGATGGTGAAGATGAGGCAGGGAAATACACTTGCACTTGAACTTCAGACAAGGGCTCACATTTTGAAAGAGGAGTTTCTAGAACATGTTGCATTTATTCTAGTCTGTGTGGAAAACACTGTAATGGAAGTGTGCCTTATCTCCCTAATGTGTTCAGGTCTTAATTCTGGTCTGTTTTCTTGACTTAAGGTTTGAACAGATTAACTTTAAAAATATAGTTTTAGTCTGAGGTCTTTAAAATGGCAACCACTGCCTTGTTATTTCCTTTCCATTTTGGCAAATATGTTTTTCTCAGTTTCTTCTCTTTAGTATATGCACCACTAAAGTGGTCAAATCATCACACTGGCTTTAAAGATTCACTAGTCCTAGTAAACTGTAACAATCACAGCTCCCAGTTGAACAGAATATCCTCCATTTGTTCTTGTGCCTTTCTTTGTTCTATTTCTGTCCTTTTTTGATTCCCAGTAAGCTCCAGGCTTGATTCAACTCTCATTTGCAGAACTGCTAGAATAGCTGAAATATGATAACAAAAATACTGGGTTGCTAGTACAGAGGAGCTCTTTATGTTTGACATCAAGAGTGAGGTGAAAGCCCTTACCCATGTTCACCTTTGCATTCCATCTCCCAAACTGCTTTGCTTTTTAAGAGCTACATTATTCTGCTGCAGTACTTTCCACCAAAATTGGGTATGTTATCCTGCTGCTGCTCATACTTCCCTTACCTGTATGCTCTTCTCTCCCCCTTCATGATTCCCTCAGGCAATGGCCTTCTGCTGCTGCCTGAGTCCTTCAGGATGATGTCTGGTGTCCCACAGGCTCTTTGCATCCTTTCTATTACCTTGCCTCAGTGCTTTTCAGCCTTGCCTCAGTGAGTGGTAATTGTCCAGGGGGTAGCTCAGGTTTTTGGACAGTCAAAGCCTAAGATGAAGAGATCTATAGTTAATGAGAGGTAGTAGCAGGAGCTGATGGGCAGGATGGGCTGCACTCAGCCTGTGAAATGTGGCTGATAAGACTTCATGGAGGCAGACTACAGTCCCTGGCTCCAGTGGAGACCTGGAGAGCAACAAACTGATGGCCTTGGAGACTGGGACTTGGAAGCAGCCTGAAGTCTCCCCACGGGGTGGCAATGCAATATCTGAAGCATTAAGCAGCCCTTCAGAGCTGCCTTTGTCATCTGAACATTCAGCTTGAGACCTGCTTAATGAGACTAAGCCAGGAATTGTTTTGACTGAGTGTCTGAGCTAGAATTCTTTGAATAAAACGATTGTTTTTCTCTGCAGCCTCTTACAAGCTTGATTATTCCACTAGAGACATTTTAAGACCAGTCCCAAGAACATATTTTGAGCTTATTAAAAGCCTGTCTTAAAACTGGCACATACAAGCAGTAATCAATGAAAACCTGGCACTGGTACATGGAACTGCGTTGTGCTGGCCATAATATTGATGTTTGCTGAATATTTACAGCATTGAAGCAACAGTTCATTTCAAAGAAACAAGTTGGAAAGAATGTTACACAGAAAGCAATAAGTAAATTATATCAAATACCATATGAGCTTTGATGCAGCATAAGCAAAGCATTAAAGACAGCTAAGGATGTTTTGATAAAAAGATCTGTGTGAGATGTTCTGCACAGAATTAACATAGCTTTTGGTAGCATAACCTGTTGGGTTTTTTTCCTCCAAGAGGTGGTTTTCAGAAAGCAAAGTGATTCAGAATTGTGTTGAGCAATTACACAAGAGGTTAACTTGGTTTTGCTGTGTGAGTGCTACATTTCACCTTGGGGATGGATCCATGTCTGTCTAGAATGTAATTTGACTGCTGTGTGTCATAAAACAGGATACAAGTTGTTTTTGCAAGAAGAAGATGGAAGAATAAATCTATACTCAAGAAAATATGGCTTTTCCTGATTGATAAAGACTCAATATGTTCTCAAGAATGGAGTGCAGAGAAAGCCTTTTCCCCAGTTCTGATAACACTGACAAATTGTAGGGTACCTGACCAAACAAAAATTATTTCTTTGTCAAGCATTGTAACCAAAGATTTTCTGCAACATTTTTATTTTNCTGGCACAGGTTGCTCCAGTTCCCATCCCTGGAGGGTTTCAAGGTGAGGCTTGCCAGGGCTCTGGGCAAGCTGATGTAGTTGGGGATGTCCCTGCCCACTGCAGGGGTGTTGGACTAGATGACTTCCAGAGGTCCCTTCCAACCCAAACCATTCTATGGTTCTATGATTACTTTACAGGTATCCTTTCTAGCTAAGCAAGGAGAATATCCCTTAAAAGTTGTGTTTTATTTTAGTCTTGAAAGGAAACTCACCTGAAATTGAAAACATTGAAAATGTTACAGTCAGCATTTGTAACTTCCATTTTTGAAATGCTTTCTGTATTCATATGTCAAAGTGCACAATGAACAACAATCAACTGAGCTCTGCATATGTACCTAGGATAAAATAACACCTTTCCCAGATGGGGAAATGCATAAAGCAAATGAGCAACTTTCTTAGGATCACACAGTCAGTGGCAGAGTCAGGAATACAGCCTGAGTTTCTTAATTTAAGAGAAACAAATAGTGTTTTTCTGTGACTCCTGAAAAATGAGGTGACTCTTTGACCGAACCTCAGCACAACAGTTAAAACGAGGGCTTGAAAATGAAGCTCAGGCTCTATTCCTGTTTGTCTGGTGTCTACCTACTATGTATGATCACAAAAAGCATAATCTGAGGGTAAGTGATAGTAAAACATCAAGTCCTAGGCACAGGACTTGGAAGCTCCCACCCTGGCAGTGCCTTCATGTGCAACCTTCTACACAGGACTTGTTAAAACAAATCCATCCTCCAGTCACTGAAAACATCAGACTGAGTTAATCATTTTTCTCAGTCTCAGAGGCTTCATAACATTTGAACTGATTGTTTATTGGAATGCTCAGAGTGTTTATATACTCTCTTCTATGTAACATTTTCATATTGCTTCTGCTGGACTCCATTTTAATTGACATGGAGAGATGGGAGGAAAATCCTTGCCTGTGAAGCAGTGAGGTTTCAGTTCCCTCACTCCTGGGTGAAATGCTTCTCTGCTTTTGCCTTGGCAGATGGGAAGGACTTGGCTGTGGGATACCAGCCTGAGCATGGGGAGCTAAGAGAGAAAAAGCTGTGCTCACTTCACCCACCAATCAAAAATAATTGCAAAACTGCTACCATAACAGCATAACCAAACCTGCACTGTGGAGTGCTTAAAAAATACATTTAAGGGAATGCACCTGATATTGGTATTTGGTCCCACATGATGAGCAAGTTGGAAATACATAGATAAATGATTCCTCCAGCCTTTGTTCTACGAGTCTGAGTAATAACAGCAATAGCAGACAGGGTTTTTTTTCACTGCAGGAGGTGTCCATTTGTTTCTTACAGCTAGTGACAATTCTTAGGTGTTTTTTGCTGTTATATTTTTTCTAATCTTATTTGAGTACCTGTTTTTTAGGAGATTAATGGCTCACAATCTCTGAGACACTTGTTTAAGATGCAGGAAGAAGGATGTATCTGCCAGACACATTTGTGCTCTGCAGTCTAAAATTGCCTCCTGTTGTGAGAGAGAAAGACAGAAAGAAGTGGCTGGAGTACACTTGAGCTGCTAACCAGCTGCTTTGTAACCTTGCCCCTGGCATTTACTAGTTGCCATTTAAAAGGCAACTTTTACTGAGCTGTTGTTGGACTGCATTGTGATATTTCCTATTCTAAGTGGTACTGTCAAAAGCAATATGGTTTAAGAGCTCTTGATTTTGCTTTAAAGATGTTTCCTTCACCTGCAATAAAACAATTCTGCTATCCATTGAGGTCTGCTACAACTGCATTGGAAACCTTTCCAATAGCAAACACTTTTCCAAAGAATCTAATTCATATTTGAGGTTTTTTTCCCCTGGAAGTGAGGCACTGACAGCACTGACTAAAAGCAAGCATTGTAATTGACAGGTATGTGATGGGCTTGCTCTCTTTCAATCACATATCATAAGCCTCTGTGGAAGGCAGAGAGAAATGGAGGCAGTTTTCCCCTAATGGTGCATGATTTGTTGTTGAATGGCTGTTATCTGCATTTTGAAGAACTGATTCTGATGGCTTGCAGGGTCTCCTGAATGCCATCTCTTCAAACAACTCTGAGTTATGAAAGAACTCTGCACTAGACAAGTGTACAGTGAAGCCCAGCTGCACAGTGCCTAATTCCTGCTAAAATCTGCAGTGCAAATGTTCCTACAGAACTGGACCAAACTGGCAGAACAAGAGGAGCAAACAGTGTGGGAGGTGATGCTCTAGTAGTGCTTGCTCACGAGCTCCCAATCTGTATTTTTCAGGCTGCAAGCCATAAAAAGTAAATAAAAAAGAATCTTCATAAGATTCTTCACATGCAAAAGGTTGTGAAACAGGAGGGTCAGGGGATTCTTGTTTTTCCCAGCTATTTTCAGACTAAAAAGTGAAGTCACTGCTGTGACTGTAGCACAAGGTAGGCTTCCCTTGGCTGGCTCAGAGAGGACAAGCTGTCCAGCCTCAGTGATATGGCACCAGAGCTGCAGGGGAAGCATATGCAAAATCAGATGTGGCCCTCTTGATGGATGCTCATTTTGATCACCTACCAGAGCCACTGGCAGTAGATCATCAGGATATCAACCCCATCTGCAGTAATGTACAGGATTTTCAGAGAGCTTTTCCAGCTACTGTACTGACTTATTGACTTTTTCTGCTGAATCATAGAATCATAGAATGGTTTGGGTTGGAAGGGACCACTGGAGGTCATCTAGTCCAACCCCCCTGCACTGGGCAGGGACATCCCCAACTAGAGCAGGTTGCCCAGAGCCCTGTCAAGCCTCACCTGGAATGCCTCCAGGGATGGGAACTCAACCACCTCCCTGGGCAACCTGTTCCAGTGTTCCACCACCCTTGTGGTGAGGAACTTCTTCCTAATGTCCAATTTAAATCTACTCCTCTCCAATTTAAAACCATTGCCCCTTGTCCTTTCACTGCAGGCCTTTGCAAACAGGCCCTCTGCAGCCTTCTTGGAAGTTCCCTTTAAGTACTGGAAAGTCACTAGTAGGTCCTTGCATTATAAAGAATTATAAAGGCTGTACCAAGTTTTCAGTNTTAAGTACTGGAAAGTCACTAGTAGGTCCCTGCATTCCTTTCTAGTGAAAGGACACAGAATTATAAAGGCTGTACCAAGTTTTCAGAAGAAAAAAACACCAATATGAAACCTGTTCCACTAGGCCACTACTTAGAAGCTCTGAATAATTTAGAACCAAATAATGTACTAAACAGCTTTCTTATGGTCAAACCTTCACAGCCCTTCACAACTTCACCCCTGTATAAAGTAAGTTGGTTTACTCAGTTAGGTCAGTACAAATTTGGTGGATATCTGATTCATCATGCTATTTTCTACATGCACTAAATCATCCTAAAATGCACTGGTGCTGCCCTCTGAGTCTGCTTTCTGAGTGCCACAACTGGACTGCCAAGGTATTTCCAGAGAATACTGATCAAAGTTCACTCATCCACAATACTGGGCCCAGATCTATGACTGTGTTTGAAACAGAATAGCAAACTAGGCTCAGATGCATTCATTTCTAATGGTGTCTAATTAATCTGCTTAGTCACAGGCATATGCAGTCAGCACACAGAACTAGAAAGGGAGCCAATTTACTGAGGACTTCAGATTACTGATGAAGAGGAGAGGAAACCTGCTGACAAGGATGGAGAAGGTAAAACTATTGCTAAGGAGAAAGATACAGCTTTACAATGAATTCTACTAGCAGATAACCTGTCTTATAAAATGCTAAAAACTGGTGTAACAATGCTCATGGTTGTGGTGGTTAATTAAACACTAGCCCAGCAGCAGGGCAGGGAGCTCTGTTGGTCAAGCACCAGCTCCCTCATGAACAGAACCTCAGCAGTTCATTTCCCACTGCAGTATTTTCAGTGTCTATATGCTGAGCAGCTGTTCAGGTCACAGAATCTCCTAGTCATCTGGAGATATTGGTCCAGTTGGAAGATGAGAGCAACACAGCAATTTTGAAATATGGAATAAAACCTTCTGGAGTGGGTAACATGGTTCCTTCTCTCTCCTCACTCCTAACATTTTTCACTTTGATATTCCAAGTAATGTTTTTTCCCCCAAAAGAGAGCAGATTTTATAACAGTTGACTTATGCTTGACAACTGTTTGGCCCCTTCCAAGCAGGTTTTATTTTCAATTACATTTTTGATGCTTGCCAAAATACCAGCAAGGAGATGCAGATGCAGCAGTTTACTGGGTGGATGAACATAGCCTGACAAGCTCCAGCATGTTGATTATGTAGGACCAAGAAGGGTTTAAGAAGTGGTTGGATAATATGCAAGGAACAAACTTTGCAAGTTTCTTTGAGCACAAAAGCCCCATTGTAGCCTGCAGGAGACCAAGTGCTTCCAGGGTAGGTTCCAAGTAGGGTGGAAGGGGAAGAGTGGGAAACTTTCCTTTTTGGGATACGTACAATTTCCTCTTTTACTTTTGTAATTGAATTGGATGGATGCTCTGTTTTCCCCCATAATGATCCCATTCCTACACTGAGATAAACTACAGGTTTTAGGCCTCATAGTTAGTCCCCTTGGAAACCAGATTATTTCCTTTTAAAATAGAGCACACCAATTATCCTCTAAATAGTTTTGATTATTGTGCTTACCCACATAGCAACAAAAGATGCATTATCCACCCTATCATGTACAGTTGAGCTTCATCCTTTAAGGATACTGGCAGATCTGTATGAAGGACTAAATGAAATAGCCTCCAGGAAATAGCAGCCAGGAAGCACTGATGAGTAATGTATTTGGCATATCAGTATTAGGCAGCAGAGCTTCATTTTAGGCCACCTTTCAAAGGTCTCACATTCTCAGCAGTTGGCACAGAGTATTTTCAGGCTTCTGCATAAAAGGCCTCAGTGTTAAAGAAGGTAGAAAGAATTCACCTGACATTAAGAATCAGATCTCAAAAGTCCTCTAGGTTTCTAACACTCACTAACTTCAGAGTGACTTGGGTATTTCAGTGCCTGCAGGAAAATATGTGTCAGAAAGCTGTTCAGAGATTTTTCAACATGAACAGAGACAGATGAGTTCTGTTCAGGTTGGGTTTTCCTCCATTTTAGGAGAACAGTTTTGATTTTCTGTGCTCACAAGTATAGGAAGCATATGCAGACTACAGCAAGATCTGGTTTTTAACCTTTAAACATCAGGCAGCAGTTAAATATAACTAGATTTTGTATTTATATATCCACTCTTGGAGTTACTGGTGGTAAAACAAATACTTCCTCCTAATAGTGATGTTTTAGATGTTAAAAAATGCTTTATTTGATATTTGTTCATATATTGTGAGGCATCTCAGTAGACATTAGAAGTATCTCAGTAGTTACAACTTATTCAGCTTGCAGAAGTATTCATTATGTTATGCTCTGGAGATACACATGGAAAATATAACCCTGTAGCACAGACTGACAATCCATGTCTAAATATTTCTGTCTTTTGTGTTTTTTGGAACAATAACATAAATGCTGGGATTGAACATGTACAATTTCATCTTTCATGGGAAGCCTTTCAGTCTTCCAGATAAAAAGCACTTTTATTAGAGGTGGTTTTCCTTCCTTTGGAAGACTGGAGATCAAGCAACACACCAGGGGTGGAACCAGCTGTGTTCACAAGAGCATAACTCTCTGCACTTCCTTCTCATAGCTGGTCTCATAAAGGTGTCTAGTCTACATTGCAATGGCTAAGGTAATACTTTATTATTAAGAAAAAAGTCCACTGGGTCTATGTTAAGCTGCAGCATGTTACATGTGGGCTAACAGGCAGTGAAGTCTGAGCTCTAATTTAGCAGCAGTCCTGTCTCTTCCCTGTCCATTTAGGCCATACTCTTGAAACACTTGTGGTGACTTCAGTGATGCTGTTGCTGAGCTCATCTGTTGCCATCGAAGTTGTGGTGTGAATAAGTGAGCCTAGCGGTGGGAAAAAGAGGTTCCTCACTCACTAGAGTCCTGAAAGTTTTTTCCAGAGCTTGCTAAAAGACATTGAGTGTTCACCTCCAGATATATCCATATATAACAAGTTTCTTTCTGTTTAGGGTACTTATTTCTAGTAAGACATAATTATCCAGTTCAAACTGCTTTGGCCCTCCAAAATCCTTCTACTGTTCACTTTCTGTGATGAACAGGCTGTATGGAGCTCAGTCAGCTACTCTCACAAAAGATCTTTATTATCACAGAATAGACTGCTTTTCTCCTCTGTCATTTTCATATTTAGAGGATGATTAACTTGTCTGGCTGCTTCTCTGACCTCACTGACCCTCATCTCTTCCAGGTGAACTGCCATAACTCCCATGTTAAAGCAGCTTGCTAATCTCCATCCAAAGAGCTCAATTAGAGAAATGCACTTAAAATGGCAAATGAAGACATGAGAGAGACTGTCTTTGTGTGTGAATATGACATTATACATCAGAGACCTACAAAAGACTGAGGTGATAATTGCTTGTCTAAAATACTAGCAAATATTGCAATGCAGCCTGAGCCCTCACATGGCATTGTCTGCCTGGCTCAGTGACAACTATTGCTCATTGATTTCTTTCAGCCATATTCCCTCAGCTCATTTCTTTCAGTCATCTGAAACTTAGCTAAGATGAGAAGGAAGGGGCAGTTTGTTACAGTAAGCATCAATTATCTGCAAGGAATACCTAAGTGTACTGCTAACCAAACTTCATGCACTCCTTTTATCCTTCCACATTTCCTAAAAGCTGGTTGAGTTGTTTATAAAAGATGGATGACATAATTCTCCTTGAGCTGTGTTAGTTTTTCTGATGTTCTACTCTGCTCTTTTTCAAGGCACTGTAAATGTCCCCAGGGTATTTGTGATACGACCAAAGGTGCTTGCTATTGAGCTCTTTCCCTTTAATTACCTCTGAAAATCCCTACCTACACTTCTGAAACTGTTTTCCTCTATACACAAGGCAACATATATTTGTGCCTAATAGACAGCTTCAGAGGGGTGTCTCAGCTCTTTGGAGCACATTAAATAGCACTCAGACCAAATACAAAATGTCATCTTAATTAGATTAAATTGTCCTTTAGCATGTGGAAGGCAAAATAGTTTTAAGAAGGGAGATAAAAACAGAATGACTCCTAGGCACAATGCCTACTGTGTATTTAATTAAACAAAGTATTCTGCCTTCTAAATCTTGAAATTGGAAGGCACTGTTTTGGATAGGATTTAGTGGTACCTAAGTAATTTTACCCCAGAAAGGATATTTTAGGTGTTTGATTATAGCCTTTTTAGTGGTTGCTGCTTTGAAGACACTGCTCTAAGGCAACAATCTTCACCTTTCCTGAATCCTATTGTTGTTTCTTCTTCTTCAGGTAGTACATGTGCTGTCAGCTTGTGTCACATGGGCCCTACTATCCAAATTTGCACCTCTCTAACAATCATAAGACTTTTCTTCATTTGGTTGGTTCTAGTTTTCCCCTCTCAGAAAGAGAATGGATGAACCGAATATTTCTTAGATAGTGTAGGGCACAAAAGACATCCTTGGTAGTGCAGAGGGAGATTACACTTCGTTGTATGTCAGCTTGAGATGGAAATCTTTTAAGTGGATGCTTGTCTTACAGTCTGCAGTCACTCCTGGCATTCCCTGAGCACACTGCTGTGGGAAAAGAGCAAGGCAGGGATGTGTAATTCTCTCCTGCTTGTTGGTCAGAAGTCTGTTAGCAGGAGCACAAGATGGTCAAATTCCATTTTAATCTTAAGATTGCACTATGATGCAGGGAAGCAGATGCATATGGATAACTAGAAATGGAAACAAAATTTCAGGTTGGTTTTTTTTTGTCTTAGGTTTTTTCCCAGTTAAATACGCAGAGCAAATGGACTAAAACATTAGCTACCAAAAATTAAGACTGATCAAAAGTATTCACAAATTACCACCAAGCTCAACGGGTTTTAGCAAGCTCCTCTCCTCACTAAAATTAATTTTTTTGAAACATCCTTTTGTTTGTTTCAAAAAGATGTTTTACTTAGACATGTAAAATGGTGAGGAAAGATGCAAATCCATAGAAAACATAAAACTAAAAGTCAACTATAAGGTCTTTAAACACAAAACAATTTTCTGGGGAATGGAAAAAGAAAACAAAAGGATTTTCAGATCAATTTAAAATTGCATTTTCCACCTTTTCTCTTCAAGCACAGTACAACATTCTGCAGTGAAAGAGCAGAACCAAGAAGTCTGTGCTAGTGCAGTGTGAAAAGGTTTGAGGTAACTTAAACCACTGTATTTTAAGTGTTGAAAGCAGTCTAATCCTGTCAGAAGGGAAGCCTATTCCACCTTCTATACTGCTTGCTTTTAACCAGCTTGACTCAAGTTAGCTTAGGTGTTTCTCCATTGCATTGCAGACTATTGGATAAATCCTCAGCTGGTCAGGTGCAAATTGCTTTGGATCCTTTGATTTCAAGATCAAAAAGTGTTTGCTCTTCCTTTGTTTTTTTTAGGTAATAAAACAGCCTCTTCCTTTCTGCAGCAAGAATTTGATCTCTTTTCAACAGTTCCCCTATTCCTACTAAGACTAATTGTAATCATTTCTCTTCTTTATCTTGGCCTATCAGTTCAGCAGTCTGAGCACAAAGAGAGCTCTTTAAGAAATGGCTAACACATTTAGTTTCTTAAGTCTAAATATTTTGTGAATATTTGGTTTACCTCCAGGTGAACTGGCATAAACTTACATATACCTAATAGACACTGCTTTAGTTCTTTCACTCCATTTACCTTCCTTATGGTCTGATATCTGTTACATATAAATGATTAAATAAAACAGGAACATTTTTTATACATCAAGTTTGAATAATGTGGGAACAGAACAGAACAAAATATTGATGAGTAAGATAATACAAGCTGTTCCCAAATGCAGCCAATGCCAGGGGAAACAGTACAACTTTGTACATGTTGTGCATTACTTTCAGTGTTCTGAGGTCTATTACAAAGGTTTACCTGAGCATCTCAAATATGTGGCATGAGAAAAGTTGCTTTCTGTAGAAGTCATTTATATAGGGAGACATTTATATTAATTTTGTGTGTTTGGCTTGGTCTGCAATTCCCCTTTGACTTCTGTGAGCCTGAACTTGGAGATTTATTTTCAGTTTTAAAACTTTCTGCCCTCAGGTAAATGCTGCCTCATGCTGTCATGTTTTGTGGCTAAGGAAGCAGTTGACAAGCTGTAAAAACCTTGTCACTATTATTTACCACCTCAGAAATCATGGACCAGGAGAAAAAAACCATATGGCAAGGTTCTGAGAGTCATCTCTGTGGCACAAGTAAAGCATGCAACTGGGCAGACTGCTCTGCTAGGGTAAACATTTTCTCCTCTGCATCTTCTCTGAGGTTCCCCTGAAGTCTTGGAACTCGCCTGGTCCATGGTAGAGTTTTGCTGATCCTGAGCAAAAGAAGCAGTGTTGAAGGGACTTGAAGAAGCAAGCTGGTCTGGCCTCCTTACAAGGCAATGTCAGCTATATTTAGGCCACCAGATTGGTCTACAATGCCAACATGTCCAGCAAAGATCCCAGGAGCTTCCAAGTGAAGCTCCTCCAGTGCTTCAGTGTGTTGCTGCTGGAAAATTTATTTTGCTATTGCCTGACCTGGATCTTCCTACAGTTTAAGCACATTATTTCTTGTCCTGTCTGACAAGAAGATAAAGAAAAGAAGCTGCTTCTTTTGCAGCAGTCTTTTATGCACTTTGAAATTACAATGTTCTCTTTCTATCTTCTCATCTTAACGATGAAGAGCCTCAAGTTAGCATCCTTTTTTTTTTTGCCCTGAGTCCTAAACTGTATTCGTTCACTCCAGACTTCTTCTAGTTGCTATATGCTGCTTGAAGTGCCCACATTTGTGGCTGCCAGTTCACATTAACATGTAAGGGAGACTTCAGATAGAAATAAGCCTCATCTGAAAAATACCTGCAGCTGAATATAGACTTCTGAGGAGCTCCAGTCTGAGTCTTTAGTTGTGTTGCTCTCTAGCAGCCATCTATACTTGCAGACTTTGCTGGAATGTTGATTATCCTCCTGCAGGTACTCCACATCACTGCCAAGGGTGGCTCAGATATTAAAAAAGCAAGCTCTGGCATTGCAGAGTGCTCTAGTGTCCTTCAGACTGTTGCTAGCTGTTACAAGGTGATCCCTATGCCCTCCTTCTCATCACAGAAATCTCAGGAAAATGTCAGAGATTTTGGTTTTAGAATCCCAAAAGGGCACTCCTCTGTAGAATGTCTTTTGGAACACAGGGAATAAATTCCATTTTAGAAAGTTTAAGATGTAAGTGGTTGACCCCTGGGAAATAAGCTTACTGCTTCACTTGCTACTTTAATGAAGGTTTTTTGCTGAAGAACCTGAGGTTCTTTATGGAGTTTGCTTTGTGATATTGACTTACTTACCTAAGCTTGCAAGGAGCTCATCTCTCTCCCTCAAAATTCACATTAACTGCTTCACTGCTGTGCAGCATGCAGTGGTACAGATGGTATAATCTGCAGCAGTAGGATTGGAGTTTGTCTAGGTAACTGGCTCTGCTTGCTTCTAGCCAGGAAAACTCAAAGACCCACTACTCCTGCCTGATAGATCCCACCTTCCTGAGCTTCACTACTTGTCCTTAGTTACAGGTTCTGGCCATCAGATCAATTCCTATAAATGTGTGTTATCTAGTGATACACAGCCATTGCAAAAGAAAAATATACAGACCAGACTGAGCATTTATTATACTTCTGCTCAATACTCTATAATAACAAGATTGATGACTACTTCAGCCTCCAGTCCTGCTCCTATAGAAGTCAATATATTCATTGCCAGTATGAACAGAAATGGCTCCTTATTGCAATAAAACTCAGCCCCCCAAAAAGTGCATCCCTATATTCTTGCTCCCTAGTAGGGCCTTGGTGCCTTTGCTGACTGTCATGCATCCCTAAGCAAGGATGGACTGAATGCCCCCTGCAAGGCAAGCAAACACACAACTGCAAAATCCTAGGCAATAAAGGCATTGCCCATGTGTTCTGGGTGACCAGCAGACTGGAACAAACAGCATGCTTTGCTGTGCCTGTTTGTGCATGCACTGAGCTCACCTAACTTATCTGTTAATTGCTTTGACCTTTTTGTTTACTTCCTGCTCAGCAATCTCAGAATTTGCTGCACTCAAAATGACTTCTGGATTGCAGCATCAAGCAAACATTGACTTAACCTTTTCTGCTACTCTATGTCAATATTTCCAGTCTATTCATATGCATGTGCCATTACACTGGATAAACCAGGATTGTGCTCAAAACTAAATGCTTTTTTATTTGTCTGGAGGTATCTTATTGTGCAGGCACACAAAGCACCCACATGAACCCACAGGAATGCCTTTAATAAAAAACTTAACCCTATCAAACAAAGAGCATGTACCCATGGAGAGCTTGATCAGAACAACTCTAATTTAGAAAGCTTTTCTGTGCCTTGTCAGTGTTCTCCTCCTCTCCACATGCTCCCTGATCTGTTACAGCCAGAGCACCAGGTATAGGCAGTGGACAATATCCACTTCCCAGTTGCAGCAAGCCAGCAAATAGCAAAAGCAAGGTACTTTGAGTTGTGTTTGAGACACAACCTTCACCCTTGGATTGTACAATGAGATGATTGCTCAAAGGGCATCTTAAAATTGACCATTAAGCATTCCAGGAATGCTAACACGCAGCAGTGAGCAGTGCCATCAAAACTATTAAGATCAATAGAGTGTTCAGGCCCTTATGGCAGCATTTTATACATGTTATGTGATCAGGGAAGCAGAATGGAAAATGAAAGCCATTTAGAAATATTTAATTTTGTATTTGAGATGACAAAACCAATTAATTCATTGCTGATACCCAGTTTCTTTCTTTATTCTACTAAATTCTGCATTTCTAACTTATTACCTGATAGAGATGATATTTCTCAAAGGGCTATTTTATAAAGTGATTTTGGGACTCCTGCATCTAAAGGAATCTCTGTGAAAACAAACTTTGATCCGACTTGTTTGATCTAAAAGCCAGCCGAGCTAGGTAAAAGATGAAGAGCTGTTTATGCATTGGCTGCCTTTCTGAATAATGCTTTCTTTAAAGTAGTTGAAGGTTCAACACAGTTCAAACTAATCACAGTATTTCTTTTGCATGGATGATAATTAGAATTTTTTCTGTTTGTAGGTTACATTGCTTTCTCCTATGCAACATTTGTCAAATTAGCCTTAAATTAACCTTTAAACCGTGCCATTTTGTAACTATGATTATCTTTCTTTTATATATATATATATACAATTTTTTTTTTAATGAGCAACTCTTCACTGTTACTGTAGGGGTTTTTTTGTTTCAGCAGCCCAGCAGGCATAGCTCCTTTCCCAAAGCCAGGGCTGTGCATAGGAGTGTGTGCCTAGGAGATGAAAAGAGAAAGATCATTGAACAAAAAACCCCTTTTTTCACGCTCCCAAATATGCCAAGGAGAAAGCACTGGAAGGGGTAACCACTGTTGGACTAAGCAGAAATTTGGATTTAGAAAGAATGCTAGCTTTACCCTCTGTTCCCCTACCAAAAACCCTGAACTCTCTGGTCACTTTGGCAGAAGCTGAGTTTCTTTTTGTGATCAGACAGTATATATCTAGACAGTGGACAGCAAGCAGTACTTGTGACATGATTCATGCCCACCCACTTGCAAATTAAATAGGCCTAGCACCTTAAATCAGTGAAAATAGTTTGTTTTTTTGTTAGTATAGAAATTTATCATTATTCTCTTTTCTTGTCAGCTCCCAGAAAAGGAACACAACTGATCCCTTTAGAATTCTTACTCATAGTCAAAAGTATTTTATTCTGTGCACTAGTTCTGAGTATAGTTCTGAGTTAGGACTTGCCTGTAGTAGAGATTTGATTTTGGATTATGAGTTCATGGATGCAGGATGGACAAACTAAGCACCATCTTACAGTATTTTTGCAGACCCTGACCAAACATGAAGCATCTTTCATGGTCCAAAGCCAATTCTTGTAGAGTCTTATTCAGCCAAAGAAGTATTTGGGACAGTTTTTAAGTAAGACTGATGCAACTTGGAGATTGGAAGCCAAAACCAGACACAAAAAGTTTGTCTTTGCTCAGACATCCAAATGAGGATGTTTAAATGCAGCTTGGCTTTGTTTAAAAAGTAAAACACATGAATCAAGCCTTTTACCTAAATCTTCCAGCTTTCTGAGAAACGAAATCCTTTTCAATGAGCCTCAGGCATTCCCACTTGACTCAGGTTAATGCATTTGGTCTCTATAGAAACAGCAGCAGATCCCACATGTAACTTAGAAAGGTCAGCTCACTTTTGTACAAAAGCTCACATTCTCTATTCCTTCTGTTCCATAAAACAGCAGTAAAGGGAAGCAAAAGGCAATGCACTGCACTCATCCAAAGTCTCAGAGCTCTTCTCCTGTTGCAGACGCTGATGAAAGGCCAGGCCCTTCAGTGCTTGTGCTTGCTGACCATCATGGGTCAAAAGAAACACGAGCTTTTCAATAAAATCTGAGTAATACCATTGAATTGGCAGGAAATTCAAACTGCTCTGAACTGTCTGGCAGCCAGCAAAGCTAATGAGCTGTACCATTTCCAAATGGGATCTTGGTAACACTGTCTGAGAGCTTGTTTACATACAGAGTTGTGCAGGTTTGCCTTAAAGCATAATTTGAAATGGATTTAATTAAACGAGAGAAAAAAATAATATGAAAACTTAAATAGTTATCAGGCAAGCTTATGTCAATTTGATTAAGGGAGCAGTCTAAATTAAACCACGATAATCCTCTCTTAAACAGCAGAGCTGTCTCTTATCCAGGGTTTTCTAGTGCTTTAGCTGCTGTTGAAGTTAAAAACAGTCTGCAAGTCAGTTCCCAACCTCACCATTACATCTGTTAATACAAATGGTGAAAGTTTTGGGGTGTGGTGACCAATGAAAAGCAGAGAGGAATGTTTGAAGGTAACAAGAAACCTACTGGTAAAGAAAAAAAGCCTTTTTGTAGGACAATGAAATACCAGAAAGAATTCCTGCATTTCCCATATGATTTGAGAGCACTTTTGAATGTGTTCAAATGTTCAATTACACAGCCTTTAGTGCAAGGACTGTTGTTCTGTGGGGAAGAAATGTAGGTGAGAGAGCTATGCTTTATGTGCAGAGACATTTCACAAACAAGTCCTCTGCAAGCAAAGTGCTGATTAGTCAGGAAGGTAACTCCAGGCCACAAATGCAACCAGTCCTTCCTAGGGCAGCCCTGTCAACCTTCCACTCCCACTCAGATTTTGTGGCCAAGGTTTCTGGGTTATAGGATTCATACAAACACCATCCATATTCTTTCACTCTGCCTTTCTTTCTTGGCTGCTTTCTGCACTGTGGTATGCAGGGCAAAACCAGAGCTTTACTGCTTGTACATGCATTTATTGAATGCATCCAGTATGTAGGTGATAAGGAATACGTTCCCCTAAAACCAGTCACATAAAATGACTCTTGTGATTTCTGCATAGAAGACTAATGACAAGATCAGCTCTGTATTTGATAACAAGTCAGATCTTTCCTGTGCAAAATTCTGTTATCTGTATGCTAACAGCAAGTCACTGGCTTTTATTAGCTGCCCAGAAGAATGAGCAATTGTATGAAGACAGCACCACTCTTGGGAAATGGGCACAAGGCAGGTGATTCCAGTTGATGCACATCTTCAGCTCCTGTTAAATTATCTGCCATCTTTGTAGGCTGTGCTACACTAGCCTTACTTTGTATTTCTACCCATCTTCTCATAAAAGGGTGCTGCTGGAGTCTAGCCAGCCAAATCCTTTCAAAAGGAATTTGCTCAGAAGTCCTTAGTTATCATGTAAAATCATGTACAGTTTAGCTCAAAGCTGTTTGTGTCTTAACTAAGTTTGTTTATATGGAAGTGGAGAATATCACAGGGCATCTTTCAACTTTCTGGCTCCCTCTTTGCTGCCTAGAAAGGGCAACAAATGGGACTAGGACTCCACAGAGGTTGTCTCTATTTGCAAGCCTGAAAGGTACCCAGCTCAAAGGGCTCCCAAGAGCAGGTGAGACCTTCAAGTGCCACTGCAGCACATACTTCTGTAAATCAAAGCAATACAGAAATGTTTCTGAAGCAGAGTTCATAAAGGTGTATGCTCTAAAGCCAGATTTCATGTACTCTTTCAATTAATTTTCACAAGAACTGAGAGTGTACATTTCTGAGGGCCAAATTTGGAACTAAATGGAACTACTCTGTCTTTTTCAAGGGCACATACCACGGTGCAGGAGCTTTGGTAGCATCTTCATAAAACTATATTGATAGGAGTATGTACCATTTTACCCTAATATTTCACAAGTTATAGCTGAGGTTTGCCATGAGAAACATTTGTCTAATCCTAAAATGAAGTCAACCATGAAAGCTCTACTAAAAGAAGCACTAGAAATACTCTAGAAGATATGACACTGTCCCTCACTTATCTTCACAATCACAATAAAATTCCTGTCTTCATACCGACTTATTCTTTACATTCATGTAAATGGAACTGATTCCTAATAGAACATTCTCCACCTTTGTTTCCTGATTATAAAATAACATGCATGCTTTCTTGCTGCCACTCCAGCTCTGCCTGTGCCCAGATAAATAAATGCCTTGCATGCTTCTGCTGACAACTCCATGTTATCAGTTCTTTTTCTGCTCCCTAGAGCTGGTGCTTTTGAAGATACACTTTCTTTGCCCCAGATATTGCTAGGATGGAAACAATCAGAACAGAAACAGAAATCCAACTCTGCTCCAAGTAATGTGTTCCAAGTTAGATTTTATTTCTCTTCAAGGAGTTCTGCTTGCACAATGGAAAGCAAATAGCTACTCTCACCTGCTGAAGAATTAGCAGGAGAGGGGAAAAGATCAATGCCAGCTCTGTCTGCAAGACATTAGTGTATTCTGAGTGCCTGCAATAAATTTTAACCTTTTCCAGCTTATTCCCTGGGGACTGACAGGTATTAAAAAATATCAGCACCCTTATCCCAAAGCTTCACTATGCAAACCAGAACAAATGAGATGTTTAGCAAACTAGTGATAGCTAAATCATAACATTCCCTTTTATTAGACAAATTTTATTCAATAATAAAGAGACTACCTCTTCCTCTGTGAGACAGAGTTTAATGCAAAGGAATACTTTTTCTTATCAAGAGCCAAAATTTCCAGTTAATTCATAGAATCATGGTTGTATTTAATATTAATACCCATGGAAGGATGTGATGGCCAGGGCAGGTCCTAATCTAGCATACACAGGACAGCAAGTAGCTTTTGAGCACAGCAACAATCCTGCCACAGAGTTGCCTGTCTGGATTCTTCTCAGTTGTTGAAAGGATTGTGGTTTCTGTATGCATGTCAGGACATGGTGCTTTGGTGAGTGCCCACATCAGCTCTGAAATAAATTGGTTCAGGTCTTCGATGTGATGTCATGCTGCCAGGTATTGCAAGAAGGCTTGCTCACAGACAAACACTGCCACAAAATAAGTGGGTACTAACAGATCATGTTTNCCTCTTCTCCTTAGTAACTAATGATAGAACCAGAGGGAATGGTCTGAAGTTGAGACAGGGAGGGTGGGGTTAGACTGGATGTTAGGAAGAAATTCTTTCCAGAAAGAGTGGTGAGGCACTGGAACAGCCTTCCCAGGGAGGTGGTAGAGTCACTATCCCTGGAGGTGTTTAAGAGATGGTTGGATGTTGCATTGGGGGAGCATCATTTAGTAAGCTGCTAGGGCTAGGACAAAGGCTGGACTTGATGATCTCCAAGGTCTCTTCCAGCTGTAACTGTTCTATGACTCTGTGATTCTGTGTGAATGATTGCACAACAGGCAGGGTGTGCTGCTGTCTGGCACTGCAAGAGTCTGCAAGAAACTTTGCCTCCCAAAGCCATCAATGCCTTCAGTGAACCTCTGGTTTCAGTTCCCTAAACTCAAACTCAACATCTCTTCATGTCAGTGTTGGTAATCCAGAATGAGTAAACAGGGAGGGATCACCTGCCTAAGATTAAACAGTAATGCAAGATACATCCAGCTCAAACCAATCTGCAGAGACCTGGGTCATCGTAAGACAGAAGCAGGCAATTCAGTTTTCATATGTGCAAGATTTGCACTCAAGTCCCTGGGGTATATTTGTAATAAATTATTCTGAACGATATGTACTATGAAATTAAGTATAATTTCTCTCTTAATGTTTTGTGCTCTGTCTCACTGTCAAGGGAGTCCAGCTGCACTTGCAAACCAGTGTTAATTTTGCAGTGCAGCTGTCATATGCCATGGGTCAGAGCAATGAAAGGGCTTTAAATAAAAATTGAAATGAATTAGATCATAGTCTCACAAGTAATTTTTCTACAAGAGGAACAAAATACTAATACCTCCTTTGTATTCCTCTGGGAATGCAGCATTCTGATATCATGTCAGTCACTTTATTTGCATTTTGTCAAATTTTGTGAATTATTCAGCACTCAATTGTGGATCCTTCCGAGTCAGTACAGTGTATCCTCTGAATACATATTACTAATAGCTCTGCAATCAGTATTCTGCATTCATAACATGGAAGGAATTAACTGATTTTATGTGCTTATTACATTCCAAGTGAAATATCTGAAAGATATTAGTGTAGATAACATCACTGTATGCATACATAATAGCATGTATCCAAATAATGAAAATTACAGTGGAAAATACACACTGCTAGAGTCAGTGTACTTCTTGATTGGTAATGAACTAACCAAAGTTTAATAACATTTGTGTTCTTTTTAATAGTCTCATTAAGGAATATTTTTTTCTAAAGCCTTTTCCATCTCATTCCCTAGGTAGCAATCCTGCAGGCTGTTTGATATGTGCTTGACTTTCAGTATCCAAGCAATCCCAGAGGATGACTACTCGTAGCCTTAAACACAAGGACATGCTCAAGTATTGGCAGAATAGAGGATTTAGACTATCCCCCTGCAAAGAGCTCATAATAACCCTCTGAGACAGTGGAAACCCATGAGTATAACAGAAATATGCCCTTGAGAATGGAAAAGCTATAAAGCCAAATTTAGTCTTGGTATGTGCAAGCCCTTTGGAAATGAATGACAACATTGATGTTTGCTAAGGAAAAGAGGCTTTCTGTCCCTGGCTTCTATGGTAGCCCTTAGGGTGACAGACACTTTTTGTCAGTCATCTTTGTGCATGCAAATCCAGAATACAAAACTGATAACCTAGTTAAGATTAATTTCAGACCTAAGCTCCCAATATTCCACATTGTAGAATTCCCTGGATGCTTCTTGGTTTTGTCCCTCTGTAATCAGATTATTATTTGAAGTTCCATCCATCACAATTGATTTGCTCTGTAATGCATGAAATTGGTGTGATGTGTAATCTCCTAATGTCTTCTGATGCTTCTTTCCCTCGTGCTGCTTCAATCATTAAACAGTGTCTTCATGCGAAGATGTTAGACAAAACAACATGTAGTGTAGTTGCTAGAGTAGGCAAATAAGGAGATAATCCTAAAATATGAATTGGCAAATGCAATGTAGTAGATTTACCCAGTGCCAGAAACATTGCTGCAGTCTGCCAAACTTCTCAATTTTTTTGCACCTTTGCATGTCCTTGCCCACCGCCTCCAGAAACCTGTTAGCTACTATCTTTTTAGCATCCTGGGGGTCTTAGCATTTACTATAAGCCAATGATTGATTTTCTTTATTGATATGCTACTGGAAAATATGCAAAATGAAAAAAAAAATCAAACCAAAAAAAAACCCCCATAAACCTGCATCATGTGAGTCAGCTCAACAGGAAACCAAGTGTTGGACCTGGAATTTCCTGTTTAAATAATAATCCTATCTTATACCCTAATGGTTGTCAGATTGGCTGAAATAGCAGCATAATGAAAGCACATCAAGTAATAAAGGTGTGAAAGCTTTCCCTCAACTGTGTTTAAAGTTTTATGACTTTCATTCCAGCTGGAGTGGAACAGAGTAGTGAACTTGAGAAGAAGTACAAATTTTTATAGCTGGTTTGACTACAAACCATATTTGCTCATGCACAACTTTTCAAGCCCTACATGGTCTTGTAGAGGTCATGTTTAGACATGAACAGTTGCAGGACTGAGCTTCTTGCTTATCCATCTTCCAAACACTTTTAATAGCACTTTAAAATTTCCATTTAATATTTAATTCACATTATTTATTGGTAAGGATCTATGCCAGAGCAAGTCCACTGCCCTGTTCAGGGATATTGCTTACTTCAGGTAAGAAGATGCAGTGTTATAACCAGAAAAGAAATCCTGTCAAAGCAGCATATTCTTACTCCTTGTCTGCTCTGACTGGGCACTGCTCATGGTTTTCCCCAGTTGATTTTTCAGCAGAAATCCTGAGCTATAATAGCATAGCTAGAGACTTTCCCTTCTATTCAGCTGTGTTACTGTAACACACTACTACTGGCAAATCAGGCAAGTCATGGAGAAGAAACATCTTTCAGCTATAGTGCTTCCAGTTTACAGAAAGCAATGTTTTTAAAAGTCCATCTTTTTCTCTCCTGTAGTTGCTGGTCAACTTGTTTGTTCCTACAGTGATTGTCCTAAAACTCCATTGGCTTCTAAAAACGAGGGAAGGCAAGCATTTTAAGAACTCTTACAATTTTTATTGTGGTGGAAGTGTAGTAACTGTAAGGACTTACAGCACTGCTGAAACCTAAATATCACTGGCTTTATACAGTTGAAAAACAAATACTTGTCATCCCTAAGTATGTTATTTACAAATATCAGTTCTGTAAGACCCCACTGAATCTGGGCCATTTAACTAAAGAAGAAATGAAAGGGTCTGATTCTTCACCTGTTGAAGTCCCATGGGTGTAAGCTCAGGAAGAGCAGCAGTACTCTTTGGTTTCTTAGATATTGCTAATCTATATTTAAAACCTGTGTTTTATTTAAGCTTGAAAATTAATTTGCTTTAACATCTGTGTAAAATAGATTAGAATTAATGAAGTCTGACCCCCTTATGGGTTAGCATGACTGAAATAATTACTCTTCAGCAGCACAGGATATATTGTACTGGACTTTCTGGCTTGAATTAGCAGTAAGAAATCAAAGGAAGTCCAGGAAATACCAAAAGTCTGGATATGCATTAGAAAATGTAGGTTTGCAGTTTCTCTTTAGGAAAACTGAAAATGTATGTGCTAGACCTCATGTTACTGCTAATAATTATGGAAAATTACCTGCATAAATTGAATATAGGAATATTCTAATTTGGAACTTGAAATTGATTACAGAAAAATTAGTTCCTGAGGATGTGATAAGAATGGTACTCTTTAAAAATAATGCTAATTCAGGTATCAACACCTGGTCTAAATTCAAAGTGAAGGAATATCTTTCCAAATCCTTTCAGCTACCACTGTCGGCTAAAATTGCTTCTTGGCCTTCCAGGTACATCCAAAGGCTGAAGTCTCATTTAGCCTCAGCCAAAAAGAGATCCAACTGCAAAAAGACACACATTTCTTTGGATGCCAATACTGGGAGTATAATTAACTGAAAGCATCTAAAAGGAAATTCTGGTAGTAACATTTATCAGGTAAAATAAAATTCATTAAGACTTACATGAACCTCTAGTTGTTTTTTTAAGAAAGCACTCTCATTGACCTTCAGTATTAATAATTTTTCTTGTACAGATATTTTCTACCAATCACCATTGAACCTGCTATGCCCTGGACATCAGAAAGCCTGTCTAACATCTCATGGCTGGGTGACAGCTCTCCCTGCTTAATCCCTCAGGGCAGTCTGGGAGACCTCAATTAGAGAGATTCCCTACTGTTCTATTGCTTTGTTTTTTCCCTCTCAGAATGATTGCTAGCAGGAAAAATGAAATGTGGCTGCCCTGTTTGATATCTATGAGAGCCCAGTCCACGCTCCTCTGGGTGCCTGTGCTGTAGGGCTGCTTGTCAGTGTGACACTTCCCTTGACAGCAGCTCTGCAAATTTGGAGTGGGGTCTGAGGAGCAAGCTGGCTTTCTCCTGGATCATAATCTATTGTGATAGGAGTTTTTTTAAGCCTCTTTTTTTTGCCCCACAGTGTCTATAGGGTGGCCATGCATGAAGGAGTGTACAGTGAAGCCTGGCTGCTGCTCACAGCTCCTGCATCTTTCCATCAGCGAGGCCTGGGATGCTCTCAAGCTGCCTGCGTGCAGACTGTTGCTCTGCCTGTGATGGAGGTAAAAGAAAAATACTATTTTAGGACTCGTGAGGAAGATGGAAGAAAACAAAGTGAAAAGTCATTTTGCAGAAAGATTTTTGCTAACCTGTGAATGCTACTAGTCCTCTCTCAGACCCATGTTAGCTTTCAGTAGATACAGATGCTGCCAGAGCCATTGGCTCCAGGGCTTCCTATTGGCCAGCAGTTTCCACTGCTGCCCTGGAGCCCTAAAACATGAAAGCTTGAGGTTTGAAGCATTCCCCCAACCCAGTGCTCCCTTGCATGGGAGGGATCTTATTGTTTCAGGGTCCACTGCACAGAGCAGAGGCATGTGGCAAGCACTACAGTTGGCAGCATCCCAACCCATGCTTCTGAAACAGCATCTTAGTGCTTCCCTGGAACAAGATGTCAGGCAGCCATCAAGCCTTCCTGCTGCACAGGCAAATCAGGCAGGGATGCCAAATGGGAGAGCATGGTCTGGGGGATGCAGCTGAGCCTCCCAGTAGACTGCAGCAGCTGTAACCTTCTAGATTTGAGCAAGACCTTTAGGTTTCCCTCTCTGCCAGCACTGCATTACTTGGTGAGCTTGGTGTGACAGTGGTGTCTCTATACCTCATCACTTCAAAGTGTTGGAGAGCTGACATCTTTTCCTGCAGCAGGTGCTGCTACTAGCTCCTTTAGGTTTTTCCACACACACACACTAACCAAAACTTAGTTGATTGTGTGACTCAATGAGGCTGTAATAAAGTAGTGGGATTGCAGGCAGGCTGCTTTCTGCTGTGGTAGTTTTGTTTGAATGGGCTCAGGTTTATATTTATCCTTGGCTGGCACAGCTGTAACAAGCAAAGCCCATGATCATTTGCTAAAAGGAGTGAGATTGAGGTGCTTATGTCCCTCATTTTTTGTTATACACTGTTTCTTCAGGCTCAACCTCTGCAAATAGTCTATTCCAATACTTTTTGTGTTCTGGGGAGAGGAGCAGAGCAGTAAAGAATGAAACTGCTGAATAGGTTTACCTTGAAAATGGTGTTTGTTTAGCCTAAGGAAGAGAAGGCAATGGGGAGATCTTGCTCTATACCCATGACAGCATAGAGAAGACTGAGTCAAACTTCTCTTGAAGGTGCACCATGTTAGTAGAGACAACAGACACAAGTTACAGCCAGGGAAATTGAGTAAGGTATAAAGAAAATCATTTCACCCTGAGGGTGATCCCACACTGGCATGGGTGTCCAGAGGGATGCACATCCCTGTGGAATGCATTAGAGGACCTGGCCCTATGTGACCTGACCTCAGCTGGTCCCTGCCAGCCTAAAATTACTCAGTGGAGTCTATGGTTTGATGCTGCTCAATGGATATCTGGCTGTTTATTGTGTTCAGTAATACACTTCAGTTGCTCAATGTGGTAAACCCTATCTACCCCAAATCTGTATTTTCACTTAGAGCAATAGAGGAATGAAGTACTGTGAAACAGATTCCTCTGAAGTTTCTAGCAAAGCAGGATGTCTATTTATAGCCACATCTGTAGCTTTGGAGACCTTTGACTTAATTTCAGAACACATATCTCTTTATCCTGATCTGTCTCCCATGCTCAGTGTGGTGCTCCCTGTTGCACATCATTTATTCAGCATGCAGGAGGGGTTATTTCCTACCTCCAGAAGCAAACATCACCATAAATTCCTTTATCACAGCTGTTGTAGCTAAGAAAAAAATTGAGAAAACAACTGTTGGAGTTCAGTTAGTCATGTTCCTCATGCTGAAAGTCAATTGCTCATCAAAATGCTGCTGAAAGATAAAAAGTTTTAAAACTTATCCATAAGGTGTGGAAAGCTGTTTTGCTATTCTGACACCTTGAGCATGGTGGGGTATGTGTTTGAAGGAGAGAGGAAAGCAAGTGCTGAGTTTGGCCCTGGCATGTTAGACTGTGTTAATAAGCCTGACCTGGCAGGATGTGTCTGTCCAGGCAAAGCTGAAGGATGGAGCTGAGAGGGCTCTGTGGCTCAGGTGATATGTAACATACACAGCACCCTCTGTGCTGGTCTTGATGTGACAAATGAATTTTGCTGCATTACACTGAAACTTCTCTTCTTTGTGTTTTCTTCCCTCCTAAAGCTACTCAAAACTTTTCTTTTTTTCTGCCAGAGCAGATATGCATTATAGATGAAACACAGCAGAAAGTGTTTTCTTTTTAATTTTCAGGAAGTCTGTTAGTGCCAAAACACAAACTGCTTAAGGAGGAGGAAGAAAACTGGGTAAGTGATAGTTGGCAAGATCCACATGTTCCATTTGTTTGTGCAACAATTGCTGCTGCTGACTTACAGCTTCAGAGGCAGCTGTGTAAATACAGGGCTGCAGAGGCTGAGGAAGCCAAGAGACAAGCTGTGGAAAAATAACAGATAAAACCAGACGTGTGCTGGATGCCACAGGGTAAGGCAAAGCTGAGCTAGGCTGCAGACATCTTGCTGGGCTGCTACAATACCTTCAGCATCCTTTCTTGGAATATCTTTCCTATTCTTGTTGGGGGTGTTTTGGTTGGTTTGCCTTTTTTTTTATAAAGACTTGAAACCAAAGTTTCCTTATGAAAGACTCAAACTATCTCTGAAGCCTTTAAGGAGACTCTCTGATGCAGGCAGCCAAACTCTGCTTTGCTGACCCCTGTGCTCTTGAGCACAAGGGCCAGGAAGCCTTGAATGTTATCAGCTCATGGTGTTTCCTAGCTTCTCATAAATGGGCTTTACTCATTTGTTTTGTGGAGCAGTCCTAGGAACTGCAAACTAATGCATTTAATGAGTGCTGGAGCAGCTGTCACCCAGTTCTCATGGGAGCTGACCTCCCCCAACTAAGGCCAGCACAAGCATTTTCCTACAAGGCTAATGCCTGCAGTCTCACGAGGTTTCTGCTGTGCAAGTTAAGCCTTGGCAGGCTCTTCAATTTCTTCTTGCTTCTGATAAAACAGCAGAGAGATCATGGGTATAAAGAGGGAGACTGGATTAGAAAAGGTTATCTCTTGGATTTTTTTTTAAATTGCCAATATTCACCTAGAAGGCTTATTCATTTCTGCATAAATTTACCAGAATTAAGCAATATTATGAAGCAACAATATTGAGCAATGTTGTGACACAGTTCACAGGTAAATGATGCATCTGAGCAAATGCACCTAAATCTTAGTTCCCAAAACACTGTCTTTTTTGACCAGTGTGTTACCCTTGTATTTCTCAAAGACTTACTGCATCCTAGGATTCTCTTTTTTCTTATGTATCTGCTACACTTCATTATAAAATCCTTCTAATATCCTTCCTCACCTTAAAACCCCTGGTTAAATAGGGCATGCTGTGTGTCATTTAATTTGGTGCTCTAGTTAGAAAGCTCAGCAGGCATGTCTTAAATGGGCTGCAAACTATGCAAACATTCCATTTCTCTAATGATGCTTGGAATTTTTATCCCTCTTCTCTGCTGTTGGAGTAAAATTGACTGAAATATATGCAGAAATCTTCACTTTGCTTGATTTTATGTCACTGGGCAGAAGGACAAAGTTTTCTCATAAGGAAAAGTAAAGAAAATTCTCATTAATACTTCAAGCTGTTAGCCATCAATAATTTAAGAAAGAACTCTTGAGGGAAAAGGTGTTGATACCTTATGTAATGAAGGGGCATTTATCTGTTCATCTGCCTTTGCAAGGCACATTTGAAGGCTGCTATTTTTATTTTAGCACTGTCATTCCTGCATTCCACAGAAACTTTGATGAATTTTCTCCATTCTTGGTGCAATGTTATTTTTATTGAAATCAATCATCATAACTACCATGAGAAAATTTTGTGTGCTAATCTGCTGATGGAGTTAAGCAGATATAGAGCTTCTGACTTCATTCCTCCAGGTCAGGCTTGTATTTGGATTGTAGGGATGTTCCTTCAGGTATTGTCAAAGTTTTGTTATTCCCTTTCCAGACATACTAGTAATCCACACTGCAGAGACAAGTCAATGCTCCAACAGGTTCTTTCTGTAGAGCTGGGGGAATATTTCAGTTGGATACAAACTGATTTCTAACTAGAAAGCAATAAAATAAATTAACTTTTATGTTTGCCTTCCAAAGAGGACAGTTTTTCCCTCTGACATCCCTCTGGAGCTGTATGAATTGAGATGTGATAAGACATTTCTTTATATAAAATTACCTAACAGTTTAGCTGAGCAAATCAATCTACAAAGTGACTCTAAAGCTGTTTACCAGAGCCTGATTCTATATTGCTGCTTGATTTCAGGGAAAGATGTGACCCTTAAGGCCATGCTTCTATGTGGAGTTATTTTGAACCAAAAAAAACCAACCCCAAATAAACTCTGCTCAATTGTTGAGTGACTTCATGTGCAGGCTTCTAGCATAAGAGTGCTTTTTGATGGCTTAGTTGGATCCAAGCACTTAAATATAACTGTTGGTACCAGATTTCCTGGTGGACACAGTAAAAATTATTTATGCAGTCACAACAAAAATTCTGCTGTGTATTTGAAGAAACAACAGGTCAACTTACAAAATAATGGTAGCTTGCTACAGAGTGGTTGATAAGAAAACATCCCAGCATTTAAACCTCTTTCCCTCATTTAAAAGCATTTTCACTTGCATTTTATAGATGAGGCAACTGAGGCACATTGAATTTTAGTAACTGTCTGATGTCAGAAACCTGGAAAGGGGCAGATCCAAAAAGAACAGCTGCATCTGGACAGCAGGAACTTAATCACTGGGTAATACTGTCTGAGAGCTAAAAGCCTGGAGGAAAAATCTGAAGTGTCTTTTCTTCTCCACACTGTCTTTCCCCATGTCTGCATATCAGAGTCACTGAACTGGAAAAATGTGACTGTTGCTTTACAGCATGAATGAACTAAGTTGTCTCTTGTGCAGTGAGTGCATTTCCCAGCTGGGGAGGACATTGCAAAGCTTTTATGAGTTTCCAGCATCATTCCACTCAGGCAAGACCCTCCTTGAGGAGGTCCTGCTTGAATGCTGCTTTTATTTTCATTTTTCTGTCTGGAGGAACACAACAATCTCCTGTTTTCTGCACAGCCTTTGCCAGAGACTATGGCAAGCTGCATAAATAGAGGTCTCTGGTGCAACAGGGGCTATTTCAGAGATTCAAGAGCCCTGTCTGTAAATGGAAAGGGTCTTCAACAGCTTATATTGTTATCTCTTTATTAGTTGAACAGGAAGCATTGCTGAAACAGCTAGCTAGGAAAAATTGCAACAAAATCCTCAAAGGGCACTGCAGATAAAATCAGTGCCAGCATGATGAGGTTGCTGCTGTTGCTTCCACATCAGATTGCTCCTCATTTAGCTCCTTTAAAAAAAACACCATACACAAAACCCCCACACCACAAAATCTCTCTTCAGTCCTGACATTTCGAAATGACTCAGCTTTGGACCAAGTAATCAGAGTTTGCCTCCTGCCCAAAGGCTCCAGAGGGTGATAACTGTGAACCTTGCTTGCTTTTGAGATGGCTCCCAGGCTACAGATACACTTCATATTCTCCAGCTGCATTTTGCATTGACATGAAATGGAGATGGTCAGATTGCCTTCTGGTGCCTGTCTGGACCAATAACCACTGGTGGTGGCTTGTTTCTCCAGCAATAATCAGAGGTGATGTTCAAAGGGAAAGGAGTTAACTGTTTGACAAGGGACAGCTTTATTTATAGAGTGCTGCCAGGCTAAAATCAGTTGAACTGCATGAAATAATGTGCACTTGTTTGGAAAAAGAGATGAAAAGCTGTGACTCTGGTTGACAGTGAAAAGCCTGTAAACCAGCACACAGCAATGGAGTAAGTGACTGCTTCCCTCACATGATTTTTCTCCTTCTTATACTACTTAAGCACTTGAGCAAGCTGTCATTCATATTGATGGAATGTAACAAACATAATTTTCTAAAAGCCATGTAAGATATGAGATAGAGCTTGGATGAGAGTGTCTTCAAAGACAATAATATTAGTAATATTAATAACAATTTAGTGGATCATCCACAACATCCTTGCTTGTCTTAAACTGCACTGGGAGAAGGAATTCCTTTGCAGGAATTCAATCAATCAAGGGAACAGGATGGTGCTGATTTTGTAGACTTAATGCACCCATCTCCCTGTATCCATCTGCTTTCTGGAGTCTCAGAGCAGTTTGGAAACTGCCTCAAGTGTTATTTGGTTGTTACCAGGGAGCTGGTGTTTGAATTTTGGAGAGGTGAAAACCTTTATGTCTGGCTTTGTTGTTTTTAATGAATCTTCCAGCATGGGAGCATTGACTTTGCTTCCCTTATAAGGAGGATCAGGCTTTCTTAAAAAAAACTAGCAGGTGTCTATGTAATTTATAGCAATAGCAAGCATGTTATGCAGGACCTGACTGCCCAGCCCAAACCTCATCTGCTGCTGGTGCATTATCCTTCAGCCAGGCAGAATTAACCTGTGCTGCAGGATTAAAGGGCAACCTTGGGCATGGTGAGGACCTCAGGAAAACAGAGTGTTTCTTTCAAAACAACATACCCTACAATAAGCAGAGATAACTTTGAGCCACAACACTGGGTCTGGGGCCAAGCTGTTGTGAAGTTTGACTTGCTTAAATTTAGAGTTTCTTCATAAACATCTCCACAACACAAAAGTTTGTGATTTCTCTTTTGCTGTTCTGGATTCATAAGCCCAGGCATTCTGCTGAGGAGTGTGTTCACCTTATGGTTTTTGCCTTGATTTGTCGTGAGCTAAGGAGTAGCGTGGGTTTGGGGGGCTTTTTTTGTTCAGCTTTGCTTTATTCTGCAATGAAACCATATGCTATTCTTATGGTCTCATACAAGATTTTGTGAGCTTCTGTCATCACGAACTTTACAGAGGCTGTTGCATATCATCTATGCAGGATCAAATAAGAAGAGCTGAGTCCCTGTGAAATGTGTGGGGACAAAGCCTTGCTTAAGTGGAAGTAGGCCTGAGTGCTTTCCTAGCCCTGTTCCATAACTACAGCAGGTTATACCAGGCAATGAGGTGCAAGCATTTTCCCTTTGGAAACTTTTTTTCTAGGCAGGGAAAGGAAAGTGCAGCAGGGAAGATGGCAAAGAGCAGGTAGAGCAAGTGTCCTGCTAGGATAGAAGGCAGCCTGGCCTCTGTGCATGCCTGGGGGATTCCTCTGCTCACATTAGTTGTGCTCTTTGATAGGACACAAGGCTCATAGCTGGTACAAATGCCAAAAAACAGCAGCAAGGACAAATTGCCAAAGATGACTAGATGACTGCTAGAGGCTGGTACTTCAGTGGGGTGTGTGACTGACAAATGTGCTCTCCTCTGTGTCCAGAGGGCTGAAGAGGATGTCATTGAAGCATTTGCTCAGTGTGAGGACAGAGTTCAACAGCATGTCTCAAGGGATCTTGCTAAATTGATACGGTGGAAGATAATTAAGTCATGTAACACTTTATCACAGGAGATGCCTGAATAATCAGTGATTTTAAAGGCCTTTAAATCACGAGTTTGTAGCCTGACTGTATTTATGAACTATAAGGAAGTCCTGTGGATTTTGCTTGGCTGTTAGATTCTGTGGAGGAGCAGTCTATTTCTGTCTGCTTGAGTGATACCACCTCGTTAGAAATGCTGAAGCACTGACCTGGCCCCGGGCAACAGACTTGCTTGCTTTCAAATCCCCTTCTGGAATTTCACAGAGAGTTAAAACCATCAGTTGTTTAAGTGAATACCTTGATATTTCACTTCCATTCACAACTTCTCCTTTCTTTTGTCAGTTACTCAGTGTACATTTTCCTCTCTTTAAGCAAATTGGGAAACATTGTCTGCAGTTTCCTGTATTATTTCTTCCCATATTATGCTAGCAGGAAGACAAAGCAGCAAACCCTTATTTCTCAAGAGAGGAAATGCACTTCTGAATAGAGTTCCAGTTGTGGAGGTAAGGCCAGATTTGCCAAGAGATTTAGGGCATGAATTCCTCTATGATGCTTACCACACTGTTTGAAATCAACCTTTCCTAGCTAAATCCCAGAGTGCAGGCATCATGGGAGAGAGAAAAACCTCTCAGGCAGACATGGTTTTTTTGCCATTGAATGACATTTTCATTCCTTGTCATCAGATTGATTCAAAACCCTCAGCTACAAGTTAGAACTCAAAAGGATTTGTGACGAGTTAACCCATATAGTCAGTAAGATATCTTGAGGATATCCTAGGTGTTTTACTTTGCAAAAGCTCCACTTGATCCATTTGTGTGCTTCCTGCACCACCATTTTATTTCTTCTTTTCTCTATATTATAGAATCATTATGGTTGGAAAAGAGCTCTGAGATCATTGAGTCCAACTGTCCACCCCACACTACCATGCTCATCACTAAACCACGTTGCCAAGCACCACACCTACATGTTTTTTGATCACTTCCAGAGATAGTGATTCCACCACCTCCCTGGGCAGCCTGTTCCAATGCTGATAACCCTCTGGGTGAAGAAATTCTTCCTAATATCTAATCTGAACCTCCTCTGGTGCAACTTGAAGCCATTTCCTCTTATCCTATCACTTGTTAGTTGGAGAAGAGACTGAGACCCACCTTATTACAATTTCCTTTCAGATAGTTGTAGAGAGCAAGAAGGTCCCCCCTAAGCCTCCTCTTCTCCAGACTAAACAATCCCAGTTCCCTCAGATGCTCCTCATAACACTTGTGTCTCTAGTTCCTTCAGCAGCTTCATTGCCCTTCTTTGGACACGCTCCAGTAGCTCAAATTCCTTCTCCCTCTTGGTACTTTTTAAATTCCTGTCCTAGTCATGCACAGATGCAAATTTCTACCTTAGGCTTCTAGACCTTTATTAGCATATGTCAAATCCATCACAGTGACCTGGACCTCAGGAGCCCAGAGCATCACAGTCTATGAGAGCCTGGGACTGTCTGTATTTGCCCTGAACGTTGATCTAGGACCTTAGAAATGTTTTTTTCCTCTGAATGGCTTATTTTTCCCCTAATTAATCTCTATGTGTGAGTAGGGATACATATAGATGGACAGAAAGAAAAGCACAAAAGCATGTATAATTAACACTTGCCTTTGTACAAGTGTATAGTGGATGTGCAGCTTAAAGGCTTACATCCTGCTTACAGCCCTGTCTGTCTCACTGGGCTCATATATTACCACCCTGACTAACTACAGATATCTGTGTGATATTTTTTTTGCTTCAGTCAATTATGATCTAGTTCCTGGATGAGGATGCAATAAATTTGAAATTCTCATATTCTTCCTGTAAGAATGAGGAATACTAGAAAAATATTAACCAAGTAGAACTTTGGTACCCTTTTGTTATCTGTAAGTCAGTCTGTTGATATCCATGAAACTTTGTCTGTCCAGTGCTTTCAAGATGTGTTATTTGAAATCCATAAAATATAAAAGTTTTTATACTCAGGACCCAGCTGCCTCAACATGAAAAAGTCATACTTCACACATCCTGCTATCACTTAAGCATCTCTAAAAGAAAATTCAGTCATTGTATCCTGCTTTCAAATAATTTGAAATTTAAAATATGCCAGATTTAGCAATTTGCTAATAAGAAAATGTCAAGAACTTTATATTTCAAACTCTCAATTGCAGTCAAAAATGCTTTGCACGCACTCTTAGTTCTGCAGCTCCCATCTGTGTATGTGTAAAGGTTAGATTTGCAAAACACCTTGTTAAAAACAAGGTTGCTAAAGTTCAAGCATCAAACACGTATGAGGTAGGCAATGGCAGAACTAAGGCAGCCTTACCCAGGTTTAATTTGCTCTGCACACTGCTTCTGCTGGTGTATATATGGTCTTATGCAGACTTGAAAGAGAAAATCAATTTTTCTTTTTTCCCTTAAGCTTTCTCTGAGAGTTAATTGGGGTTGTGTGGTGAAGGACATTAATAAAAAAGAGGTGCCCTACCTAAAAATTTGGGAGATATCCAATTCCATAGGAAAATAAAACATTTAATGAACCATAGAACTAATAAAACCAATTTTCCCATGGTTTCCAGCCATCCACTCCCTAAACCCCTTTCCCTACTACTACTGTACCTTCTCTCTTTGCCTAAGCAACTGGCTGCATGTTGTGCCTAAACTCATTCTGGGTCCCTGCCTCTATCCAAGTGTGCACAGCCTTAAAAGTGTTAATTATATTTGACATTGCTGACCTTCTGTGAAGTTGGGCTGAAGCTGCCCAGCAGGTTCCCACGTTGTCAGGGCAGCGAGGCAGGCACGTGGAGAGAAGGATGGACAAAGACTTTGACTAACCTCGTGGTGATGATTTTTTCATTCTCTGTAAAAGGTAAATAAGATACCAAGTATTTGGATCTTACTTATACAACAGAGTCCTGTGATGTGAGGTAAGTTCTTTAAGCCAAGTTTTTTCATCAATAGATGCAAATTGGTGCTCTTAATTTTGTGAGTAACTTGTTTAAGGAGATTGACCCGTGAAAGTGCTACAGCATTCACTGCATTTGAAAGCACTGGGGCTGTCTAATGTTAATTAGTCACAAAACATCAGGTTTAAAAACCTTAAATTGGGCCAGAACATGCTGATGATTCACCAAGATGCTGTAGGGATGACTGCCAGTGATAACCCCTGGGAAAATTTATAAGGCTCCTTTTACTGGCGTTTGGCTGGTGATGTTAACAGACCTTTGGGCTTTATGCTAAGTAAGAAGAAAGCAGCCTATTGAGTAGCAGCTCACTCATTCAGCTCTATCTGGCCATCTACCAAATGAGGTATGCTCCTATAAGAAAAATAATTTGTCAGCATGACCTAAGATTGTACCATTTTTAACACAAGGAAATGATTTCCCACAGGCATGGTATGAAGCACGAGGTTGGACAGCCTTAATTCAATGCCAAAATATTTGTTTTGCAACTTAAACACAAGTTCTTAACTGAAGAATGTTGTTCTCATATAAAATACATTTATGAACAGCTAGAACATGAATATTTTTTGAAAGCTTGTTTCTTGTGGCCTCTGTGATTAAAGGATTCCAGCAAGGTGATTCATACATAACTCAAAGCAGAGAAAATCTTGAAAGGCAGCTTGGTACCTTTCATAAATCTTAGGGATGGAGAGAAAGGAGGGAGCAGAAAGAGGGGATTGTGGTCTAGCAAGTCACTTTTTGTCCACCAAAGACCAGCCCTTGACATGTGGTGGAGAGTGACAGTGGAGCACAAGGGAGTGTAATTCTAATAAACTGATATCCCTAGCACACCATCATCTTCCTGAAAAACACAGCCCGTGGTTTCTGTGTTAGAGTGCCAACTTTACCTGGCCTGCTAAAGAAAACAAGCTCTTTCATTATCATAGGGAAAAAAAAGGCTTTTTCTCCTCTGTCACCACCCAGACCCTACCAGAAGCATTTCCATCCTCAGATGCTTGCTTTTCTTCTAGTTTGTCTCTTTTTCACTGTGGCTCTGACACTGGCCAGAACACTGTTGTTGTTATGTGTTGTGGCATGTTGTGTTTTGTTTTGTGTTACTTTTTACTTTACTTTTTTAATGCTAGGTGTAGTTTATTCACTGTGTGATGACCATAAATATAAGATATGCCAGCAACTTGTAAGATGACAGAACATAGAAGGATTATGGAATTACAGTTCTGTCCTCCAGAAGTGAAAAACATATTTTAGAGACAAATAGAGAAATCTTTGTTTTAAAAAATGAGCCTCCATGTCATGTTGGCAAGTTCATTAACAAAGAAAAAAGATATTTATTGTTTGCTGTCTAAATGCATCAGTAACTGACAGTAGCACCCACTAGCTGTAAGCTTGACTCTAGTGCATTTGAAGACAGCTAAGACTCTGATATTTCCTAGCTGTTTCATTTACTGTAGTTCTTGTCTGGAATATTTACACATCAGTTATGTCCCAATTTCCTCTCTGACAGCCTCAAAATTCACTGATTCTCTGCATGCTTCCATATGACAGAGGATGACCAGGATTATATGGATGTCTAGTAACTTTGGTAAGATTTGGCATAGTTTGGTGATCTACCCACACAGAGAAACTGGACCATCAGCTCCCCAGTGTGCCAGTGAAGCAGAAGAATTAAAAAATTCCTTTTAAAAACAGCAAATTGAAAAAGAAAGTGGAAAAGGGAGTTGTAGATCATTTCTTAGCAAGCCACAAGGACATTATTGTGGTCATTTTCACCATGTGTGGAACAGCTGGAAAAAGAAAACAGAAATAGGGATCATATGACTCACACTCATGTCAGCTCACAGAGAAAAACAGAGATAAAGTTCACAAACTCCAAAGAGTAAGACAATTGTGTGAGGTGGACTCATAATCCTCCTCAGGAGTAGAAATAGTGGGAAGTGAGGAAGACTTGACTGAAAGGTGAGGATTTTATAAAGTTTATGACTAGTGTTGATAGTGTGGAAAAGAGTTACTGACAAAGTATAAGTTTTAGATGGGGAGAATATAAGCAGTATGCAGAGCCAAGTAAAACAAGTCAGCCACCAAACTGCAAGAACTATGTCCCCATGCTTTACCCTTTTGACAGTGTTTTCTTCCTTTTCCAACTTATTTTGCTCTTGCAGATTGTCTCACATGATCAGCTGTGGAATTCTACTCTTCCTCTGGAAAAAACCACTGTAGATCTAGCAGGCATCAAGGTCCAGGATGACCCTACTGTAGATGGACATGTGTCTCCTGAGCATGAGAGAGAAGCCTTTAACCTGGTAAGTGCTGGCTCTGTGCTCTATGCCTCTTCATGCTTTCAAGCAAAGGTGAAAGCAGTGGGATCCATCTGTTCCTTGTTCCTTCATAACTCAGATCTGAAGCTGATGGAGGGAGCAAGAAAATGAGCACAGAGAATGATCCATAAACTCCGCATTAATAACATCTAGAAGAACCACAGCAGCTTTCAGGTAACCAACTTCCTCTCATGCTCACATGCCAGTTTGTATCTGCACAAGATAATGTCTTCATGATGGTGTAAATAAAGAAGACTTGGCATATCAGCCAGTCACTGCATTACTGCTTCTCTGAGCTGGCAGCCTGACTAAGTGTGAGGTTCAGAGGATAATTCTTTCAAAGGTCAGTGACCCACATCTGATGTCTGCCTTTGCCTGTTTTTCATATTGACACTCTTCTAGACAAGACAGAAGATGCCCTTGAGCTATAAAGTCTGTTGAAAGACAAGTGCCAGGCAGCAAACAATACAAGGACAATGTCATCTGTTTTGGACTCTGGGATAAGATAGCCAGGCTGTACTCAGAGGTAAGACCACATTCTGAGAGACTGTCTTATCAATATAATAAGCAAGTTATATTGCTACAAGCAACTATTGTCTTCTCAGTTGATTGTTTTGCTTGTGATTTTTTGGTTTGAAGAGAGTAGTCCTTATCCACAGTAGTGAGGCAGAGAACTGTCATGATCTCAGGTGCAATGATTTAAGTTACGGATGGAGTATTTGGTCATAACAGTGTGAGTTTAGATCCTTGTCTGAGGGCTAGATCAGAGGCTATAAGAGTCTGTATTTACTACATTTGTAGCAAGTCAGTCAGCCAAAAGCATCATGGCCAATTGTAAGCTATGAGTGATGCTGGATTTGTCCCTGTCGTTGTATGAAAAGGGTGCTGAAGAGCACTGGGTTTGATTGAACATAAAAAGGGATCTAGGAACAAAGTTGAAGAAAGTCATCTGACTTAATCTGTGTTGCAATTGATTCAATATTGTATATGTATTGGCCCTCCACAAAAAGAGATTTCATTGCGGAACATATATGTTGAAATTTAGTTGTACCCAAAAACATTTATTTTATCCAGCCTCAATTAAGTAATGCTTGACAAGGCAATCCACAGATTCAGCAGATGTAGCTTGAGCTTGGCATTCATTGATTGGAGGCACAAAGGGAAAAAAACCTTCATATAATCTGTCACTTGCAGAATAAGGCAACAATTGTTAGTCAAAAAGAAGAAACGTGATCATTAGGGACTATGGCAAACCTGGGAAAGTAGACTGTCCAGTGCTGAACAAATGGATGGAGAGTGCACAAAGATTCCTAGCAGCATTTGTTGGAGATACAGAGCAAAAACACCCAGGTGAGCTGAGGAAAGCTAATACTTAAAAATAGTATTTAGGGTAGAAGATTTGGGATTGTTTCTTTTTCTTAACTTTCACAGATCCATAATGACATACTAGAATGTATTTTAATAACTATGTTTCACAGGATTTCATTGGGGTTGGTTTGTCCTCTTTAAATTTTTTTACAATATTTTAAGGCTGATTAGAAAACAGAAGTTTTATATCAACCTGCACCTCAAGAAGTTTTTCACCATCCCCATATCATCATTGGTGATTCAGAACTTAATTCAGTCCAACAGTTTAATTCCCTAGGCAGCCTCATCTCCTTGGATGGTAAGATTGACGGAGAGCTAGACAATAGGCTAGCAAAGGCACAGAATGCTTTAGGAAAACTCTATAGAGTCTGGCGAAATAAACACTTGAATATAAATCCAAAGCTCAGTGTTTCTAGAGCCATTGTGCTGTCTGCTCTTTTCTGTGGTTCCGAATCATGGCTCATCTATGGCCACCACCTACGACTNCAACATGCATTTTGCTCTTGTAAAGATTATCTGGTTTAAGAGAGATCCAAGGTTCTTTGTCAGGACCAAGATGTATTGATTATCCACCACACACCCCCTCATTCTCATACGTGGATATGGCATGCACTGAGATCACCTATGGTATGTATAGACTGCCACCACAGTGGTCTCTCCCCATTAAGCTACACCATTAGAATGCTACCATAGCAATCTGATGGATGTCAGCAAGTACTTCATTTGCTGCTTTCTTTAGAAACAGTGACAGCCTGGTGATGCTTGCTTTCATAAGCTGCTCTACTTGCAACTACTATCTTTAAATTCATTTCCTACAGATAATCAGCAAGCCAAATTCTTCTCAGCTTCAACAGCACTTGCTCTCAGCAGCAGAAATCACAATGAGAATATGAAGTTTTGTCATTGTACACAAATCCTAAATTTATCGGAGAGTCTCTGACCCGGAATATGTTTCTTGCCAAGGCTGGAAGAATGGATTGAGATTGGCATCATGAAAAGTTAAGTTTTGAAGATAAATCTTTCTTCTAAGGTGTTGATCAGTGGTACACTGACAAGGAGCAGGGGGTTGGAGTGAAGTATCAATGAACCAAGTGTCTTCAGCCTATCAGGGCTGTAAATAGAGAAGCAAATCAAGTACTTGTGGATGCTATTCAATACCGAGGCACACGCAGCTCTCAAGGACATGAATATTCAAGGGATGTGATTTCAGTGGCCCAGAGTTCATGCAAGCTCTCAGTGAGAACCCTGCTTTGTATTTCATTCCTAGTGCTTTGTGTTTCAACCTGAATACTAACTCCAAGAATCAGAGGAAAGTGAAGTTCACAGAAAAATGCTAGTGAAAACAGTCTTGAGTAAAGCAACTTCATTTTCATAAGTGAAAAATATATATATAAATATATATAATTAATATATATACATTTTAAATTGCTGGTTTTACCAATTTTGCCATTGCAAGTGCAAAAAAAAATTACAAATGCAATGTTGGGGGTTTTTATTATTTTATGTATCTATATATGTGTACATACTTTGATTTGTACACCTATATGTGTGCACATGTGTACATATACTCATATACATAGTTATCAGTGTCACTAAAGCCTGAAAACCCAGTGTATCAGGTGTGTGAACTATGCAACATAGTAGTTATGCCTAACAAGGGACAATTCCACTTCTCTTGTGATTTGTGGTGAATAATTTTTGATAGATGCACTAATACAGTTGAGACCCAAATTTTTCATTATGGTTTTTCATTTCCATTTTACATTACCCTATCAAATAATTTTCATTTCTCAAACCTGTAGTAGTAATGCACAAGGACTGTTACTCTACTAGTCCTTATTTTGCTGTTCTAAATATTCTTATTCCTTCTAAATGAAGTGTTCAGACCATGCTGACCAGTTGTGTAAATATGAGTTTTGCAGAGAAGTGATAGACCTTTCCCATTGGCTACCATTTGTACAAGTAAACTAAGAACAGATACACCCTGCAGTGAGCAAAAATGGCCAGGTGGGATGATGACATATATCAAGCTACACATATGCAAAACTGCTTTGGATACAGAAAGGGGTACCTCAGGTTTCCTTGGGAAGATGCCCTCCATGCTGTCACACCCAGAAGAATTATTGACAAAGGCAGGATTGTTGCATTTAGCACAATCTCTTATGCAGCATCACCTCCTGATAAGAAGGAGCTCTGGTATCAGGTAGGGATGGGTTTCCAAGATTTTCATGAAGTGCCCTTGGTAAAGTGTGAACTGGACCCTCTATGGTTTATTCCCCTTGCCCTGTGATGAAGATAGAAGGGCAACTATATGGATCATTTGAGCTTATAAGCCTCCCTGGTGAGCAGTAGGACAGTTAGAGAAAAAAAATGGCTTCTGGAGTATCAGGGTTGCTCTGTGGGTGACCTGAGCTCAAAGGACAGGGAGAAGTCCTTCACACACTTCCATAAATACAAGCAAGTGCAATCTATGCCTAAATGAGATGTTGTCCCCACCTCTACCCTATATTTTTTTAGGAAGAATATACAAAAAGCCCTGGCATATGGTAACTGTCATGCCTGAGCTTGGATTCTTGTTCCCTTTTGTACTTTGAAAGGTTTTAAACCAGCTCTGCACATTTTTCACTAGCAAATGACACCTCTAGCCCTGCTGTTCTGCCACAATCCATTGGTTTCACAGGGTGTAGCACAAGTGCAGGCATTTGGGCTTGTCATAAATCTACTGTGCAGTTCACCTTCTTTCTGTGATGTTCTCCAGGAAAACCTGTACTTTCACTTCCAGCTAATGATCTACAAGCATAGCAGAGCTTTGAGGGCCTGCTGAATTCACCCTACAGTTTAACTGTATAATTGTTGATCATTGTTTTGCCACCATGTGCAGCCCTACCTGTCTCTTTTTTTCCCTTAGCAGATGTGACTAATCATCAATACACCTGTAAGAAGTGTTTCCTAGAAAAGCTTTCTTTCTTCTCTAATAAAGGAGTCAGGCTGACTGATGATCTGCATATGGATGTCACCTCCAGTACAAATACTCCAGGAAAGGTGAGCCTGAAGTGCTAGAGTAAGGGAAAAGAAATGTTGAAATACTAATAGGGAATATTCGGCAAAGAAACAGCATTGCAGAAAACAAGGTGGTGTTATAGAGAATTACAGGTGAAATATGAGCCAGCAATGTGATGCCAACACAGGAAATGGTATTCTGGGGCATATTAACAAAAAAAGTCATATAAAACATGTGGGAGATAATTACTGTGCTCTGCTCCTCCTGTACAGGCTTCTGCAGGAGGTGTGTGCTAGGTGAGGTGTGCACCAGGTTAGGTCACCATGCTCTGAGGAGGCTGTAAGAGAGGAGAAAGAAGAGGTTCAAGCCATAGACCGATGAATAGAGGTTAAATAATTAGCTGGTTTTGATCTAGAAGCAGGAAAATTCAAGTGAAAATTCCAGTCTTCTAACACAAAAAGGGCTCTGAAGATTATAAAGCAAGGATTGGTAAAACTGTTGCTGTGTCGTTGTCATTTCTGCTAAGGGAAGCAGCAAAATGAAATTTGTTTCATTTGATACCAAGGAGAATTCAGTTGAACAACCAACTTTGGGGCTTGGGGTTTTGTTTTACTTTCAGAAAATGTATTGATTTGGACTGAAAATCAAAAGAATAATCATAATACTAAAAGCAATGAAATTCTTTTAACAGTCTTCCAGTAGGAATAATGATGATAAAATGATAAAGCTTACTACTTTTAATGTGGACTTCAAATCTTTTCTCTTTTCCCCCACAGTGCTACATGACCTTTACAAAGAGCAGAAAAGGTTACTTTTCCATTCCAAAAAGTTAAAGACTTACCAGAACAGGACCACTCTAAGCACTCTTCAGTTTTACTGTGAGATGTGTCAGTATGAACTGGAGTACTGATTTCATAAAATCCATTTATCTATCTTTAGATATGTATGTGTACAAATTCTCTTTGAAAAAGGTACATGCAAATGCCACACAAATCTACAGGCAGTGTTTGACCCACAGGCAGTAAGGCAGAATATTTTGCCTTTTTCTGATGTCTTTTGTGTCTATTCTATCACAATGCATATTGTACAATTCTGTGCAGACTGTAAGTTGTCATCAGTGCATTAAAACAACTTTCCTAATGCAGCCTTGGATTTCCAGCCCTTGGCTGCTTGCTATAGACTTACCCACATTTCATGAGGGACATCAACAGTGAAATTTTACAACCAGCAGCATTTCAGGACTTGCAATAACAAAGTTATAGAGTTTAGCCTTCCATCTCTCCTTTGCCCCTTTGGCTGTTGCAATATATTGCTGTCCCACAATGTGTCAGCCAGAAGAAACTCCTTTAGGGAGGCAGGTTCCTAGCTCCTCTATAGTGCAATCCAGTATCTACACCACATGTGTGGCCTTTAACATTGCCAGCATGCTATAAGTGAACCAAAGTCCAACTGGAAATCTGGGAAGTTTCTCATAAAATAGAACAAGGATGTTTTCTTCCACTTAAGTGCCTAATCCACTTGCTAGCAGCTGTGTCCAAATTGCTGTCTCTAGCTGGCCATACAGAAGGTGTTAAAAGACAATAGAAACACTTAAATTTGAGGCAAGAGCTTTGTATACCACAGATTAAGGTGTTGAAGGAAGGTGAAGAACTTTGTTGGGTTTTGCAATGTGGCCTTGGGAGGGTGCCCAGCCAGGAAAGACACTGCTCTGCTAGTATTCCAAACCCCACAGAGGAGGTACCATGGAAGAGAAAGTGTAATAGTGGTTGCATGATTGTTTTGAGATCATTTCAAGAATAACTTTTGCTGAAGGAGATGGTTGCTACCCACCCCTCTGCTCCATGCCATGTTTTCCCCATGCCTCCTTGTGTTGCCACTCTCATGCAAGTGAGATCAGGGTCTGCTCTCTCTGAACACCCAGCAAAAACCAATAGTTTTCAGCCAGATAACTTTTTGCTTCCCCTCACACATTAGTGCAAGTGCCAATGCAAAACTGGGAGCAGCAACATCTCCTAGGATGCCAGGGAAGGCTGAGATCACACATTTCAGCTGCTGTCTGCACCTTGGCTGGCTTAAAGATGCCATGAAAATGCAGCCTAATCTGTCTGCTGGTATGCCCCAGGTTATTTGGATGAACATGGTAGACATGCTTGAGGTCCCTCTGGTTCATCTGCAGAAAGAAAGTAGTCATATGTCTCCCTTTCAGTGAAGGAGGGTAGGCAGCTCTTCTGTGGAGCCATCACAAGGCTACAGAGCTGGAATAACTTTCTGATGTCCCAGAGTGCAGCTCTGGTGGGTACTGTTGTCATGTGCTTCAAGAGAAAACAATTTATAAGATTATAAAAATGGTATGTATAGAAACTGAATCTACAACTAGGACTACCTTCCTAATTAACTCATTCTACTTTACTGGATAAATTCATAATATGTTTTCTAGTTTTAGGGGGAGAGTGTTTCTAGAGGCAACAGGTTCTCTCTAACTCATTATTTCTGTCTTTGTTCTCACATTGTGGTGACAGAAGAGGGAAGAAAGGAAATTGCAAGTTGAATGGCCTCATGAAATTATACATTATAAAAGAGGAATCTGTTCTGAAGTATGTGACAGGACATCTTGCCAAGCTGCTTTCTCAATCTTTTATTTTTTTATAAATAACAACTCCTTTCCTAGGCAAGAAAACAAAATTAATGCTACAATGAATCATTATTTTGTGAAAGAACTGAGTACCTTTTTAAGTTCCAGTGGAACGTGAAGTGATGTGGTAGGTGAATTCCTAGCTCTGCTGTAACATGTTCTCTTCCCTTTTTGTCTTCTTAAGTTGTGCAGAAAACCTTTAAACCACCATGATTAATAAGGAATTTTCTAAAGAAAAATTGCTCTCAACATGTTATTCTTTGTAAACAGATGTAGTATTCTGCTTGGTCTGGTATGAATGCTTGGGTTTTGGCATTGCTCTAGAGTCTGTTGTGATCAGAGGTGAGCAGCCTGCTGTAAACTCAGCTCTGGCCTCCAGGCACCCTTGCAGATTTCTACATCTCTTGTTCCTTCCTTGTGTTTCTATTATAGTGACATAGGCTGAGACTTCTTCCACTTGACTGCAAGGGAAATAAGTCAGCCTGTAGTTGTGCTCCTTTGTAACTGAACATGGGTGCTTGTTTTCAAAGCTCTGCCTTCAAGCTGAAGACAGGTTGCATGCTTAGGCTTTGAGTATTATCACTCACTTCTTGGGGAGGAGGTGAAAAATTCTTTTTGGTGGAAGTGTATGTATCTCTAAATGTAATATATAAGGACTAGCAAAGCTGGTTTTGAAACTTCCTTTAAAAGAAGCAAAATGCAAATGCAGTAGAACAGTTTCATTGCTCCAGGACTAAACTCTGCTGACGCTTGTACAGGGAAGATAAACTCAGTGTTGTAACTACCTAAATGCAATGAGTAGAATCTGTGTAATGCATCTATCTAGAAAATACACTTTTTTTTTTAAAAGAGTGAAATACCAGCCTGTTCTATGCAATCAGGTTCTGTCCTTTAGATTTTTACCTACCCTAAATTTTCATGTATGCATACACAAAAACCAAATCCAATTCAGTTGGAAGTGCTGAATGTTACCTTTTTAGGGGTTATATGAATGTCACATCTTTTCAGTCAGCAATAAAATGCCTACATGATGTTTTTCCTTGGACTTGAAAAACATCTCTCAAGGTAAGCACCAAGAGTATCCTTTCTTTGCTACCAGTTGTCACTTCTTCCATCCCCACTCTCATATGCTCAGTGTGAACATTACAAACCTGTTAAAGTAAGGGTTTCCAAAAGCACAGGATGTAAGTAAGCCTGAAGAAAATGGATATCTGACTTCATTGCCTCAATGAAATGCCAGTTGAAGGCATCTCTGGAAGTCAAAGCAGATCTATTGGCAGCAGTGGCCTTGTCTGACCAAGGACAGAGGTTTCACCATGTCTCTGTATTTTCCTTAATGCTCAATCCAAACCTATGTGGCAATTGGCTCTTACTGCATTGTCTGTAACTACCCAGAAGAGTTTGGCTCCATCTCATCTTTGTAACTGCCCTTCAAGTAGTTGTAGGCTGCTCTTTCTACTGGAAATATCTCTGTACCTCTCAGGGAAAGCTATGAATCCTTTTTATCTGCACTAGAGCTGGGCTAGCTCTTTGTGCTAGCCAGCACCTAACACCATTGCAGTCTCTGTAAACTGGTAATTTAAAGACTCTCCTGGACTTTGAATTACTTGGCCCAGGGGACTGCCTGTATTCAGGAGGTTAGGGACTGATTGTTTGCACATCTTCCACAGCATGCTAACTGCTAAAGAAACAAACACAGACATAGCATTCCTGATCTTAAGTACTTGCAAATTTGGAGACAGATTCTGTTTTGTTTTGGCAAATGACCAAGCATGAGCAGTATTGGAAGATTGCCCCAAACCCTATGAACAAATTGAGCTTGTTCAGCTCTAAATAAGATTATGATCCAGCCTTTGCAAAAAGGGTTTATGCAGGAAAGTTGGATCCTTGCCTCAGTTTCTTTGACTCTACTCCAGGTGCCTGAGCTTAGTGTTTAGAAGTTCATCAGAGTATTTTCATAGGCACTACAGTGGGCTGTAGACCCTGAGAAGAACATTTGTTTTCTTAGAGGGTAGTCCAATAACTTAATATTGGGGTTCTTGAAAGCTTTAAGGAAATTACAATCATGTTCAAATACACAAAAGAGAAACAACTGAGCATCACTCCAGAGCTAGAAAGTAACTGTTACAGCAACTAAGCAGTATACAAGAAGAAAACCAGTTGGACATAATAGCATGGGATGTGGCAGAGTAGTGAATTTAACACATTACATTGTTTAGAACTGTATTTTTTGAAAGGGATTTTTCCACTTGCCTTGCAACCACTTTTCTAAGGGGAGGACAAAGCTTGAGTAAATGCTCTAGGTATGGGGATCATATGTTGCACATTGTTTCAATTTTGTTAACCTTCAGCTCTATTCAAATATAGGAGTTTTTGCAAATGTTGAAATCCAGCTGAATAAGGAGGTCTAAATGTTTGGCAGTTCAAACCCTGAGCCTACAGAACTCTGTTTATTGCAGGATCAATGCCTTGAGCAAGACCTCTCTGGAGCTCTGGGTTTCACTGTAAAAGTTTGAGCAGATTTCACTGTCACTACAAAACTCTAATCCTCCTGCTTTTTTATTTTAGGAGAAATCAGTTGTGACTTCCTTTAAAAAAATCTGACAGATTGTTTTTTATAGCTAGAGAAGCAGACTGTCTTCTTTGCCTTGAGGTTGTGAAGACTGAATAATTTTACACTATCTAGATTACAAAAGAAAAACGAAAATTGCTGCTTCTAGCTCTTCTCTTTGTAAATCCATCTGAAGGAATATTCTTCCTTTCATTCTCAGTAACATACACATATATATATTTATGTGTACAGTTAAAAGTTAAAATCATCTTATCCTGTCAGTTCTCTTTGTTCAGCTTTCAGTCTAACAACAAACCTTTCTCTGCCTGTACAGCACTTTGTTATCATAGGGCTTTTTCCTAATAAACCATGCCCCTCTCAGGTTCAGGGAACATTGCTTGTAATGACTGTGCTTTGCTCTTCATTTTGTTTAGAACTTCATCTACACTCTATGTAACAAAAATTTGCTTTGCAAAATGTCCCATGTAACAGAAACTTACATCATGTCACAAATGACACCTTCATTCTTTCTGGCTTTTGTAATCCTAAGCGAAACAAAAAGTGTCTGATTCAGATATAAAAATGAAACAAATCCCCAATTCATATTTATTATTTTATATTCCATTTATATCTATATTAGAATATATGTGTTTATTATGAGACCTCTACTCAGTTCACTAAAATATGTTTCATTTCGTGATCAAGGGATTTCTTCTTCTCTTTTATTCTGAATGTATAGGCCTTCAAATCATATTTCTGCCTATTTGCAATAACAATTGTAAGATTAGACTTCCAGGCAGCTGTGCCGTAGAATGTTTATGAATAGGGAATATAATTAAGTAATTTATAAGCAAAAATCAGGAAAATGAAAGAACTTTGCTAAAATGAGGGAAAAAAGAGCAGTTTTTCCACCTCCTCTCCTTTTTTAGGATTAAACTTGTGCTTTTAAGGATCCTGTGCTGCTTCATATAAAAACAGATTTTGATTTTACTGGCCAAATTCCAACTGCAATTTGCCTAACTAAACGCTGCTTGCATTATTGATTGGATAAAGCATTCCTGAGTTTCCAGTCCTGCCTTATTTACTTTTATAGTGTCCTTAATAGTTTAAACCAGGGGGGGACCTCCTTAGTTAAGAGGTGATTGATCTTTGAAGGAGCTGATGATATAGTTACACATCCTGTGTCACATGTAGCTTGCAGTGTTATTGCCTTACAGTCTCCAGCACACCTAGCAAAGCAGTGCTGCTCTCCTACTGCTAGATTTGATCCGTTCAGTGCAAATCATCCTAAGCAAAATGCTCTTTTCTGTGCCATGGACATGCATGCAAATGAGAGAGGAGTTAAACCTTTTATTTCTAGATCAGGAGCAGCAGTGAATTGCTGAGGCTGGCTGTGGGTTATCCAGAGCCCTCCCACTTCTTTGTCCAGCACTGCAGAACTTGGATCTTCTGAGGAGGAGAGGCAGATGGCATCCGAGTGCTCGGTACTGCAGAGGAAGCTTTCTGGTATCCTCCTAATGAGCAGCGCAGCAAGCTCTGCCAATGGCTCATACTACATCTCTTCCTCTTCTCCTTTCCATCTTCCTGAGAGCCATACATGGAAATAATAGAATCTGCTTGCCAGCTTGCTGACCCAAAATTGAAATTCTCTCATGATTTGTTAAATTCGACAAATCTACAAGAAAGTTGATGTTGCCAATTATTCCTGTAGCTCTCTTTTCTCGGCTTACTAGGGGTGATACTCTTGTGTGTATGCAGTGCACAAGTGTCAGCAGACATTGTGTTTGAGTCATGGAGTGTCATAGTCCAGTACAGAGATACAGCTTTAGAAATTGCAGTTATTAATTTAGAAATGTGATACTAAAAAATGTACAAAGTTCCTAGTTAAGCAGCCAGTCATGGGAAACCTGTGATAGGTTTGTGGAACAGACAGACCTAACTGGCTACTGCTATTCTTTGGCTAATTCAGGGAAACTCTGAGGCAGTATAGGTTTTTACAGGTTTTTTCTAAGTAGTAAGGGTACACAGTTAAGAAAGTGTCTGGATTTTAATGGAAGCTTAGCCACTGATTTGTATTTTGAGTTCAGGAAAGGTAGTTAATCTATTTGTGCCTCAGTTCTCCTTCAATTAAATAGGTATAAAAATCATTGAAGCACCAAATCTTTTAGTATGGAAGAGGCCTTTCAGGTCATCAAGTCCAACTGTTAACCTAGAACTAACACACACAAAAAAAAAAATTACAACTCCTCTTTCAAAATCCTGAGGCTTGGTATATAATACTTTTTGGCTGTATTTCCATGGCAGCTGATCAAACCTGAGGTCCTTTTTGCAAGTGCAGTGCCAAGGGCAGCAGTGAGGTTGCAGCATGGATGTATCCTTTCAGATCCTTGGAATGGGAGGTGCTGCAGTACCAAGCAGTGTTAATCTCTCGGGTGACTCTCCCTTTCTCCTCATCACACACCCCTGCTTTAGGATTCATCTCCTACTGCAAGACAGTACTGTGATATCTTTCCTTCCAGTTCCCCTCTTCCCACCTCTGGTTTGGTGCTTTCATGTTAGCATGTTTTAATGTCACTGTAGAGAGATAAACACTGACCTTTTCTGTTCTGCTCTGTATTTTCTGTCCCCTCCTCCATTCATTTACTTTAGCAATAAAATGATATGACTCAAGACAAGAGTTATTTACAACATCTATTTGAAGGCAATTTGACAAGGCTTGGGTAAATACAGGTCTGGTGAGGTACAGTCCACAGATTGGGAAGTGACTGCTTTCCAGTCTTCAAAACTGGATATTTTCCAGGGGGTAATTGGGTCTGACTGTGAGTAAAAATCAAAAAAGTGTTTTCATTTGGACTTACTGCTTGAGGTTATTCCATGTCAGATGTGATAAATGCATGGTACACTGTATTGTCTCTGATGTGATATGTTGCATAACAGAGTCTGCATGCATTTTACACCAATTTCAAACAAAAAAAGTGTTAATACCACGCTAGGTTTGAGAAATTAGTGGGGCCATGATACATTTGTGGGCTTTTCTTCTGATTGTATCTTACTACTTCATTTCTTGAGTCCCATCCAAGTGGATTTTTGGTCAATTTAACCTGTGCCAGGATTTTTTCATATGCCACAAGCAAGGTTTTTTAGAGAAGACACAGAAATCTGGAGGGGATTCAGTGTGTGCTGCTAACCGTGGGAGCATGGATAGCAAGGAGAAAGACAGCAGAAACAACAGCTCCTCCAGGAATAGCTGAGGAGACTATGCTTGTGTGACATCTACCAGAGCCTGCTGGGGAAGCTGGACCTCAGGAGGAGGTGTAAGATGTGAAGTAAGTGGAGAACTCCAAGCTTGGAGAGCTTGATCTTAGCAGAAAGGAGGTGGGTTGGTAGCATGGTGTGGGGAGTGAGGGATTGTAGCATATGTGTGAGAAAAGGCAGGAAAGGAAGAGGCTTACAATAATAGATCAGGGTGTGCAGGCTTGTGGCAAATGAGTGGGGACTTGTGACTTGGGAGAAGGAGCATTCTAGGGGATAGGGTTCTGGTGGGAGGAGTGTGGAGCACAGCATTCTGAAGATAAAAACTCCCTGAGGTTACTTAAGGGCAGTCTATGTCCTTATCACCTTGTAAAGCAGGTACAGGGATGGAACAACAGCATTGTTCCCCACCCACCCCTTCTAAAGCTGCTACAGGGATGTTATCCTCTCTGCCTTGCTCCAGTTTTTTAGCTTTTGGAAATGCGATAGATCAGAATGAGTTCCTTAAATTTAGATAATCTAAAATACTGGGGTAAATGATTTTTAGCCCAGTATTATCTAACATATCCACAAAAGTTTACTTTCAACAAGCATAGTATTTGATTGGGTGTATATAGGAACTTCCCTTGCTCTCATTAATCCATTGCATTCATTTTTCACTCTGATGTCAAACAAGCACAGATGTAGCATCTTCTAGTAGTTAAAAAAGGCTTACAGAAGGCAGTGTAGCAATAGGACAAGGGGTAATGGTTTTAAACTGGAAAATGATAGATTTAGATTAGATATTAGGAAGAAATTCTTCACTATGAAGGTGATGAGAGCCTGGAACAAGTTGCCCAAAGAGGGTGTGGAAGCCTCACTACTGGAAGTATTCAAGGCTATGTTGCATGGGGCTTTGAGCAACCTGGTCTAGTGGAAGGTGTCCCAACCCATGACAGGGGAGTTGGAAGTAGATGATCTTTGAGGTCCCTTCCAACTCAAACCATGATTCTATGACTACACAATTATCTTTGTAATGTATTCTGGCAAGCTGTTCCCATTCGAAAAATTTCTACAAAGCAAATTCACCACTGGAGTACATGTAACAGATGTTTGTCTCATTAGTGACACTGTATTTTGGTAGCAATGCTCCATAACTACATTTCTGTAACTAAAATTACAATCTGGTTCAGAAACAGCAATAGAAACAAATATAAAAGGCCAAAAAAAAAAAAATCTTAATATGTGTTCTTAATCCTCTCATGTTCAACTCTAAACAATTAATGCCAGCTTTGGTATTTACTTTCTTTGACTTACAAAAAGGGGGAGGGAGAGAAAAAAAGTCAACTATATTTCATTTAAAAAACCACCCTGAATAAAACTGAAGTGCTTTGGGTCAGCTTTGCAGCTTGTGAAAAATCAATGTTGCTTCAATTGCTCCATTGACTTCAGTATACTGATGTCAATTTATGGTAGTAAATGATTCATAACAAGAATACCTTGGACTCTGATAGTGCTTTCTATCTTGAGTTTCCTAATTGCTTGTCAAACACTCTCTCTGTCTTACAGTTTGTAAAGATGAAGTATTGTATTCAGGACCTCATAAACACTTTTTAATTCAAAGCAGTTACAGATTTATTCAGGTTGCAATTACAGATTTATTCAGATTAATGTCTTGTTAAGAAGTCTTATTTAATTTTCTTATTTTTATGTACATGATGTAAACGAGAAATGCCTGGAGGCAGCTGAAATCATTGTTTGTGAACAGTCCTTTCAAGCTGTGTAAAACCTTTATGAAACTTAAACACAGCTTTCAATCCTGCTATCATGTTGCAGACAAGTTGAGTAACTGCCTTAAGTCCAAAGTCTTGGCAGGATATCATACAAATGATCATCTCTTGGGATGATCCAGGTCACTTACCTACTGCTCACTCTGTTCCCTTCAGTTTGCTGCATAATCCACAGATGTGGTCCAGCCCTTTCTTCCTTCGAGTACAATGTTTCTTGCCTCTGTCAAGCTTTTCTTAATTGTGTTTTGGGTGCTCTATATCACTTTAATTCATTCCATACAAATTTTTTATGAACCATAATTGATTACAAACTCCAGTTCAACTTTTCATAGCCGTTCTAAGGAAAGAGAGTATAAGGATGATCCTCTGTAAGGCCTGTAGGGATCACAGATGATTACAATTCGTTATGATTGATGTACAAATTCCTCCAGCTGACAGCATTAAAGCTTCCAAATGTCCCATGGAAAGCAGGGGCTGACCATATCCTGGGATGCTTGTCTGGTGATGCCCTGCATGTGATCAGCACAGTCTGTTCTCACTACTGGTTGGACCTGGGGCCATGGAGTTGCAGCATGGCATGATATAGTATTTCTAATATATAATTTCCCAGGTTGTTGTGTTCTTTTAATTAACATAATGAATTTTTACTTAATTCTGCTTTACTTAGTCCTGGTGAAAGGCTGAAAGCCACTTTGGCCTATAAATAGCACAGAAGATAAATTATTTGTTTATCCTTCAGGTTTGCTTTCTCACTTTCTCATTATCAGCACTCTGTCCTTTCATATTGAGCTGTATCCACCTCCAGACATAGTCCATTTAATATTATTTAGGGCTATGACAGCAGAAAATACTGATTAATCTACTGGCTAAAAATGCAGCCACAACCTATATTATATCAACATAGTTGAATAACTCAGACTCTGTTTCAAAATGATACCACTAGTAAAGCACTCTGCACTCTCTGGGAGAGTAGAAACAGCAATAAGCTTGACCCAAAACTTTATCAAAGTCCCAAATGTGGGACTCTGATTCTGTGTTGTACATTTTTCTAGGTATCCATCATTCAAGAACAAGTTAGAGACACACATTTCAAATACCTCCTGTTCTTAGACCAGTGCTGACCCATTGCAATACACAGTGAAAGCAGTTCTTGTTTTAGAGTGCTCAATCATACCTATAGTACAAATATGAGAAGTGGAACCTGTATCTCCCATCTCTTGAAGTGCCTAAAGCATTAGGATTCTGCTCCATGCTGAAAATTCCTAAATAACAAAGAACAATAGTATTAGGTACTTTTAAATCTGTAGCTTGTACTGCATGTCAGATTTCCTAGCAAATGATTCAAATCTAAAAAATTATAAAAGATTCATTGCAATGTAAACTTCAAATGTTTAAAAGAAAACCCTTTCTTTTCAGTAAAAAGCCTGCAAGGTGTAAGCATAAAACTCTACACTCAAAATCCCTCATTCCCTGTTCAGTAATTGTTTGCCATGAGTATGAATTGCAGAACTCTTCAGAGGTAATGCTACAGTAAATAGCTGTTATTTCTACATCTTTTAGAGCACAGAAAAGAATTTAGTAGAACTCCACATATCTTTTAATAAAATTGCATCCTCTTCTAATACCCCTGTTTACAATTTATTTCCCAACATTGGAATATTTTTGTCTTGTTTTGTAAATTATTCTTCATGGATTAGCACAGCCATCTGCCTGAAGTGCTTCAGGAATCTGCTTTGCAGACTTCACCCTATGATACTGTTTCTCTTTGATTATGGTTATTAGTTATGGCTGAATATAGACTAATGGCATCAGAAGTTGGCATGCTGGGGTTAGAACAGGCTTCAAAGGCTGTGACTTTTATGTTCCTGACCTTTCTTTAGATTTGTTCTGAAGAATATATTTGGATTTAGAAAAACAGTGTTTTGGAGAATGCTTCTGAATAACTGTTTTTAAGAAGCTGGGATGTGAGCCAGCTGCAAGTGGACACAGATTATTCAGAGACTTATGGCAGACAGTGCTGATCAGAGTCAGAAGCAGATATCTGACAGATATTTGGCTCTGAGTGATTGTTTTTTTAACTATGGGATGTGATACAAGGAGTAGTGGTGCAAATGAAGACAATAACCTCAGTAAAGGGATGGAACAGTTAAAAATTCTGCAGCAGAGGTACAGTGCAGAGGACAACTAGGGAAGGTTAAATCAGTGGATGCCAGCAAAAACAGGATGATTAACAGAAGGTAGCTTTATTTTGGGTAACAGTATTGCATGATTTTAATAGCTTCCAGTTAGGTCAAGCAGAAAAGGCTAACTATAAAACTTTATATAAATGTAACACTATAGCATCTGGAAATAAAACACATGAAAAATACATTATTGAGCATTTAGGAGTACTCAGACTGCCTAAATTTAGTCTTATAAATTAGGTAGCTAAATTAGAGGGATGGTGTTCATAGATTATTAATGGAAAGAGAGAGGAAGGGAAGGGCTGGGAGTAGGAGGCTTCCTAAAGTGTAATTGAGAGCCCAGTTCAAATGCTGCAGTTGTCCTCGTAAGCAATTCCTCCCTCTCTTCACTGACTGTAGAGGAAGCTGTGGGACACAAGCCTTCTAACTTAGTCATCTAAAGCAAGTTATATAAATAGTCACCAAAAAGTAAAGGAACACTTTAGAAAAATGGAGTCAGCAGTCAAAAGGAGAAAAGAAGATCTGATCATTTGGGGAGGCAGTTCAGCATCTAGAAAAGACCAAATGATAATGGGGACATGGGATGAAAATCTGATAGAGAGCATATATGAGAGCACAAGTACAACAGGCAGGCTAAACTTAGTCCATGGCAAAATAACCAGAATTTGCTAACAAGAAATTATTTTGTCCAGAACAAGTTACAGAGAATAGACAAGGTTCAGATAATGCAGTTCTGATAAGAGAAGCTTGAAGCAGGAAGGCATGTGGAGGTCAAAGTAAGCCTGCAAAAAAACAGCACATGTTGTGGTAAATAACACAAGCTAAGCTTGGCTTGTTAGTCATAACATAAGATAAAGGAACTTCAGTGAGCTCTATCACTTTGCAAGAATGTGCAAGTGCTAGCAGAGCATGCTGGTGTACATATAGTGAAAAAGAATGACAACAGCATCTTTAGTTCAGAAACAAACCACTATCCTAGCAAAAGCCAATACTTAGGGTGAAGATGGAGACCTGACAGTAAGCAGGATACTTCTTCATCCATTTGAATTGGACAAAGATGAACAAGACAGTATGGTGCACTGAAGGAAAGACTATGAGCAGTTAAAGAAACTACTTTAAGTCCCTGTATCTGCCTCCATGAGGGATGAAATTTGCAATAGCCAAAGTACCCATTATTGACTTTAACATGACAGCAAGTTTTTCATGATCTCAATTGAAATTCAGGACAAGAGAACAACCGAGGAAGAGTTTAAGAATGTCTTCCAAGGCAAAAGGAAGCTCTTGGCAGAGCAGAGCTGAAAGGGTCTTGCTGGACCAGAGTTTGCAACCCAGCAAAGGCCTAAATAATGCTAAAATAATGTTTGAGATGTGTTGGTTTTTTTTTAATCTCAGGGAACAATGGGACAAATACAGGGAATAACTTTTCATATTTAAAGAAAAGATGAAACACTTCATTCAACAATAAATGCTTCACATAGCAAAAATAATTCAATGTATGAAAGGGTATACTTTCTACTGTTTACAAAGGAAGAAATTCTAGCTGAAATGATGCCAAATATTTTTCTCTCATTTTTGTATCTGCAGGGTTCTGTTGGATTCTTTTAGTACAAGAGAGTACATATTAGCATGCACTTAAACACTTGTTTTGAAAGGTGTTTGCCATATTTGTTTCATTTGGCATGAGGTGTTTCACCACAAAGTGCCACAGATTTGCACTTTGATGTGGAGCAGGGAAGTTTGCACAGAGATTGGCTTTGATTTAGGGGAGATGATCTGAAAAGACTCCCATAAAAACTGAGGTAGCAACACGATTACTGGGATAAAGCTGAGCAAACACAAATGTCAGTACATGGTAATGGAATAAGCATGCTAGAATTAGCAAATGCCTCAACATATCTAGATATTTCCTGAGGTATTTTTCTTCAGTGATAATTCTTTCCAACAGAGAAGGAGTGCAAGTAGTCATCAGAAAAGCAATTGCTATAGAATAACTTGTGCCTAACCTAGTTTTGCTGCACAAACAATCTGAGATCAGTGCTCTCCCAGGCAGCTGCTACTGCAAGATGCCTAGAACAGAAGTTTTAAGGGAATTTATGACACTGAAGGATAATTATGGGAAATGGCCATAGATGGTTTAAGAAAGTTACCAACACACTCCTCTTAACAATCATCTACTCAAACCCAGAGGTTGCTAACTTATTCCTAACTAGCAAAACCTGATAGATATGAATAAACAAATGGACATGGAGACTGTGGCCTCAGTTCCTTGATGCAAAAAACAATAGAGCATGCTGAACCTGGTTTCCTAAGTAAATATGGGGGGTGTGTCATGCTCTCTGCTGATTCCTAATCCAGTACATTCTGAAACTGTAGACTTAAGTCTGACAGAGATGCAGTTAGCTCAAAGATAGCTGGGTATGATGTAAGTTTTGTGAAACTGGGTACCTGTGTAGAGAAGAGAATCAGTATTAGTCTCTTCACTGAGCAAAGATTGGAGCATGAACTCAGCCTTTACTAGACACCAGAGAAAGCATGTGAGAGGGACATTATGAGTGCTCAAGTCAAAGGAAAAGCCTCAGTGAGAGAGAGCAGCTTATTAAGCAGCTGGGAATCCAACCATAAGACAAATCCATAGGCTTCATTAGTTTTGATGTTCATGGAAAGAGTTTTTATTTATGGGATGCCAGCTCTCACTCAAACTTCCCCTTAATGACTTCCTGCCATAGCCAAAAGCAGCTTTGCAAACAGATAATTTTTTTTCACCTACCAAAATATGATTTGCAGATTGAATGCAAAACTGAGAATGGTTTTGACACTAGAACAAAAACCTCAACCAACAAATACAACCTTCCTGAACATCTGAAAAAGGGATAGCAGAACAAGAACCAGGGCTATGTTACCTGCGTGCTCGCAGCTTCAAAAGGGAACTAGATTCTTACAAAATGTAGGTTTTGATTCATAGAGTTTCTGCTGAGAATGAATTCCCACAACAGGAATTAAGACTAATGCACAGGACACCATATTTCCAATCACCAGTTAATTGGAAAGCCTCAGTAATAAGAGGAGAGAGATATTTAAAAGCACTGGGTTGGTGATTCTAAAGGCAGCACTGAGAAAAGAAGAAACTTCTAAAAACTATCTGGAGGTCATTTAAGGATTTAAAAATCTATGGGAAGAGACAGATGGTTCTATACTGGCCTTAAATGAACGTTGACATTAAAGTAGTTGTTAGAGCTCTGTGAAAAATACAGAGCAAGTCAAGTGAAAGAGCCTGTGTTAATGGCACATGAAAAATAGCTTTCCTCAAGCAAGAGAGAGAGTCCTGTGCTCCTACATGGGCATGTCACTCTTCTTTTTTTGTCTAGTTTGATTTTGTTTTCCCCTCAGTCTAAAATAGTAATTAATATGCAGAGTAGATGGTCCTCTTTTTAAACACCATTTCTGAATCTCACCTTCTGCAGAGACAGGAAAATGACATTTTCTATCCTGAAAGTTACAGTTGGGTGTATGTTATTTTGCAGCCATACATCTTTCTTTAAACTTTTGTGAGAGCTACCAGGTGCAGACATAATATTTTAGCTAAGAGAGTCTTCAAAGAGATGCCATCTAATGCATGTTGAACTGAGATTTTGGAAATGGCAAAGAATTGTCATTTCTCAAGCATTTTTTTTTTCTCATTACAAGACACAGAGCTAAAAGAGTAAGCAGAATCAGAAATCATTTTCTCTTTATCATTGGCCTAAACAATGATGAGTTTTCAGTGGACAGGCTCTGACTTTAAAGACTTGCCTGTGACTCACACAGACTACAACAAAACACACTGGAATTCTTTCAAAGCAGTTGAGTTCTCCCACATCTTCTGCACTGATGTTCCTTTCATGCTCCACAGTAGATTCTTCTCTATACTAGAGAACCACTGCAATGCCCAGAAGCTTTAAATGTGGCTCTTGGAGCCTTTCACATTTATCAATTATGTATCTTTAAAGATTTATGACATTTGTGACTTCTGTTTGGATTATTTACTATGCTACTTGAATCTAATAGCATATAAAGTTATTTTTACCAGCCCTGTTCTGTTTTGTTATCTGCTTCAAAGGCAACTACAGCTAAGTTTGAATATCTTTCTTTATGAGCTTATTAAAAATATTTGTGGTAATAGTCTACCTACCAGATTGCAGCTTTCAGGGAATGATTATTGCTTTTCTTTTTCATTCAAGAACATACTAAGCAAGTGTCAGCTTGAGGATCCAATTCATGCAAACAAATTCATTCACAACACAGTCACTACCATGAGCTTTGCCTCTTGTCTAACAAGTTCCTGATCCTGCTAAGGATGTGTCATGTAGCTGTGAGACAAGTGCTTCAGACAATCAATTGTCACACTTTTTCATTGAATTCATGAAACAATTGGTATCACCCACTCGGGGAAACAATTACTATGCAAGATAACTAACCTTTCACACTCAGAAGATGTTGAAGTACATGTGCATATGCACATACATATATATCTTTATATCTTTAAACACACAGGTGTTTATTTTTAGCAGGAGCTATTGTTTTCTTTAACTAAATTACAAAGTGGCTCTTTTATGCCTTTTTGTTTTGTTTTGTTTTCTTTTTCTCCCCAAGTGTTCTGTCTTTGCTATAAGCACACAGGCTAAGCAGTTAACCTGTGAGCTAATTTTCCTTCAGGGCTGTGAAAGAAGCCAAACCTCAGCACAGAAAACTCTCTGTGCCACCAGGGTGGCAGAATTCTGTGTCACTCAGAACTTCCCTTTTTTGTAGAAGTGATAAGTACTGGATCTGTCAAGTGGCAAAATCACTGACTTTGACCTAAATTCCCCCTAAAACATGGCACAGAGAGAGAACCCACACACACTGCATTAACTTCTCCAAACCTGCTCTATCTACAGTTGCTTAGGAAAGTTCTTAGGAAAGGATAAGCCTATTCACAGAAAGGAGTAATCATCTCTGTAAAAGGTTTAGTTCTCTTTTATGGCAGAGAGGAAAGTTTCTGACCTACCTTAATTTGCTCATTATATTTCTACTTAACCAGAATTACTGTAACTTGGTATCTGTTCCTCTTCTGCTCAAAAAAAAATTCCATGCATATTTCAAGCCCTAAAGAAGAGGAACTTTGGTTATGTTATCTGATTAGAATTTTACTTTTGTTAAAAGTAATAAGAAAGATCTGAAAATGATGAAAATATTAATTCTCCCTCTTTTTGATAAGCTCCCTTTGAAGTATTGGAAGGCCACAATAAGATCTCCTTGGAGCTTTCTCTTCTCCAGGCTGAGCAATCCCAGCTCTCTCAGCCTGTCTTCATAGGAGAGCCATTCCAGCCCTCTGATCATCTTCATGGTCCTCTGGACCACTCTAAAAGGTCCATGTTCAGTAACATTGAAGCTACTGAAGATAAACCAGTCTGAAGAGAAAAATGACTAACAGTGCTGAGTTATATTGATTCTAAGGGCTAACAGCTTTGCTTCTGTTTTGTTGGCAGTCTTGTTGGCTCATATTTGAAACAAAAAGTAACTGTCATGGCATCAAATACTTCAAATGGAAAGATAACAGTCCATTGAAATGCTTTCCTGAAAAATATGCTTGTAAAATCATGCAATCAGATCACTTTTGTGTTCATGTGCTTTTGTTTCAGACTTTCATTTGCTCAATTCTGGGACATTAATTCCTAGAGAGTATATATATATATATTTTTTTTTTTTAGTAAATACAACTGATAGCTATCAAATGTTATCTTCTAAAACAAGCTGTTTTAGTATCAATACAAGAGAGATATGATATTTAGCAGCAAAGAGTATTGCTCAGTATATATCAGAAGACACCAGGTATTTCTTATTTCAACTTTTTAGTCTATAAGCAAATTATGAATTCAATTGCTGATAAGACTAGTGGGGATTAAATTTATACTAATTGTAGCTGGGATATTAAAAGTAGAATAAAACAATATATTCTGAAGACACTACTCATTAAAGAAATATTGCTAGGTTAAAGAAATTGATACTTCTATACATTCTAAATGAAATAAAAAATATAAACTGAATTGCTAATAGTAACCATAATGCTCTCTTTTTCTCAGAATTGATATTTAAAAGAATCCAGGAGAATACTTACTGTTAAAGTCCTTGGCAGAAAATTACCACTTCCCTTTCTGACTTTTTGTGAATGATGCATAAGATAGGGTATTTTTTTAAATGTGATGTGAAATTTTTTGACCTGCATGTGGATCCATGAAATCTGATGAGTAGCTCTAAAATCAGAAGAAAAGATCTGTGTTACAGGACAAAGAATCAGAGATAGATCCTTATGTCCAATCAGAGTTCCAGAGGAATTCACCTCACATAATTTCAGTTTCTCAATCCAAATAAGCAGTGTGACATCATCTGACCACTGAGTACTCACAGAAGCCTATATTTTCCAGTCAAAACAGTAAAATGTGATTTCTTTTTTTAATAAGGTGCTAGTGTCATTCATAAATTTGTTAGCTTCAGTTAGACAAGTGTGGTGGAGCTCATGTTTCTGCAGTGCATGAGGATGACACAGAATCACACAGAATCACAGAATCATTTGGGTTGGAAGGGACCTCTGGAGGTCATCTAGTCCAACCCCCCTGCAGTGGGCAGGGACATCCCCAACTAGATCAGCTTGCCCAGAGCCCTGGCAAGACTCACCTGCAATGCCTCCAGGCATGGGAACTCAACCACCTCCCTGGGCAACCTGTTCCAGTGTTCCACCACACTCATGGTAAGGAACTTTTTCTTAGTGTGNACGCTTCTCTTGCTGCAGCCCAGGATGCCATTGTGCTTCTGGGCTGCCAGTGTGCACTGTTTGCTCATGGCCAACTTCTCATCCACCAGCATCCCCAAGTCCATTTCAATGTCACACTCGAGGCAGTTTGATGAGGCATTTTGCATCATGCAAAATATGAAAAGACAAAGCATTTCATGATATTTCACTTCAGAAAGGTAGTTCAGTGATTAAACAACTGAACTGATGCTTATTTTCTTTAGAGATACGTATTCAGCACTAATAATTAAAAATGTAATATACAGCAGTGTCATCTAGCATATTATAAAGTGTTTCACTGCAAAGGTATATATACTACTTCACAGCAAGTGTCATACTGAAAGTAGGTCTGACTTAGTTTCTAAAACTAAGTTCCATCCCCTGAGATCAAATAATGTTAAACCCCAACCACTGTTGATAGCCCTGTGCTTTACTGCTGGAAAAAACCACACAGATTTAAAATCAGCCTTGAAAAAAAAAAAACACAGAAAAAAAGTACAAGAAGTTATTATGAGAATTTACATTCTTTTACTATTTTATATTCTCCATTATCATCTCAAGCCCTAATGGCACTGTTGGGTGTATTTCAGTTTTTTCCATCAGTGACAGTGTGTTGCATTTTCTTCAGACAAACAACTGATGGGTTTGCAGTAGAGAAACAGTGGAAATTAGTATAGGCAAAGTTAGGTCAAATGCAGAGATTAAACCAACCAAAACCAGAGAAATACATATTTTGTCAAGTCTCTTTGTTAGGTTTTATTTGTAATAAAAGCACATTAAAAGGGTTATATTGGTTGACTGACAGAGTTAAAAACACAAGAGTTATACTACAGAAATTATAAAATCAATGTTTGACAGCTCTGATTATGCAGTATAAAGAAATATCTTTTTATTATTCCCCTTTCTATTTTGTGGAACTGACTTTTCTTATTATTATGATTTATGTACATTTTTTAATTGTGGTTGTTGATTGGTTGACATGTACAAAAATATCTATTATACCGAGTCTTTCATCATATTTTAGTCTGTTTAAATTCCAACCCATTTTTCTCAACATCCTGGCAGTTCTGAAAGTGGTGTGAGGAAGGGCAAATAGCTTTAATTTATGGGCTTATAGTGACAGTAGTAGAAACAAATATTAGTGAGAATTTAATTTGTGGAAGCTTTGATTTTAGACCTCAAGAGCACATTTTAACAACATGAAAATAATCAATCATGACTCCATCCTACAAGCACTAAAGGAAATCAAATGCTCAGCAATTGAGTCGATGGCCTGGAAAACAAGCTCAAATTCAAAGGTGATCTGATGTTAGGAGGTTCTGAAAAAGTGCAGACTGAGAACCTTTTTTTTCTGCTATCAATTATAAATAAATGGGTTATGAAATGGAACTAATAGGTTTCACAAGCAGCTGATATGTGGCCCAACAACAAGATTAGGGTTTCTACAATGAGCCTGGTCTCAAACTGGGAAGGTTTTGGACTAGGAAATGCAATTCTACTTGACAAAATTATTTCTCTAACACAAAAATAGACTGGAAGTCCCTGAGTTGCAAATCAGTGGAAGCTGGGAGGGGGTTCTGGGGAATAAGATTTTCTTCTTACACTCCAATGTGTTATGAGGTATTGGCCTTGGGCACTTTGCAGCAGATAGGCATCAACAAGCATCTCTTGCATGTTAACCATTGCCATCAACCACTGGACTAAATCCCCAAGAAACAGGATTCAGGGCTATGTGAATCCTCAGTCTGATCTGGTGGGATTGTTTTTATCTCAAAATGTCCCAAAGCAGATACTCCAAATTGAACTGACATCTCTAACCATTTTTGTTTGGTTTTTTTTTCTTTGTCAAGTGTCTTGGGGCTGATCACGAGATAATGCTTGGTAAAACACTCAGCTTGTGGCCTGTGAGCTGCGTGGACCACCTTAGCATATTATTCTGTGTTCATTACATTAGTAAAGGTGAAGCAGAGCTGTGGGAAGCATGTCAGTCACTGACAGGCAACTTTCCCCTAGAAGCTGATCAAGCACTGTGGAGAGTGTGGAGCAGAAGAATATTTTTCAAAGAGTTCAGACAGAGACGTGATAAATATGAGAGCACTAACAGAATCTTCCAGGTACAAAAGAAAGTGTGTGTTTATGGATGGATGATGGTGTTTCCCCTAAGCAACCATCACTGTCAGACTAGCTTCTCAATTTTATGCTTTCCTCCGTGCTTCTCAGTTGGAAGATCATCATCCACGTGAGTGATGTGCATTTGCAACATGACCAGCAGCCTTGACAGTGACAAGAAGGATGTTAGACACTGCTGTTGTTTTAATGCACAAAGCAATTTTAGCCAGGAAGAAGAGAGCAGAAGAGACTGACTACAATCATGTGATTCCACTCAGTTTCATTTCAAATCATCCTAAAATGTATCTGTACTGATCTGGTCCTTGGTTACTTGGTTTGATACAGAATGCAAAGAGACAATCAGGAAATAAGAAGAAAAAAGGAAAGCAGAACTGAAGTAACAATAATCTGATATGTGCTTTCCAGTGCTTTTCTCTAAGGGTTTGTGTTAATGGAAAATGTACCTAATCTGGCAGCCTGAGAGAGACAAGGTTGCTGCCACTCCATGCCCCAGGTCCAACAAGAAGTGAGGCTGAGCATGTATTCCCAGTAGACACACACACACACAGCACGTGTACACCACAAATACACATATATACACTGCTTTCTGCTCCTGCTGAGCAGGATGGAGGTCCATAAGTGGGAATATATATGTACATATCTATAAAGTGGAGCCTTCCAGCAGCAGAGCTTAGGCAGTCTGTCCAGTAACTGCCTTTGGATCTCAGTCTCTCCAGTTGCAACAAAGCTCTGGAGGCCAAAGCCCTACTCCAGCTGATGGTATAGTCCATCACACACACATGCAGCCAGAGCTGCCCAGGAACCCTTGTTCCCAGTAGCCATTTCCCTGTGCTCTCACTCCTACAGACACTCAGCCACTCTTACACCCAGAGGAGGCCCTCACAGACCTCCAAACCCATCCTGGCACCAGTCCACATTACCTACTCACTGGCTTTTCTAGCATGATCTTTCCTAGGAATCACAGCCACACTCACTCCAGTTGCTGCACCACCCTCACCCTGCCCCTATGTACACACAAAGAACCTCTCACTGGAAAACAATTGAAGGTGGAGTTTAGTAAAGAGACAGAACAGGCTGTGCTGGTCAGGTGCAGGACATGGCCAGACAAATGTCCTGGCCAGGCAACTCTTTACACAGATGAGTGCTTTTATTCCTTTATCCCACACTTGTGACTGCCCAAATCTCCTAAATACCTCCTTTGTTCTGCCTTTGGTCCCTGAGCATCCCATAATAAATGCTGTGCAATCCCCAAACACTCCTGCCCTGCTTCCCCTTATGTGTCTCACACCTCCAGCTAGCAATCCCCCCAAGAGGTAAAGGGGAGAGCTTCTCCCCATGGCTTATGGTAAAGGATTTCACACCTGGACACTGGGGCTGAGGCTCTGCAGGGACAGCCCTGGGAGGGACCAGACAGAGTCTCCTTTGCTCTTGGTCTTTGCTTTGGATTCCTGCCTGCCATTGTTCCCCCTGTGCTCCTCTGGGCTTATGTAGATGGGCCTTTCATGGCTCTCTTGTGATGGGTGTGGGGATAGCCTGACAATCCTTCAATAGCCTAAGAAACTGTATGTATTGAAACTTACTTAATGTCTCTTATTTAGGCCAAACAAAACAAGAAAGCAATGGATCAGAACAGGAGAAGAGCATATACAAGGGAAAAGAATAGGGAAACATAAATCTAGGGCTTACAATGTCATACTGCTTTTGATTATTATACAAACTGAGATTACAATTAAAAATATTTTGTCATGCAGCCATTCATTCTTGCCAGAACAAAAGGCATCACATACAGCTAGCACTGTGAGAAATCTGCTGGTGTTTAGCTTTTCTAGAGAAGAGCAGGCTGCTGTTTTATACAGGGCTACAGAAGCTCATCATTTGTTGAGGTTATAGTCTCTCTCACAGTCTGCAGAGCATATCTTTAGCACCAAGAGCTGCAGTAATGCAGTATTTCCATGCATGCCTTTAATGTGACTGCCACCAATGGACAGTAAAGATAAATGAGAGGTGCTTCTAAATACTTGATGAAGCCTTATCCTGAGCTCATGCAGGAGCTGAGCTTTTCATAGCATCATAGAATTCTTTGGATTAGAAGGGACCTTTAAAGGTCATCTAGTCCAGTGCAGTGAGCAGGGATATCTTCAGGCTGTGCAGAATCAATACCATGGGCAACAAGCAACACAAGAGAAGATCAATCTTAGAGAAGAGCAATCTTAGAGAAGATCTTCCTTAAAAACCAGAGTAAAGAGACCATAACTACACTACTAGGTTCCTCAAAAGATGGAGTATCATGGCAATAGATTGGAGGCAACCACCTGGGAAACTTGTGAACAAAAATCTGTACAAGGAGAGGCATTAGCCTTTATTGGAATCAAGGGTCAAAATTGCCATGTTGGGGTCTAAATTCAAAGGTCTGGAACTTATTATTTCCCTTCTTCAAATAACTGGACTTCTTGCAGGCTTTCAATTCAAATGTCAGACAAGGAGGCACTACAACTAATACTTGCTATGTAAAGTAGGATGTGCCCAAAAATAAACTTTGTAGGTGGATTACATTGAGGAAAAATAATCAACAAGTGTTCAGCAAGGAAATTTAAGTATATTAATGTATATAAGGTGAATTACTTCCTCACAAATTGACACAATAGCAAAAGACTGACCCATCAAAGAGATATTACTGTTGTATAGCACAGAGCATTTCATGACACAGCCCTGAGATGACATGTGATAAAAAATGTTCTTCTACTATGCACAAAGGCTGAACATCCAGGCTATGAGCAGTTTACCTCACTGAGTGCTGTTGATTCATCAAAGAGACCAGTCAGGAGACTGTAGGTTGTGTCAGTTTTTTCTCTCAGATAGAGCCCAAAGGGTTGCAACTGGGACTTGTCGCAAGAGCTGTCTCCTGTGTGCTAATGCAGGACTCAGTCCTTTACTCTCTCCTGTACAGCATGAATAAAATATCACAGAAAGACTGTGAAATGGAATGTATTTCTATGACAGCAGTGTCCAGATGACACCCTTGAAAAGAAATGCTTGTTTTACACAGGGCTTAACGAATCTGTGCCATTTATTGCCACAAGCTATTTTTGTGGCTTACAGTTTAGCAGATTTCAAAGCAGGATAACATTTTTACAGACATAATAAGAACACCTGCATTTATATTAAGCCAGATAAAAGGAAAACATAGAATGGATATTAACATAGAGAGAAAAGGTAAGATTCCTGGGACAAGAACTGCCTGTTTCTATTCGTGGACAACACCTAGCTCAAGGTGAACAGAATCCTAGTATATAAGTAACACAAATAAATAAGTAAAGGCTAATCTATTAGGTATAAGCCAGCTTTAACTGTTTTAGTGCTAGAGAAAATATGCAAGCACATTATCTCACAATTACGTAAAGATTTCTTGCACCTTCCTCTGTAACATCTGATCTGAGCTACTGTCAGGGAGAGGATATCAGAATACTAATGGCATGAGTCATCATGGCAGTTTTTGTGTTTCTTCTTCATAATAACTCTAGGACTCCTTTGATTATGGCAGAAAATATATAAATTACACAAAATACCATAACACCACAATATATAGAAGTAAAACCAAAATAAATCTTATTTCCTGCATCCCCTCTAACAGAAACTAAAGAACCTGTGGACAATACTGGCTCTTTTCCATACTAAAATGTTTTGTGATTTTTTTTTTGTTAGTGGCTAATCTTCTCATAATTAAGGCTCTCCTAAAGCCATGTTATTGTGTTGTTTTGTTTCCATAAAATCACTGATTTAACGTAATTTTGTGATTTTATTAACCTTTCTTTCATGTTATTTCTGTTTTTCTTCACTCTATGAGTCTGGTCTCTTAAGACTCTAAGTTCTTCAACTTAAATGCTATAGACCTGGCCATGAAAATCTGAGCTGTTGAGTGTACAGGTGGAATGCAGAACTCTTCAGGTTTGATATTTCACATCCTGACTCTTACTTGCCTCCTACTGTTATACCTGATTCAGAACTGAGCAGTCTTCTAGTCGCAGGGTTCATGTGAACAAAATGGCTTGAGCTTCATATTCTGTCTTTGCAGAGTTCCCAGCAGAATAAGCATCTATTCTGAGAGTTCCTTTAATACAAATTGAAAATACTAACAACCCTGACTAGCACAGCAGAAATACCCAGATGGAAACAAATGACCCATACACACAAGAACAAGCTAATATTCAGCCCTGTGGTGACCTTGCATTAGTGTTGTGGTTTGTTCTTCTTTGTATTTTTCCTTCAGTGGATTTTCAGATCCGCGTTTCCTCTCCCTGCTCTTCCCCTGACAACCTACTTGTTCCTCCCTGCTACACTGCTCAGTACTTCTTTGATCTGCATTTCTTTCAGGGAACCTCCTCAGCATGCTTTTTGTACTTAGTCCTCTCTCTCCTTTCAATTTACATTGTTAAAGCAGCCATAAACTACTGGATGTACCTTGGGTATGTCAAACAAATACTTCTAAGGGCTTGCCTGGTGCAAGTGTTCTTCCCCTGGCCAGGAATTGTTGTTAACTTTCATACCTACAGAGTTCAATGAGAGTAAAAGCTCCATCATCCATTAGTGTGACAGTGCATGGAGGCTGCAATATCACTTGACCCATCCTGCTTAAAATTTCCATGTTTCCAGTGCTTTGCATGCTGCATAACACAGAGTTGGACCAAGGCCAAAGAAAATGTGGGAGAGAGACCATCAATCCAGATGTTATTTTCCCCTCAAGGAAAATGAGTGTTTCCAAATCCTAGAGATGAGCCGTGGAAATATTTGATTGTCACATAGCTCACAACTACTCACTCTCAAATGAAGTTTGTAGATACGCCCTCTCAAGTGAGTTTGGTCTCCACCTTCATGGAGAAAGACATTGCATTGCTGGAGCATGTCCAAAGAAGGGCAACGAGCAGGTGAAGCATCTAGAGCACAAGTCTTGTGAAGAGTGGCTGAGGGAAACGGGGTTGTTGAATCTGGAGAAAAGGATGCTCAAGGGAGACCTTATCACTCTCTACAACCACCTGAAGGGGGGCTGGAGTGAGTCTGTTCTCCCAAGTAGCAAATGAAAAGAGGAAACAGCTTCAAGTTGTGCCAGGGGAGGGTTTGGTTGGACATTGGAATTTCTTCCCTGAAAGAGTTGACCGGCCCTGGAACAGGCTGGCCAGGGAAGTGGTGGAGTCACCATCCATGGAGGGATTGAAACGATGTGTAGATGTGATGCTAAGGCACATGGTTTAGCGGAGACCTGGCAGTGCTGGGTTAACAGTGGGACCTGATGACCTGAAAGGTCAACCAAAATGATTCTAAGGGGGCATAATTCCAGGATAAGAAGTTCTGGACTGTTGCATGTGACGGTGGATGAAGGTTACTTTGGTGACACAGGGTGCTAAATGGGAAGAAGGCCCCGAGGACCAGCTCCTTCGGGCGGCCAGGGCCTCTCCGCGCTAGCCGGGGCGGAGAAGGCGCCGGTTGAAGGGGTAGTCCTGCCTGCGGTCCGGCAGGGGGCGCCAGTGAGAGACGACAACAAACGCCCTCCTGGCCGCCGCTGTTCTCCGGGGGACAGCGGCGGCGCTGATTGGTGGCAGTGGCGGCCCGCAGCGGCGAGCGGCGCCTCGCGATTGGTCCGCAGGTGCCGCTCGGAGTGGGGAGGGGGAGGCAGGAGAGTATATGTGGACGGAGCGGAGCTGGCGGAGCCTTAGCAGTAGGGGAGCGGGATAACGGAGTGCGGGCGGCGTGCGGGTGTGGGCGGGTGGTGTAGGCGGTGGCCGAGGGGGGAGGCGTTCGTCCTTCAGCTTGTAGCCACAGCTGCGGTTCCTCGCCGGCAGGCAGCAGCCGCTCCGGGTGTCCGTGGCGGCGGCGCTGGCTGGCCCCAGCCATGCTGTGCTATGTGACCAGGCCGGATGCGGTGGTGATGGAGGTGGAGGTAGAGGCGAAAGCCAACGGCGAGGACTGCCTCAACCAGGTGAGGGACTGCGCAGTGTTCTCCTTCCCGGCGCCCTTCTGCCTTCCCCACGGGGAAGGGACACGAGAGCTCGGGGTGTGGGTGAGGGAGATGACGGTGACTGATGGGTAGCGCGGGCCCTTGGTACCCGACAGACGCGCACCGTGTCTTTGAGAGGGGGGGACGAGGACAGGGAGGCGAGGAGCAGGGCCTCGGCAACCCGCCTCGGCCCTTGGGGGCGGCAGTGGCGTGAGGCAGGGCCGGGCGGGGGCGGCCTCCGCGGTGGGGGCGGGGAGCGAGCCGCCGCAGTCTCCCCGCTCCTCTTCGGGATTGTTTTTCTCCTTGTTTTGGGTTTTTTTCCCCTCCATGTTGGATGCCGAGGTTGCCGCATCCCCCAAAGGGCTCTCCGGCCCTTCTCCCTTCTCCACAGCGCGCGTGGGGAGGGCAGGCCTCGGCCTCAGTGCTGCATCCCGCGCCGTCCCTGGGCTGGGGGCACGGGTGGGATCCGCCTGAGCCGGGGAACGCCGCCCGGGCGGTGTGGAGATGTTCCCCGTGGCCTGCTGGGCCCTTGTTGGCCGAAACGGTGGTCCAGGTGTTTTTGCGCTTTCATCGCCATCGGTTCGGTGTGTGCAGCGGGTGCCGTGAGGATGCTGGGGAGAGCCAAACGTAGCAGCCCAGCCTGTTGGTGGCTTCTAAATAAAACTTGTGGGTTGTACTTTTTTCCTCCTTCTGCTAGAAAGTGCTATTGGATGTGATGCTGAATAACAGATACTCTCTTTTGGAAATCCACTGACTCTCTTAAGTGCCTGTCTGGGGGTGGGGGTATTTGACTGTCTAAGTCCGTGTGGTTTTCAGCTCGTGGAGGAATTCCCAGTTTATTCTTACTATTCGTCTCCATTCTGTTTCATACACAGCTTAAAATCCAAGTAATTAATCTTTTGTCTAAAGGTACTCACAGCAGGATTTATTTTTCTTTGAGAAGTCTGAAGCAAGTTGAGGTGATATTGTTCATTATTATATTGCAGCCTTGTTACAAAAAATAACCCTTTCTTTCAGGTTTGCAGAAGGTTGGGGATTATAGAAGTTGATTATTTTGGACTGCAGTTCACTGGCAGCAAAGGGGAGAATCTGTGGCTGAATTTGAGGAACAGGATCTCCCAGCAGATAGATGGTTTAGCCCCTTACCGATTGAAATTAAGAGTCAAGTTTTTTGTAGAGCCCCATCTTATCTTACAAGAACAGACAAGGTAAGCTAATGATTGTAAGTAGATTTAACTTAATTTTGTTTTCAGTTTCTGTAACTTATGAAAGTAGTTGCACGCTGGTTTTGTTCTTCAATCTTCTGGTAATCCTGCTTGACTTTTCTGTGTAGCTTTACATCCTTAGTGCTATTTAAATGTAATATGCCTTTTTCGAAAAAAGAAAAACAAGTGGTAATATTGTTAAGTGTTGTGTAGCTACTAGTGAGGAATAAACGTAAGTAATTCAATGAGCACTCTGCGCTGGAAGTGGAAGAGACGAAGCTACCAGTTGCAAATGACTTGTATGGTATTTGCGTGTCCGATAGTAACCCCAGTTCAGTGGTGTTACTCTAGGTCATTTGAAACCACGGGTACAGAAAGGCAGGAAACAATTCCTCCCACGGAGCAAAACTTGCTGAGTTCCCTTTTGTCTGGTATGGTGTTACAGTAACTTCTAAATCGCTACAGGCTCTCTGAGGCTACAAAAGAAACAGCTGCTTTGCTGCTTCTACGGACAGTCATCTTCACTAAATTGCTTTGTTGTTGGCCAGTTGTAAGAATTAGTCTTTGAAGATTAATAGTGAGCATTTTCTCGTACTCCTTGAGTTTGTTTACCACATGAATTGCAACTGAGTTATCCTTAAAGAAAGCAGAGTGCATATTTATTTCAGTTAATTTTTCCTGTTAGTTTTTACATGGCTTTATTTTTTGAACTGATGTGTAGGGGACAGGCTTTCGGGGAGCAGTGGCTTCAGCTCCTCAATCCAGTTGAAGTCTTCAGAATGCTGTAGTTGTTCTATATATTAGCTTTATTTAGGCAAATGTATTCTAACCAAATTCCAATTTTGATGTACCTTAGTTTGGAAAAATAATTTCTGCTATCTGTAATATAGCTTTGGGCTCTGAGTATTTTTCCTTGAAAAAAATGACCTATTTAAATGTTCTCAATAAGAATAAATACAAATAATAAAGGATTCTTATGTAGAACAAAAGAAGCAACACAGTTTCATACCTGATGAGGCAGAAGAGATTGAGCATGTTGGATATGTCTCCACACAGACCAAATCAGGCTGAATCTGAAGGAACCTAAGGCTGATATGATTGGTGGTTTTATGCTATCCTTGGTGATTGTTTACGAGAGTCTTCGAAGACTCCTGTGTTCCTGCCTTCAGCAGTGCCAGTGCAAGACTTGACAGGTTGTGCAAGTTAATAGAGGGCTTGAGCTGGTGAAACATACCCCAGGGGGCTAAAAGACAGGTTGTGTAGTAAATGTAATAGAGTTTGTATGTGCACATCAAAGGAACAAGTACTTATCCACTATAAAGATGACTCTAAAAGGTTGTAGGTGGGACAGGCTTTCTTTTATGTATGAATTAGGAGTGTTCTAAAACTAGTTTTTTTAACAATTTTTAAATGAATTGAGAGTCATCTGAAGATACCTATTAAAATTCTGCTCTGAAAAGAATTACTTGCAATTTGGGGAAGCAACAGGCATTGAAACTTGTATTCAATGTTCCTCTGTCTTGCAAACATGAATAGTCCTGAGGCTTCAGCTAGGCTGCTCAGTCTACATCCTGATTATTTTTTCAGTGTTCTTGCTAAAATAAAATAAAAGTTGTAAATTAGTTTGCAATAGCTGCTGTCTAGTTGTGCATTCCCAGTAGTCTGCATGCAGCAGACCTGGAATTCCATAGTGCCTGTGATTAATGTATATTTTTGTGGTGTTGACACTGAGTTTCAGTAGATTTTATTTTTCTGCTCATGTCTGCTTGAGGATTTACATGTGCACAGAACTCTGCATTCGTATTTAGTTTGCATGTAAGCTTGTGTGGTATCAAGGAGATGAAAAACTTGTCAAACCTGTCACTGAACTTTAAATCAATATGTGTATCATAGAATTGTAAGGACTAGTTAGAGCTGACACCTTGTTTGTTACCTTTACTTGCAAAGTTAGTGTGCTAGTTGACAAGGGAATAGTGATGGGTGTCCTTGGGTTTCCTTTAGCAGTTATGTCCACAGCTGTAGTATAGGGTGTTTCTGGCACAGCTGTTGCCTTCTGATCCCTTGTGGGAAGAATGCTGAGGAAATATCTGAGTCTTACTTGCTGCTTCTGATGCTGGTTTTACATTTAAATTAGATGCATGTTGAAACTGTTTTGGGAAGCTGCAAGTAAATCTACATCTTGTTGATAAGCTTCATCATGGTACTAATAATGAATGTTGTGACTGAGTTGTTACCAGTTTTTGTCTGTACACTTTGGAAGCTTTTTCAGCCCTAGTTGTACTGCTTCGTTAGAGATCCTTGTCTTCCACTTTAAATTAAAACTTGGGTGTATGTTTGTAGCAATGTTCAGGTTTCTACATGCTGAGCAAAAAGCTGATCTGGCAACAGAACATCAACTTGTGCTTCTCCTACCTTTAATCGGTGTGTGATCCAGCAGAACACTGCAGCCTTATGCACTTTGATCTTAAGCATGGGAGCCTTCTTGCTTCTGAGTGTAAAGGCAGAGCAGGTTCTAATTGTACCTTTGACCACCTTCACCAAGCACTTTGGGAGAACTGTATGAAAAAAATCCTTCTACTGTGCTTTCTTACCTTTCACGGGGTTAAAAATAGTTTATTTTTATTGTTTGGATCTCAATTTCTGATTTCTTTCACCACAGGATTTTGTAGATTAGAACTGTCAGTGGAATGAAAGTGCTTCAGTGCAAGAATGCTATTCAGTCAGTCTGCTGCTGTCAACTGGAGTTTTACAAACAAGTCTGAAATGTGAGCAGTGAGCTTGGTTACAAGAGTTGAATAGCTACATATCTGTTTGAATGGAAAATCACATTGGCTTGAAAAGGACTGCTGTCTTCTGGCTTAAGATACATGCGATGGTCCAAGAGCTAGGTCATAAGCTCTGCTTTATGTCATGTTCATTTTCACTGTTTTTTGTATTTCTTGATAGATAATGCAACAAGTTAATAAACAAAAAAAATTGAGGAGCAGCTGAGGGAACTGGAGTTGTGTTTTAGCCTGGAGAAATGGAGGCTTGGCGAGACCTTGTCACTCTCTACAACTACCTGAAAGGAGGTTGTAGTGAGGTGTGGGGATTGGTCTCTCTAAGTTGCAAGTGATAGGACAAAAGTAAACAGCCTCAAGTTGTGCCAGGGGAAGTTTTGACTAGATATTAGGAAAAAATTTTTCACTGAGATAGTTATCAAGCATTGGAACAGGCTAACCAGGGAAGTAGTAGAATCACTATCCCTGGAAGAGTTTGAAAAGCATGTAGCTGTTGTATTTGGGGACATGGTTTAGTGGTGGGAATGCTAGTGTTAGGTTAATGGTTGGACTTGATCTCAGAGGTCTTTTCCAACCTTAACAGTTCTATGAATCTGTGAAAAGTTAAAAACAAGTTTTGTCAGAGTGTTTTATGGCTGTATGTTGTATCAAATTTTTCCAGTGAGGAGCTGGGACTTAGAGAAATGATTATCCTTCACTACTGGGAATTTTGAAGTGACTTTGGCTGAAGCAGAACAGTAGCCTTGGGAGGGACTGTGCTGCAGGGCAGGGTAAGCCTGGGCAGTGACTGACAGTGACCCTGTGGGCTGTGGTGCTGGGCATGGTTCAGAAGGCTGTGGAGCACAGTGCCCTGTTGTCCCACACTGCTGTCTTGGGGCACAAAGTTCTCATGCTCTACCAAAGGCTTACTGTGTGCAACACCTAGCAGAGGTCTTGAAACTTGCCTCCACCTGCATGAGTGTTTGCTGAGCTGTGCAAGAGGCCAGTGGTGCCAAACTGTTGTCCAGGAGAACAATGGGTTTCATTCTGGCAGGATAAAGTCAACATTGCAGTGACTGCACAGAAGTACAAATAAAGTGAATCATTTCTTGAGAAATGTAACATTTACCTAGATGTACTTCAAAATGGGCAAAGTTATTTGTTTTGCATAACATGACTGAAAATCAAATATTTGTGTGAGAGCCATGGCAATTTAAAATAACACATCAGATTGCAACAAGCCACTCAGTCTCATGAAGCATTCAGAAGTGCTGTATTTTGCCAGCCTTGAGATAGGTAATTGTTTTGGAAGCTGTTGAAAGTTGTGTGATGTTTGCCAGTATGTGAATTGTATTTACAAAGTACCTTGGTTTTGAAGTGATGTCCAGCTTTATTGATGAGTTAAAATTAAAAACTAAGTACTTTGAGCAGTTAGACGTGTAATAGGTAGAAAATCACAAAAGCTTCTTATTTTCCTATAGCACTGGCTAGCTAGTGTAGCAGTGTGGTGGTATTTTTTGCAAAGCAATGAACCAGTTTGCTGTAGGAGACACCAGGGTGAGTTTAATGGATCTATTTGTTTAAATCAGGGTTGAATTGCAGCTGGTAACCTTTCCCCCACCCTGCTGGGAGCAAAGAACAGCAAAGATACAAAGGAGCATAATTGTAACTGGTGGCTTTGCTTTTTCATATGGAGTGCCTTATCTGCTTTTAAAAATGATTACATTCTGTTGCGAAGAGGTCTGTCTTTATCAATATATTTTTTATGGAGAACAACACCTCTTAATTTTGATCCCTTTAGACTACAGCATAGTAAATTTACTTCACAGTAGGAAAGAACCTTACCCTATGGTAAGGAGTGTCATACCCCATAAAGAACAAACAGTTCCCTGGGACATGTGCTAAGATTCTTGCTAGCAGCTTGGCAAGACAATGGGTTCTTTTGGCTGTATTTCCAGTTTAGGAATCATTAGTCATATTGATACATTTATTGGTAAAGAATTGGAGTTTGTCACTTTATCCACTTGCAGCAAAGTTCAGAGCTTAAAGCTTTTAATAAAGTCTTTAGATTTCTAATTGCTCTATTCTCCTCTCCTTAAAGTAGTTGGAGCAAAGTTTTGAATGCAAAACTATGAATCCTGATGCACAGAACTGTCCTCAATGAGTTGAGAGAAATTAATCCTGTTACATATACTCCACACTTTTCATAGCACTTATTTGTGAGGCTGTTATTACAGGTTCAATTGGCAATAACTGAGTGGTTTGCCTCCTGTAGGAATTTCATTGTGAAATATCTGTTTCTGATAGGGATGTCCAGTTCAGTTAGCCTGGATAAATTGGGAGAGGCAAAAAGCAACTGATGTGATAATCTAATTTTGTGACTTTGGTAGCTGTTGGGTTTTTTGTGGAATGGGTCATCTGCTGCAATCTCCTTGCAGCTTCCCCTTTCTACAGCATTTATATCAAATTATTTATGTGCAACTGTAATACATTAACCACTGAGTGTTATAATATGCACAAAACTTCAATTGTATTAAAAGCACTGGGACAAAAGCAAGGATACAAAATTAATATAAATTCACTAGTGTAACTAGTGCTTCAAGAAAGCACTTGATCCTGTTCTAATTCTGAAGCTGCCTTTTCTTCCTTTGGAAATGGAAAAATTCTCCCTGGGCAGTGATAGTGAAGTATAGCTTTGGCAAACCTGATGCTTTGTCCTTGAATCCAGTGTTTCTCTACTGTTTTGAACTACCAAACTCAAAGGAAGTCTTTTGTAATTGAATATACAGGAATATCTAGCTAGCAAGAGGTGTTTGGGAAAACTATAAGGCTGGTTTAGGTTATATAAACTCTTTTGTACTAAAGCTCTCATGTGTAGAACTCCTCTGGCTCCAAGTACAATGGAAAGTTGTGTTTGTTCTTAAAGCTGCCACTAGTTGGTCAGTGTCCCAACATGCCTGGCAGGTGTTAAGATAACAAGGAGCCATAACAATTAAGTTCACAGTTGTGAAGACTTGTTTTCTATGGTGATTTAAAGATTCAGCTTTGGCAGGAGTAGTAAAAAGCTGCAGAATGTATTGAGAGAATATTGGGGGGGTAGGAAACATACATTTAGTCTCATTTCAGTTAATTCCCAAATTCATAACAGGGAGTGTTAATGTATCATGTGTCACTGATGTGGTGAATGATGTAGAAACAAAAAAGCTTCATATATGGTGATCAAACTGGGACTTTGTACCAGCAGTGTTGGAAATGTAACCTTTAGAGAACTGCAGTTAGAGTTCAGTTCTCTGTTTAAAAAGTTCATTGGTTTACAACTTGCTAGGAAAAGTTCCATTAAGTGAACTGAAATAATTCCTTGGAAAACTATCCTTTTATTGTACAACCTGAGTATATTTAGAGGTGGGAAAAGCTTTAACTATTTTTTCATCTTACCTAGAAATTCTTAGAGAGGAGGGACAGTGGATTGAAAGCTAGGTCACAATCTAATTTACAAAAACTTACATAAATACTTTCTGGTAGCTAATAGAATCTGTAATATAACCAGGTTTTATACAGACAACCTGAGTCCTTCAGATTGTGCAGAATTAAACAAGGAACTGCTTCAAGGCTCCCAGTGCTTTAGCTTTGCTGAACTTTATTCAGTAGCAAAAGCACATTCCTTTCTGTTTCTGTTTAAGGATCAACATTTCTTTATAGTTCTATGTAAAAAGAAAAATCTGCATTTATAATCAGAGCCTAACTGGTGTCATGTTTTGAAGCTTGAAGGGGGGATGATTTTGCCATGGATATTAATATAACTTTGGATAAGAGCAGTCTTAGGCTGAATGGGCAAATCAGAATCTGCACTAATCAGAATCACTTTTTCAGATCTAAAATATTTACATCACTCTTTCAATTTCTAGATGCTTTTCCTTCTTCAAACACACTTAAGGATGCAAAATGGAGAAAACATAGCAGGGAATTTGCTACCTCAGCTTTGGCTCAGGGCAGCTGCTGTTGCAGATCAGTGTGAAGTCATTCACTGTCATTCAGAAACTCACTTCACTGGCAGGCTCTATGTTGACTGCTTCCTGACATATTATGGATGCAGTTTAGGCAGTGGGCTTTAGAATCATAGAATGGTTAGGGTTGGAAGGGACCTCTGGAGCTCATCTAGTCCAAGCCCCCTGCACTGGGCAGGGACATCCCCAACTAGATCAGCTTGCCCAGAGCCCTGGCAAGCCTCACCTGGAATGCCTCTAGGGATGGGAACTCAACCACCTCCCTGGGCAACCTGGGCCAGTGTTCCACCACCCTCATAGTGAGGAAATTCTTCCTAATGTCCAATTTAAATCTACTCCTCTCCAATTTAAAACCATTGCCCCTTGTCCTTTCACTGCAGGGCTTTGCAAACAGGCCCTCATAGGTGCAGACCAATGACTGAGATGAACTGTTCAATACAGGTGGGTTTGTCTGTTTTCTGATTTAAAATAGCTTACCATATTGGAAGCCAGAACACGAGCTTGCATAGCTTTACTTTGCAATAATTGTCTTATCTGCCATACCTTTGCATTTTTCTGACATAAGGGACAAAATGGTTTAGTCTCTGAGATGTTTTCCCTTATGTGCTAGGAGCCAGTTCTGGGAGGTTACTGGGCATTAGCTGATGTGGTTATTTCATGTTGTGCTTTAAAGCTGTCTGCTTATGCCATTGCTGGCTTCTTAGTAATAGGATGTGACAAACCACACCTCTGCTGTAGTTTGTGATGCAGCTGTATCTGCAGGAGTAATCTTTTGTTTTTTCAGCTCCCCTCGTATAGAATCATAGAATGGCCCAGGTTGGAAGGAACCTTAACTATCATCTAGTTCCAAATCCCCTGCCATGGGCAGGGATGCCACATATTAGACCTGGTTGCCCAGGGCCACATCCAGCCTGGCCTTGAACACTGCCAGGGATGGGGCATCCTGTTCCTGTGGCTAACCACCCTCTGGGTAAAAACTTCCTTCTAAATCTCCAGTCTAAATTCCCCTCCTTCATGTTATAAGGTCTTCCCAGCAAGGGGAAAAGACTAGCTTTTCCCTGTGTAGTCAGTGCATAAGATAAACTGAAGGTGCAAGCATGTAGGTGTGGTAGTTGTAAACACATGTCAGCTAATGAGAATAAAATAATCGGCTATTTCTTTGAAATACTGTATGTTTAATTAGTACATAGTTGTAATGACTGACAAATCTGCTGTGGTGTTAAGAGACAATCAGAAGTGCATGAAAAGCCATTTTTTTATGATGTGTTGAATTAGGGAAATGCTTACTGTTTGAATTTATTTTGGCCACAGTGTGTTAGTTACTCATCAAATACTTTGGATTTAAGGACTGAGCTCCAAAAGGAGTGTGTACAACCTATGTGTTTCATAAGCCACAGATACTGGAGATTGGAGGGATTGGAGCAGGGGTTTGGGGCTTAATCCAGGAAAAGCCTAAACAAGGAATGACCTGCTAACAGTGGAGCCAACTGTGCTGTCTGAAGTTCTGGTCCTCTTGCCACCTAAATTTGTGTCCTGCACAGAGTGAATATATTAGCTGCCACTAGAACTGCTGAAGTGTAAATGGATGTCTAGACATCAGTGATGCAATTAAGCACTTGTCACAGCTGCAGTGAAGCTTCAGCATGCCTCAAACTGCTTGCAAAGGGAGATATTGGAGCTGTGGCTTACTACAGGGAATAGATTGTAGGACAGCTTGTGGGATAATTTAATGCCAGTTTTTTTCCTGAGGCATCTTTTGGGGCAGTATTTACCATAGTAGAGCTAAGAGTGAGCACAAATCTTGCAAGTTAGGTAATTGCTTGTAGTGGTGAAAAACTGTTTGCCCTGTGGTACATGGAGCCATAGGGTGATACAACAGGATGTAAGTAAGATATTATCCCAAATTTCTATTGGAAGGAAAACTAATCACTTACTAGCATCTTGAACTTCAGTGTATGATTCCATATAGCTTTTTAAGAAAAGTAGTTTACACTTAATTTTAGGAAAGGTAAGAAGTAAATGTCCTGTTACTGTGGAAGCTAATATCTATCCCTTTGGCTACTAGGCTTCATTTATTGAAAGGTGAACTTTTTCAGCAATACAGAACTCTTTCTGCATCTGGATTCCATAAATAAGTTGAGTCTTAAGAATAAATGCTGAGAAATTTTCTTCCCTAAGGGAAGATAAGGATGAATTTATAGAAGTTAAGGTAGGCTAGGGGGAAATGAGCAGGCTGCTGTTAGTGTTGGTGGGCATTTTGATTTGATTAATCACTTGACCTATTAGATACTTAAGAACAGCTTTGAATTTTCCAGCTCATTTTCAAACCTGTTTTTATCCCAAGTGCAAAGGTGGTTCTGACAAATATGCTTACACAAGAGATGTTTTTGTATTCTATCCCACAATGCCTTTTCAGATATTTTTAAGTTATTCTGTTAATGATGTCACTGGCAAAAGCACCAGCTTCTCTTTGAGTGTGGTGGCAGAGGCATTTCAGCTGTGTAGAGACAATGTGGCTTCTCCTGTTGCATGATGGATGTGTTTGCTGTTTTGAGCTGCTCTTCACAGATTTGCTCTTTTGAAATGCAGAATAACTTTTAAATGGCAACTAAAGAGTTTCAATAATAGGAAACTAATCCAAATATATTTTGTTGATCTTTTTACTCGCTGAATTGGAATTACTAAATGGCCTTAGGAGCTTGGGAGTTAAAGCAGTGATTCTTAACATATTAAAGTGCTTGTTTCTTTTAATAGTGCTTTTAGATACTGACTTCACTTACAGCCTTATCCTTGGTTTCATTGCAAATTCTTGACCACCAAACCAATGGATACCAAACATATCTGAGATGTTGTTTGATACATAGCTTGATTACAAACAATCTTTTAACATATTGTGTAAGCAAACATTTCTGATTCTGTTGCAGGCATATGTTTTTCTTGCATCTAAGGGAAGATCTTCTTGCTGGTAATCTTCAGTGTTCTTCAGAGCATGCAATTGAACTTAGTGCATTGTTGGCACAGATGAAGTTTGGAGATTATAACCAGAACACTGCCAAGTACAATTATGAAGAGTTGTGTGCAAAAGAGCTCACAACTACCATTTTGGAGAGGTAAAAAAACACTGTTATATAACCTCTTTTTTGGAGACCAAAAGCATCAGATTTTATTTTGCCCTTAATTGCTGGTGCTGTAGTGTCTTGTGGTGTTAAAAGTTTAGATAGCTTTAGAAAACAAAGTACAACCTGGATATTTAATGTTCTGTTTTCAGCTCATTTTGAAGCTAAATTATGAGTACTTCTGTGAAAAGCTGAAGCTACTGAGCTCTTGTCCTTGGGGGAAATACAGGTATCTAAATACTGAGAGCAAGGTACTCAAATTGCAAATATGTCTTAGACCTACACTTCTGAAAGAAAGTAACAAGAATTTATCTGGCTTGGTACCCTTAAAGGGAGAAATAAACAGGATTCTCCAAACACCTTTGTAGCTCAGTTCCTGAGTATCAAGGAGCTTTGTGCCATGGTTTTCTGTAGGTTTTTTTTTAGTTATGAACTTAATGGTTGTTCAGGTAAATCTGTTGGTAGGGAAGGGGGTGTTAGTTGGAAAGCCTTGTTTACATGATACTTTCTACACAAATGTGCAGCAGTGGCTTCTGAACAAGAATTCAGGATGTTTGGGTAATTCTTAATTCTCTCCACTTCATAATTACTGGAAATCTATAGCCAGATAAAAGCAGGTCAGGAGCATTTAATAATCTGTTTAACTACATCATCTAAAACCCCATGTTAAAGCAAGCTATTGACAGTAACAGCACATACTTGAGGAGTTTCACCTCTCCTTAATCTCTTTATCAACAGCATTATTGCAAAGCACAAAGAGCTAGAAGGTCTAAGTCAAGCTTCTGCTGAGTACCAAGTTCTACAGATTGCAACAACACTGGAGAACTATGGGGTGGAGTGGCACTCAGTGAGAGACAGTGAAGGGCAAAAACTCCTTATTGGTGTGGGACCTGAAGGTATATCCATTTGTAAAGATGACTTCAGCCCTATCAACAGGTATGTGTTTTGTGGATCCATTTGCATGTTCCATTTTTCAGAAGTACTGAGCATGCCTCTACTTTTCACATAAATGTACAAAACTGCTCTAGGAATTACTAAAAGGAGCTACTGGAATGCAGTGTCTGAGGACACTACCTGCTCATAGCCAAGACAACTGGCCTTCATACTCTTGACTTCTATGTTTTTAAGGCAGCATCTTCAATCCTGCATTACAGGCAACAGTCAGACATCATTGTAATTTCTGATGAAAGTGCACCATAGTAGTTTGTGGAAAATGCCCTTATCCTTAAAAGCTAAATAACCTTTCTTTTTTATATTCATTTATAGGATTGCTTATCCTGTTGTTCAAATGGCAACTCAGTCTGGGAAGAATGTATATCTGACTGTTACCAAGGAGTCTGGGAATAGTGTAGTTCTCTTGTTTAAGATGATCAGTACAAGGGCAGCAAGTGGACTCTATAGAGCAATTACAGAAACACATGCATTTTACAGGTCAGTATTGCTGCTAGAGGCAACTGCTGCAGGTTTTCTCCACAATATTTAAGTGCTTAAGCAGCCAGCAGTGTGACTGCATTTCAGAAACTCTGCAAATTTCATTGTCTTTGCAGCCTCTACTTTCCTCTTAAATCCAGAAGCTGACAGGTTTTTGCTGCTTTCCATTTTGTGGGGTGGGAGTGCAAGACAAATAAGCAAGATTATCTACTGTAAGAAATAACAGCCCTTCACAATATAATCTATTCTTTGATACTTCATGAACAATACATACTTTTTTGTTCCAATGTAAAAGGGAGGACAAGAGAGTAAAAGATGAAAGATCCCATCCTTCAGACTATGTTGGTACAGCTCATATGCACTTGTACTCCTTGTTTCTTCTTTATTTGGCTCCTGCAGTGGTTAAAATTTATCTGCATGCCACTTTCCCATCCTGTGTACTTAAACCTTCCTACAGTTTCTCTGTCCTTGCTTTTGCGTGCTCAGGACTTTGCTTAGTGCCAGCAGCTATCCCTTATCTTTATCCTATTGCTCTTTGAGGTAAGAGTACAATACTTATTTGTTGATCACTGATTTTCTTAAACTACTTTTTCATTTCTACTGTAAGGTCTAACACTGATCAGTAGAAAGACACTTAGTGGTCTTTTCTCTGTTAACTAATACACATTAGTTTCAGGTACTTTAAGAGAAGAATTGGATTTAAAGCAAAGTACATACACTAGGCAAAGACCCGTCTAGTTTCTCAAATCAGATTATTTTAATACAGTTACAGCAATTAACATCAACTAGTTGCCTTTCTAACCACTGCAGTTAATCAGCAGCTAAGCACTGCTTATTTTGTGAGCCTGGTATTAAGCATGTCTGGTTCTGCTCTGTAATTACATGCCCTTGCACTGCTGTTTTGCACTCTTCATACTTTTTTCCAGGCTATTATATAACTTTAGTCTTAACTTTCTGGTCTTTGATCTTTATCTCTGCTTCTAACTTCTGCTGTCCTTTGCAGTTTCTGATTTTAATTTAAGCATAATTTTAGTAAGGTAATAGTATTGGCCATAAACTTAGATCTTGAACCTTAGGCCCTGTGAGGCTGTGTTGTGTTTTTTCTTACACTGTCAAGAGAAGTGCTATGCCTTAACTTCTGCAGATTTAACTATTAAAATTACAGGCATGGTTAGGTGGTTGAAATGCTTAAGTGGCAAATACTTTAATTTTCTACACTGCATTCACATTATTTCCCTTCAGATGATGTAATGCTAGTATGTGAAGTACTGAGTGAAAATTTGGTTAAAGACATAACTTGATTCTATGCTAAAAATTGAGAGCCTGTCTAAAGAAAGAGCTGTTATGCAGAGACTCTTGGAATTCTTTAATGCAGTGTTTGGAAATTACCATGTAAAGAGGTGTTGTCAAGATGAACTGTGGATTAAGGAAGTGTTGGCTGTTTATATAATGCCTTAAGGCCTTTGCACAGGCTGACTCCATTTTACCAGACACTTTTGGTTTTGAAGATGTGAAATAACTGTCCCTGAAAGGACATTGTAGAGAGGTTGATGCTGGTCTTTTCTCCCAGGTAATTTACAATAGAACAAGAGGGAATGGCTCCAAGCTGCAAGAGGGTAGGTTTAGACTGAACATTAGGAAGTTTTTCACAGAGAGGGTGGTCAGACACTGGACTAGGCTGCCCAAGGAGTGGTTGAATCACCATCCCTGGATGTGTTTAAGGGTCATTTAGATGTCTTGAGGGATATGGTTTATGGTGAACTTGGTAGAATAGAGTTAATGGTTGAACTCAATGATCCCAAGGGTCTCTTCCAACCTGAATGATTCTATGATTTTCCATTTTACTTTCCAAAAGAGAGTTGTTAACATTCAAGATCCTAAACATTACCTCAGACTCCTCTATTGGCTTTCATTTCAGTGCTGTAACTTCAACTTTTGGAACAAATTGTAGGGAGAAGTTTATTGGTGTTAACTAACCGTGCTTGCCTTTATCCTATTGTTTTATAGGTGTGACACTGTCACTAGTGCTGTCATGATGCAGTACAGTCGAGACTTAAAGGGCCACCTAGCATCTCTATTCCTGAATGAAAACATTAATCTTGGTAAAAAATATGTCTTTGACATCAAAAGAACATCAAAAGAAGTTTATGATCATGCAAGGCGAGCTCTTTATAATGCTGGCATTGTGGATCTTGTGTCAAGAAGTGACCAAACCCCACCAAGTTCCCCTCTGAAGTCTTCAGAAAGTAGCATGAACTGTGACAACTGTGAGGGTCTTAGCTGCCAGCAAACAAAAGCTCTCCAGGAGAAGCTGCGAAAGCTGAAGGAGTCCATGCTTTGTATGGTGTGTTGTGGAGAAGAAATAAATTCAACCTTTTGTCCCTGTGGCCACACAGTATGCTGCAAGACCTGTGCTGCCCAGTTACAGGTAACTGCAATGCTGTTAAGAATTACCAAATATGTGGAAATTCTGGTTTTCTGAATACTTAAGTCATGGATTAATGTTTATATTGATATTCTAGTAAAACTTAGTTTTAAAACATTCTCTGGAATTAGTTTACCACAATGTTTTGTTCAGGTGATCTTTTAAAGATGAGTCTTAACTATGCTAACTTAGCTTGTAGTGAGGGTAAGAATTAGCTGCATGTTTCTCAAGATAACCTGCTTTAAATATGGAGCTGCTGATGAAGTGCTCTGTTACTGGGTGCATGGAGGGAAGTCTAAGTGTAGAGACTCTCAAAATACAAAGTTAACTAATTTCTTACTGTTTTTTCCTTTCCAGTCATGTCCTGTTTGCAGATCTCGTGTAGAGCATGTCCAGCATGTGTACTTGCCAACCCACACCAGTCTGCTCAATCTGACTGTGATATGATCTACATATACACTTTAAACCCATCATGGACTCTTTAAACTGCACTAATAGGAAATGCAACCATTGATTGTGAAGAAGGCAATCACTCTGACACCTATCCACGATCAAAAGCAAAAATTACTGCATTTCTTAACCTAAATATTCTTCATTCAGCATGTCCAAAATGGTTTGGGGCATCTTTTGAGAGCAGAAGTGTAAACAAATTCATCCTACTTAAAAGGAGAAGGATGCTGAAGTTTGTAGCACGGCAGCATTGCCACAAAGCTTGGTAACCCTGGAGAAATGTAGTGTTACACTTACTGATATACCCAGTGAGAGCAATGCAGCCTTTTGTTTTACTCTAGAAATCTTTTTTAGTACAGTCATTCCATTTATTTTAATATTAAACCAAGCTTTTACAAATATCAGTTTAGCAAGGCTCATAGTTTCTGCTTTTAGTAAACTGCTTTAAAGAGAACTTTTTAAAACAAAAAAGGTTCTTTTACTAAAGTTACAAGGCTTCATGAAGCAGGTGTGTTTAACTCAGAATTCTATTAAACAGAACTTTCTGAGAGAATAGTTTTGGAAGGGTAGGACAAGTCTGTTAATGTTGAAGTGTTAGGGTCTCGGGTCAAGGAAGTCTTCTGGTTGACAGTGTTGTGTGGCAGCACTACAATGGGATGTCACTGAGCTCTCAGTGGGCAGCATACTGCCAGGTTTGCCATGTCCAGCTTGCCTGGTGGTGCTCTTGGGAGCTGCAGGCAGCTGCCCTTTCTGTTGGCTTTATTGCTGAAGACAGATTTTAAACTGTTAAAACATGTACCATTAATTTCTTAAAGGTTGTGTATAATTTTAAATCCTTTCTTCAGTTAACATTTTTATTGGGTAGGTCATTTCCTGCTAAAATGTTTTTGATCTTCACCCCCCTACTTGGGCATTTTGGGCTCTGGTTTCCTAGTGTATTCTCCAGGGTACAGAGGGAACTGGAGACCATGTTTGGGTGCAATACTGGCTTAATCAAAGCTAGAAAAGTACACTGTCACTTTACTGAAATTTTCTGACTATACTTTTCATATTGCCTTAATGTAGCAGTAATGTGTGTTTATGCATCTGTTTCTTTGCACATTTTGTCAAAATATTAAAAGTCTACTTTTTTATGACACATTAGCATATAAACCTTACTCTAAGAAGGTATTTATTTTTTCACTTTGTAAAGAAAATTTGGTTTCCTCATGAAGCAAGAGCTTTGTCCTATATCGTAGGCAACTTCTGTCTTTTTATATTCAGATTAATAAAGGACTTAAAATCTACTTTTTTATTGTTAAGACTAAGTTTGTTCTGAAATTCATCAGATGCATTACTGAACTCAAAGTACAGTATGAAGTAGTTTCATGTTTACAGTTTTGAATCTTGTGTCATGGTTTTAAGAGGTAATGAATTTTACTCAGGTGCATGTCAATTTTAAGGGAGGGAAGAATACTGCTGTAGTTCAACCACTTTTGTTCAGGCAGTGTACTTGAAACAGCTAACATTCCAACTGTAAAATTGCCTTTGGAGTTAACTTTAGGAAGAACTTTCCTGCAGTGAATTACCCCAAATATGGGGTATTTTCTAGTGTGATGAGAAATAAAAAAAATACAGGTTAATAGTTATAGAATTTCAGCAGTGCTTTCTAGGAAAGATCTTTAACTACAGATGCTTGGTGTCTTTTTGGTTGAAGCTATTCATATTTACTAACTTACAGCTCTACCTTCACATTCTTGAAGTAATGGTACTTGAGCACTTCCAGCACAACCCAACCCCACCAGTAAGCAGGGGGATGCAAAGCCATGCTGGGATCAGACCAAAGCTCTTGGGAATACTTGGGATTGTTCTGGCAAGTGTGAACTGAACCTTTGAAAATTAATTTATTTCTATAAAATTAAATTATTGCTATTTCAAACAGGTTATTGCAGAGTAGTGTGTCCTGCTGTCAAGGCAGTTTATCAAGGATTGAAGCTTGAGGCCCTGGACTTAAAATGATTTCAGGCTAGCTGTGAAACTGCTGCTCAGGGCAGGTGGCTGGCAAGTAGGCAATAAATTCTGAATAGATGAGCTGTTTGTCTTCTGCATTAGGCACAAGATGAACTCAGCCTTTTAAATGTTACAATTTCATCTCTCAGCATCTATGTGCTACTGAATTCACTTTCAAAGATCAGAAAAGTCATGTTGTCCCTATGTGCCTTTTACAAGGGAGGAACTGGCTACACAAATTGTCAGAGGAGATTCTATCCAGCTACTGTGCCAGTGCATGCTAGTGCCAAAGCAAACCTTCCTCACTTCCCAGGATCACTTTGTTCTGTTCTGCCAGAATTACATTAGTAACATCTAATCTATCATCCTATGGCAGCTGGCTGGAAGGGATTGTAAAGTAATATAAATAGATGTTAATACTGGCATCTAATTTAAAGCATTCAACAAGATCAAGCTGTTAAAATTGGCAAGCATTAACTCCAGGTCCTTGTAGTTAAATAGGCTGTATAATTAGACATCCCTAATAAAAATCATTCCAGTAGTTAGAACTCTAATCAAGGTGGGGTTTGACTTATATATGGCATTGGTGGAATTGAGGCAAAGCCTGGGACTTCTGTAAAGACATTCTGCCTGGTCTTGAAGAGCTCTGCAGAGGATTGAGCAGAAGCAGTGAGGTGCAGGTCCAGACAAGATTCTGACAAGTCTTGGTTGTACCTGAGGCTGTTGGGAGCCCAATTCTGAAGTAGCAAAGGAGAGCAGAGGCTGCTTTCTCCAGGTAGGAGGGGTGAGGTTGGTATGGCAGTGTGGTTATAACAAAATGTTAATACCTGCTCTGAGAATTGAGCACTAGGTTGAACAGAATGCAAAGCAAGGTAAGAGCTCTGATGTGTTCACAGGTGGTTTTCTTTGACTACATTTCAAACAATGCTTTTAATCATGTTATACTAGAAGACTTTTCCTAACAATCAAAAACTGCTGTGTTATGTATTGCTCAATGCTTGCAGTTCCAGTACACAGTCTCTTCAAAGAAGTGCTGTCTGCAGGCCATGGGAGCTGCTAAGTGCTGTGAGGAGTGTCAAAGAAAAACAACAGGAAATCTTGAACTGTACCTGCCCACAGAGCTGTACTGCAGAAAGGACAGGTTTGTTTGCCAGTGTGCTGTTGGGTCACAACCACCTCATGCAACAGGCTTGGGGAGGAGTGGCTGGAAACCTGCCTTGTGGAAATGGACCCAGGGGTATTGATCAACAACCAGCTGAATGTGAGCCAGCAGTGTGGCCAGGATCCTGGCTTGTATCCACAAGTGTGTGGCCAGCAGGACTAGGGAAACGATCATCCTCCTGTGCTTGGCACTGATGAGGCCACACCTTGAATACTGTGAGTTTTGAGCCCCTCACTACCAGAAGAACGTTGATTTGCTGGAGTGTGTCCAACGAAGGGTAATGAAGCTGGTGAAGGGTCTAGAGCACAAGTGTTATGACGAGTGGCTGAGGGACCTGGGGTTGTTTAGATTGGGAAAAAGTGGGCTGAGGGAAGACCACCTTGCTCTCTATGACTACCTGAAAAGATGTTGGAGTGATGTGGGGTTTGGGCTCGTCTCCAAAGTAGCAAGTGATAGGACAAGAGGAAACAGCCTCAAGTTGTGCTATGGGAGGTTTTGGTTGGACATTAGAAAAGAATGCCTTCCCCCAAAGGGTTGTCAAGCCCTAGAACAGGCTGCCCAGGACAGGGGTGGAGTCACCATCCCTGGAGGGATTTAAAGAAGGTGTAGATGTGGTGCTGAGGAACTTAGTTTAGTGGTGGACTTGGCAGTGCTAGGTTAACAGTTGCACTTGATCTTGAAGGTTTTTTTCCCCAACCTAAACCATTCTATGATTCTTTCTTATAAGAAATTGAATGTTGTAATGGATAGCAGTGAGGGGAGGGGGGAACCTCAAAGCAAAGGAGGACAGAGGTTTTGTCCCTTACATTTCTATCTCAAGAGCAGGAGGATTGATTACAAAGCTTCATTCAGTGCTGCTCATACCTTGTGTCTGTATCTGCACACTAATGAAGTCAGCTCTTGTACTGTTACCTGCTACCTAAAGCTAGTTCAACTTGGCAAGAAAACTCAAGGAAAATTCAGTTCTCATTTATCTTCGAAGTTGTAATGCAGTTTCTGTAATCCTATCAGCTGTGTGCAGTGTTGTTCTAAAAAGCTATAGTCTCAAATTTCTGCTACAGCTAGCTAAATGGGAAAAGCTCACCCTTCAGAGACAGCACAACTTGCTGGGTAAGTTCAAGAGCAGGAGCCTTCTTAGTTCCTTGGACCTCCTGATAGTAGGACAGAATTCAAACTGTAGGAGAGACATTCTTACTAAAATACTTTACACTTAAATGTAGTTTATAACCAAGACAAGGATTTAGCAATAACTGTGTCAGCACAACTAGGGCTCAGAGCTCCCAGCTCTCCACCAGTATCTGCATGGCTTTCATTCTCTTTGCTGCATCAAGATCTCTGTTTATGGGAAGGACTACAAAGACAGGATGTTGGGATGTTTCAAGTTACAACTCTTACAAAAGCACAGCTCTATCCTCCAGCATGTAGGTGCTCATTTCAAGGTACAAATGTTAAAACACTATAGAACTGTAGAATTAAGGCATCTGTTTTGAGATTAGGATTCTGGTTTCTTCCCTGAGTGCCATAAAGGCATGTACACAGCAGCATTCATGTATTTCAAGATTTATTTCCTTGCTAAATCAGCACTGTTGTTTTCTTAATGCAATGCCCTTGGGGGAAAATTCTCATCCATCAGCCTACACAGCAGCATGCTGGCATGTTGATCAAAGATGGGGGGAAATTACAGCTCAGATTTCCTTTATATGCTTTGAAGCAACAAACTTTCTGTGGAGTGTAAAAATTACAAATTGACAAGTCATAGCTTCAGTAATGCCTGGTTGAATAACCTTGGATTTTGCCTACCTCTTCTGTTTTCACTGCCAGGTAAGGCCTTTGGTCATCTTTGTGTCCATGGGTTCAGCCAGCAGGAGCCTGTTAAAACAAAGTAGCAATGGACAAATGGGTTTAAATTAAGAAATCTCAGTAAAATTGGGGAGGGGAAAAACCCCTACAACCTGTGCAGCCTGCCAAAAGGGCAATGGACTCTTCATGCAGGGCCCAAGCACAGTGTTGCTGGAGGAAGCAGGGGCAGGGAATTCCAAGGGGGGGGCTCCTGGTGCAGGGTCCAGGCCTGTGGCTGCCTCCAGGACAGGTGGCCTAGCAGGGTGAGCTGCTGGCCTTCAGCAAGAAAGACTGGGTGGGAAATGGTGTAGGAGAACAGGACAGGCCCAGGCAGGTGAGGTATGCCTGGACAGACAAGCTGCTGCTGGGCTGGTAATTCCTGGGGAAACTCCCACCTGAACCAGGCTACAGCTAAACCTCCCTGTCTGCAAGGACTCATAAGGACTCACATCTTCAAGGCAACAGTATTGGCTGGTAAAAGCTATTGTGGTTTCAGGGTCTTCTAGTTACCTGCAAAGGGTGATGTGAGCTAGGATGAGGCCCCAGGAGTAACACTGAGGAAGGGCTCTCAGAGCCCCAGCTAAAGAAATCACTGGTTGGGGCAACAGTAGGAAAACACAAACTGTGACAACCCTGAAAATGTAATGGAAATTGTGATTTCTCCTCATGTAAGTGCTGCATGTGAGGGATCTAGAAGAGGGAAGGGAGTTGGTGCTTCCCCTCTGCTCACTGATGGTAAGCAAGGTTCAGAATGACCTCCTGTTCCTGCCAGGATGGATGAACTGCTGGGGGACTGGCCAGCAGCTAACTTTCACAGCACTTGTGCATACATCAAGTTCCTGAAAGAAAAAGGTCAAGCAAGAAAACCACACCAGCTTGCCCAGAGCTTAAGAACAGGTCACTACTGATTTCATGCCAGCTAAAACCCAGAATCCTTTTCAGCTACTTAGAGCCCTGGTGAGGGTGACACATGAGTGGAAGGGGAATCAAGCTGCCCCTGAAAGCTGAAGCCCTTCTCTGTCTTCCCTGTGACCCTCTCCTGAGTGACTTGATTTAGCCTGTACACTGTATGGCTGACCCTTCCTTAGACCTGAAGAAGCTTCTCTTCCTTCACCAGTGATATTTAGGATCCAGGCTCTGAAGCCAACCTTTTTTCTTCTAGCAGCTCTCCACATGAACTCTGCTCCAGGAAAGAATTTGACTTTTTTTGGCTGACACCATCCAGTGAGGATCTGCAAAGGTCACCATCTTCATCTGCAGCAGCAAGAAAACAAATCAGCATAAATTAATCTTTCCTCTTACCATTGGAGTGCCTAAAGAGAAATATTTGCCTATAGCTACCTTCTCAGAATCTCTTAGTGGTTATGATGGGACCAACTAGGTGTGCATCTGTGTGAAGATGTTTGCCATCTCTATTTTTACCCAGTAGTTGGTGTCTAACTTCTCTGCTTCTTCAAAGCAAATCAATGCAGGTGATGATAGACAGTAACATGGCAACTTCCTACATAAACAGGATTGCTAGAGCCAGATCTTCCTCTCTCCTGCCAGAAAGCTGTTTGTCTGAGGAATCCATGCATCTGGCACCAAACTCCAATCATAGCACTACAACTGCGGGAATTACAGAGACATTGGCAGCTCATCTGAAGAGACAGTATTTGTTTTCTGTGTTTAGAACTATAAATAGTCAACAGAGGACTCTCATTCAAACAGTATTGATGATTAAAGTAAACCAGGCACAGAGACATGGCCAAAAATCAAGACTTCCGCTCCAAAGCTGACCCAACTCTTGCTTCAGAAGCTGAAGTTCCAAAAGGGCAGTGCAGAAAGCACATGCCCAGCAACAAACTAGCCCTGAAGACACACTGACATGCCAGGTGCCCATGTCTGACCTTAAAGCTGTTTGCCTATGTTGTTGTTTGAACTGGAATTTCTTTACAATATACCTTCAGGTGTGCTGTGGTTTGAGCAGCTGATGTCCTCCTCTGCCTCTCCCAGATCCTCAAAGTGAAGCAATACCAAAGTGTCCTGAGAACACCCTGTCTGGGCAAAGTGCTCAAGAACAATCAGGTAATTATTGCCCCAGGATTCTCATCCTCTGGAAAATGCTGTGCCCTCCTAGAAAAAGTAGGTCTTCCTCTTCAAACAGAAGTGCTCGTAGCCAGTGTGTTATCTTTGCTTCTTGCCTTGTGTTTGTTTTTCTGTAAAATGAACATTTCCTCCAGAGCTGCTTAGGGCTAACGGAGATTAGGCATAAGTTTCATTTTACTCTGCAAGTCTTTACATGGTCATTAATTAGGATGAGATATCAGTTCTCTGAGTTTTGTTTTCCTCATCCCACCAAACCATACATTGCCATCAATGCTGCTGTGACCAGCTGGATTTCCCATTTCTCCAAACAGCTGTTAAATCAGCTGGACTGTGTAAAAGGGGCATATCTGAGGCTGGTGAGAGCAGCATAGCAAGACCTTCAACTCAAACATAAGGACTGATCCAGTTATGTCTTTGTCTGGACATGGCTCCTGCTGGGATTTTCCCTGGCACAAATGCAGTGTAGTGCCAAATGTGTTGCAGGGACTAGCTGGCAGAGATGGAGTGTGGCAGCCTCTGCTGCTCCACCTGGACAGTCAGGCTTCTTTAGCCCTCCAGTGAGATCAGAGAAATAAATAACTCAGTTTTATGAAAATTCAGCCTCGGGTTGTTCTTGGGCTCCTTGCTGGTTGCTAATGTGGCTGTCGGTTGGGCAAAGCTTAAGCAAGGATCATCATCTCCTGGAGCAAAAAGTCCTGCTTTTCTTCTTGGCACATTTGCAGTGGGGAAAAAAAACCACTGGGAAACTTCAGAGAAAGGACCTGGAGCATTTTGTGAGGAGGAGGTGAAAGCAAAGCAGGGCATTTGGAAAAGGTGTGCACCAGCTCAGTGTGAGGAATGTGCTGTGGAAGCTGTACCATGCCATGGTCTCAAAGCTCAGCAAAAATGGTCCTGATCAAGAAGGACACAGGGACACCAATATAACCTCCCTTTGTAGTTTTATTGACAGAGTGAGGTGAATACAGAGACTGCATGCACACAGATGCATGACTGCTGTTGCTGATACTACACCTCAGGTTTTACAACACAGTTGTACAGCTGCTCTGAGAACAGTATTTAAGTGATTTCACCAGGTATCTTTCCTTTAAAAAGCAAATGATTTAAAAATCACAAAAAGTACTTGACATCCTTGATTGCATCCCACATCACCAGTCCAATGAGTTAGGAGTCTGAACAACAGCTCAAGGAAACCCAAGGAAATTTTGTATTACTTGCAGATGACAATTGCCCAGGAAATGGAATGGGCACCAAGGACTAAGTGAGATGGAAAGAATCTGATCCTCCTCATTAAACTGCTCACTCTTCAACAACAGATGGTGTGTTTGTGAGTGTTTGCTGTTAAAAAAGTCAGGGCCCTGGATCAAAGGGAAAATAGAAGCCACATTTAACTACTTGCATATGCTGACTTCTGGAATCATTTCCAGTCAGATATAATGTCAGACATCTATATGCTGACCTCCTTGGTTTTGTTTCCCTGTGCTCTTGCATTTGTTTGTCATTATGTTTGTCCTGTGACCCAGTATGACAGCAAAATGTTCAGTATTAGTTTACCATAATTAGGAAACAAGCTCAGACAACTACTTTAAAGAAAGGAGAGCTGCAGCTCATGGGAGATTTTATATAGCAGAGACATTTTAATATAGGCAGAAGGGAACAATTAATATGTCTGCCTCTAACTCTCTTAAATAACTATGCCAATTTGCATCACTCAACACTTCACTGTGTTGCCTGTCTATTGCAGACTGATGGAGGCTTTTTTTAAACCCCAACTAAAATTTTCTAAGAATGAGGCTGAGGAAAAATATGTTGTTTTGCCATCCTAAAAATTCTTGCTTGTGCAAACCCCTTGTGTGTATGCCATCCAGATCATACAGAAACTTGAATTCTGGAATAGAATGGAACAGGTTGCCCAAAAAGGTTGGGGAAGCCCCATCCCTGGAAGTTTTAAAGGCCATGCTAGATGGGGCTCTGAGCAACCTGATCTAGTGGGAGGTGTCCCTGCCCATGGCAGGGGGATTGGAACTAGATGATCTTTAAGGTCCCTTCCAATCCTGACAATTCTATGATTCACATATAACCATGAGTCTGTCCATGTAGAAATACATATATATATATATATTATTCAGCTGTGATTATTTTTCTTCCTACCCTACCTTATTCAAATGGCTATATGTTTAAAGCAGCTATTCCTAGCACTGGAGAGCTTGATTTTAGTTTTTCTTTTGGGTGGAGTTCCCACACAATGCCAGCAATATGATGTAGGATGCTTTTCCCAGCTGGTTGCTAAAACACATTTACACTGCAGATTGCTGTCCTGAACCTGCAGAGCAGCTTCTATACTCTCCTACAAGTACCTGCAGCAGTACCTGTGCTGCCTGGCACTTCCTAGGTCTCCTTCTGCTCCCAAGTCCTACTCTGCAGATATTCAGCACCAAGGGGAGAAAGAAATTGCCTTTTGTATCTGGATTTTCAGTCAGATTTGACCCAAGTCAGATTACATCTGAAGCAGTGCTCTAATCACTGGGCTGTGTGATCTAAGCATGTATGTCAAAATGGATTCCCCACCCCCACTTGATGCCCCTCCACTGTCAGTATGTTCCATTTTATCTTTGCATTAGGAATTTCTACTGTATATGTGCTGCTGAGCTCTCTAATTCTTTTGTCTGTGCTACAATAGACTTAAATTCATCTTGGATGCAGGGAGACATATTCCCCCTTCCACTCCATGCTCACCTTGTACATCTGCCCTCGCAAGAAATGGAGACAATGTGCAGAATGATTGCTACTTGGATTGCCTGAGGTCCTGCTATGAGCAGCCCAACAGCACCTGTAGCTCCTCTTCCCAGGTAAGCAGCACAGCAGGCTCAAGAGTCTTCCTTCCCCAGAAGAGAGCTGGGGTGTTTTTCTCTGCCAAGCTGAGCTCCCTCTACCAAGCCTCACAGCCTGGAAACCACCAGTGGGGTTAGAGGTGTTAAGGGGCAAAATGGACATTCCCAGTTACTTCAGTGCTGCTGTGCTAGTAGTAGTACCACCTGCTGTCATCATCAAAACACATTCTTTAATATTAGATGAATCCCAAAGATGTTCCTGAAAGAATAGATTAAAAAAATTAGTCTTCTACTGTCTTTATTGGAGGCAGCAAAATTATGTCCATTCAAATACAGTAATAAATCTCATTCTTCTATTCCACTGTGAAGCAATGGGAAAATTATCTCCTAAGCAGGATTTTTCTAAGGGTTTTTTTTGAAGCAGCTTCACAGCCTTACTCCTGTCACTGATACTGTCAAATTGGCATACTGTATACCCTGAAATGCTGTGCACTGCACTGCCATAAATCCCACATGGATTTATCCAGCAGGCTTAGTGCCATTAGCCCCTGCTATAGACAAGCTGCAGTGTGGAATGAGCACATAACTTGACAGAGGTCATACAAGGTAGCAAAGACCTCACAAGAGAGCACAGGTTTCATAACAGCCTCTCATTTGCTGAGCATTGCTGGGTAAGCAGCCTGGATACAATGCCCTCTCACTATCATTTCCTTTTGCCTTCAATGATTTCTATTGAGAATGCATCTGTGCCACATAAAATAAATATTTACCAGGCATTTTGTTTTCTGTTTTCTGACCCCAAAACAGGTATCTGTCATTTTCCACAGCTGTTGCCAAATTTCAGTGTGGCTGGTTTTAATATTTGTTGTAATTGTGTTACCCTGTTTGCTGAGTGAGCACTCCTAGCCTATGCTGACCACTTGGAATTCAAAATTAGCACAGTAATTGTATTTCACAGGCTGCTGGTCGATGGGAAATTTCACCTTGCTTATGAATTTGCATGTTCTGATATAGGTCAGAGAAGCAGATGGCTTGGAAAGAAGAGAAAACCCAAGAAGGGCTGGGAGTCAGTCTCCTGTTTTGCTTATTAGATTAAACCCTTTCCAGGGTGAGTGTTCACATCCCAGTTAGGTGATTCACTAGCACTGAGTGAATCATCAAGAGTGTCTCCGGAATTTTCCTGGAGGCTGTTTTCTGGGTAGCTTCCAGGAGTATTTATGCATAGTGCATCCAAAAGCTCCAGCTTGTTTTGCACTGCAGCTGGAAAAGAGCAGCAGATGAGCCTGAAATATGAGTCTGAGGGCAGAGGAAAATCAGCTTTCCCTTACTGTGATGCTGAAGTTGTAGTTAAATATACGTGTTGCCAACTGCAAGATCTGTTAAGTAACTGAGCAAACACATCACTGGGGAAGCAACCTTGGCCTGAGGTGTTTTTCCTCACTTCTGTGTACCAACAGCCCCTCTTTGATTACCACTTCAATCCCAACAAGTATGGGCAATCTCAGTAAAAGTCCCGCAAGGAACTTGAACAGGAGCCTATGATGTTCCTCCAGTGTTTCTGCATCTCATGAGGCCTCTTTTCCCACATACTATTGTGAGTTGGAAGGAAAGTAATGCATGGACACACAACCCACTTCTGTGAGTGCTTTCATGTTGTATGGGCTCACCTCTTTATGGCTTTCTGTTTTCTCTTTATTTGCCTTCCTTCCTACATACCAACAAACATTTGATTTATCTCTCAGTTTAATAACATCAACAACAAAACAGCTTTGCTGTAATGATCAGCTGTATTTTCTAAAAAGCCACCAGTCATGCATAAGCTCACTTGCATGCAGAGTCTTTTGCTCAGTGAGGAGGCAGCACCATATGGAAACCTGTCACGATGTCTCTGTGTTACCTCTCCACTATGAAATGTATTAAATGTATTCACTCTCACATGGCCACAGTTCCTCTGCAGATTCAACTGTACCACCAGCCATAGATATCTGAAGACAGCCTGTGGTCTCCTGATAGGAAGATGCAAGTCCTTTCTACACACACTGAAGGAGAATCTCTGCTGGCCTTTGGCAGAACACAGGCCATACTTACTAGGTGGCTGACCATGACATTCAGAGGTACTTAAGTGTCAAAATTAAGGCTTTTAATTGCCTGTGTGATAAATTTACCTGGATATGTTAATGCTGAAATGCCCTCTTTCTTTCCTCAAAGTCTGCAAGAAAAAAACACTCTATGATTCTTTTTCCTGACTATTTGCTGTGCTTCTGGTTGTGTGCAACAGAACAGAGCTCATGTGAACAACCAACTTCTCTTCTCTTAGAAAATGAGATCCATCATCTAAGTTAACTACCTGAAACAGATCTGAATGCAACTCTGAAAGATCTCTGCTCATCCAAAGCACCTCAGACACATCTAAGCTCAGCCTTTGGCTTTTGTGTGTGCTGCTTTCTGTGTTCTAGATTTATGCTGAGCATTGCAAAAATCAGGGACTGATTGTTTATTTACAGTTAATGGGATTTTTTTTTCCCAACACCAAGCAATGAATTTCATAGTGGCATTCAAATCAAATGCACATTGAGATGGAAATGGAGGATTCTTTTCATAAATGCATCAATAATGCTTGTTACTGGCAGCCTGGTGGCTTGCTTTGTCTGACCATCAGCTCACAGTGTATGTTTCTTGTTTTGTTATTTTGATTCTCATTTGATTTATACACAGAAAAGAAAAGGTATCAATGTACAAAGAATGTCTCCATGTCAAATGATTAAATCATGAGGTTGATATGAACTGCAGAACAATAGGATGCCTTGAGTAATTCATCTTGCCTTGAAGAACAGATGAAACCACTTCTAAAATTCACACCAGAAGTTATTTAGGAAAAATGTAGCATAATGCTGTCAGCAAAACCATGTACAGAAAAACTAAAAGGAGAGGAAATGAGGGAAGAAAAAATCAAAGGTACTTGATGCTGCATCTCAGGTTCTTTTGCCCTTGTAATTGTTTCCAATGGACTGTGACTACATTGTTAAATTTTTCAAGGAGCTTAATTCTTCCCTTATAGACAAATAAGACTGTAATAATTATTCATGCTGTACAGTCATTTCACTGTATTTAATGTTGTAGCTAGAGCAGATCAGAAAAATGTATAGCCATGCTTTTAGCCTTTTCTTGGAGTCTGTTTTTCATGGACAGGATTCCAGCTCCATGATTTTTGACAGAGGCCAAGTAGGTTTTGATCTGGCATTTTACCTACAGAACAGACAATACATCACAGCCCCAGCACTCCAGCCCCTTATGAGTGCTTGTCATCTCATGGGATTTGCACAAGACCTGAAGTTTTGAAGTTATATTTACATTCTCGTGAGAATAACCAGAAGATGTTGAAAATGAGATTACCCAGAAAGATACCTGAATGCTTTGACTGTATTAAAAAGTGATGGATATCACTGGCAGCCTTTATCAGACCTTTCCCAACATGAACTAGAAGAAAGATAATACTAGTTTCCAGAGATTTGCTATTTTAAGGGTTTGTGCGATCTGGAATGACTCTGCACTCGTGGCAGGGATTGCTGGAGCAATCACCTAGAGTTCTGGACAAAACTCATGCTAGTCTCAGATGGACTGCCTATAATCAGTTTATTTGGGTGGTGAATTAAAAGCAGCTCAACATGGTGCTCTCATGCCTCTAGTTGTCAGCAGCAGGAACTAGCTCACCTTGACAGCTTGGCCTGGTGTGTCACCAGTGCCCAGGATGTGCCTGCTTAGTGTCATCTGTGTTCAGCATGATGACAAGAATACAGAGCATGGAGAAGCTCTGATGCATGAAGCACAGAGCAATCATGAAGCATACAAAAGTAATTCATATAGCAAATAAATCCCCCAGTGTCCTACAGCAGAGTTAGGGAAACACTGAGGATCTGAAGCATATGCAGCACAGTGCTCAGCTTACAAGGAGTGCTCTGACCTCATGAAAGCACATGATTTCTAGGGCTCCCAGCCTAGGTTTTACAGGTCTCCCTGCATAGCAGTGACAGGGCTAGCTACTAATTTGTTTATAATAAATTCCTTATTTTATTTTTGGGTTCCAAATATAATACTGTCCTGGTTTCACTGGGACAGGATCCTAGGCCAGCCATGGTCTGCAGGCCATTAACAGTTTGTAGTCAGCCAGGGCAGATGAGCAAAGTTGGCTACAGGTGTATCCCATTCCATCAATGTCCTGTTCATTATAAAGGGGGAAGTTTGCTGAGGATGGAGGCTCCTCCTGGTCCTGCTCTTCCTTTTTCTACTGCTTCTCACTATTCCTGAAGGGGCTTGCTTACCATCCTGCTCTTGAGAACTGCTTTCCCATTTATTGTGACTGCTGTACATTCACTGGGTTAAGTATGACTTTGTGTACTTTATATTGGCATTAGTATTAGTTCTGATGTTTCATAAATTGTTTTTTTTAATCAACTTGTGGTTCTTCTCTCCTTTTTCTCATCCCTCTTCCTGGCTGGGGAGAGGTCATTGGGGGATAAAACAGCTGCTGTGGTTTAGCCTTGGATACAAGCTAAATGTAGACAGATAGAGAAAGAGAGAAGCAGTCAGTCAACAGGATTGACACACAGCAAGTATCCCCAGGGAAGACAGTGATCTGCACCATTGCTATTGGCTTCATTTGTCTGACTTGATTTGACAGACTAGGCTGCATTTTTCCCCCCTTCTTCTGCCTTTTGCACGAGGAGCACCTAGAGCTTGAATTCATCTGGTTTCACGCAGGGTGCCAGCTGATCATCCTCAGGCATGTGGTTTGAAGCTCTCTGATGGACAGATCATAGGTTATACCCTCAGTGGGAGCTGAGGCATGTTTGATGAATATCTGGAGTAGAGCTTCTGTGCAGTTTCCTTCAAAGGAATCCCAGTTCCCATGTGCCAAGGAATTTTGTGTACCAGAAATGGAAACGACTGGGGGTTCAGCACTACAGTAATGCACCAATTCAAAATGCAACTATAGATGAATCCACTGATAAGGTATTTCATGTTACTCACCATACATAATAACCAAATATGTGATTACATTTTTCAACCTTATCTATCTGAAACAAGGGCAAATAACAACAAAAAAGGACTCAGATTAAGGACTGTGCTCTTTGGAGGTGTTTGAATTTTCCCCCCAGATGTTGTCTGTGACATGAGCGATTTGGAAATACTGTGGAGAAGTTTGAAGGAATAAAATCTAGAGGAAGCATGGAAATTACCTTAGTAAGAAAGCATTCAAGAAACTCTCCAGAGCATCTTGTAGTTTATGAATATTAATGGACTTTGTGAATTTTATTGTGTTTTACAGGCTGCAGAGGTCCCTTCCAACCCCTAACATTCTGTGTGATCCTGTGACACTATGACCTCGTTACATCTCAAATGTTCCTCTGGATCTAAAAGAAGCCATCAATACAGCCAAAGAGGCACTATTTGGAGTGAGAGGGCTGAAGGAAATAGGGCAGGCTACACTGGCACTCAGCAGGAGCATTGCTGCACTACACCTGCTCACTGAAACAAACGAGAACAGTCAACACCAGCTCATTGCCTTTCATCTTTCTTTGCAGGTAATTTATATGAATGTTTCTGGCTTTTGTGTGCTCTTGAACGTGACACCGGTGAGCAAGGGAGCTCAGACAGGTCCCTTCCTTTTTATGCCACAGTGGAGAGAGAAAGCTCCAAGAAAGCTCCAGGTAAAACCACATAATCCAGCATGTGGAAAACAGGGAAGCGTAAATAGCTGAAATCAGTGACCTTTAAAACTTATTTCCAATGCTCAGCAGTTCCTGTGGTGTTTTGTTAAGAATAGACAGTGGCAGGGAGGGGGTTGGGCAGCAGTGAGCCATGATTTGGGGCTATCATGAACCCCATGTAAATCCTGTATACCTGTGTCTCTCCTAGCAGGATCAGGCCTTGCTGCTCATAGCTAGATCCTGAATTTGTAGACAGCCTGAATTTGATCTCTATTCCTCTGCAGCAGATTAATATACTTCTGTAACATTCCAGAGCCCGAAATACCCATTTTAGAGCTAAATTCCCAAGTGCTGCTGGCTTCTTTCAGCAGAGGGCCTGACATTTCGCATTGCCATCCCTTATGAAGACAAAAATGCTTTGCAAAATGAGTGTGAAGTGCTGCTCCTTATACAGTTGTGGTTTATAGTCACTGAGCAGCTCTACGTGGTTGTTATGGACATGATGCTGCACTTGGAATTTGTGGCTTCGTCCTGATTTGTCCTTTTACTTCAGGGCAATTCCTCCCCTCATCTTGCTTGCTTTCTTTTTCTTCTATTCTTTATTCATTTCACCTCATTTGGACTAAAAAGCTTTCAGGCAAATGCTGTCTCTTAATATGTGCTTGTAAAACCAGGCTCTCAGCCAAGCTGCTGGTCTTATGAACTATTACAATAGCATTAAGAGTAAAAATTAGAATATTTGCACATCCTGGAAACACCAGTGGTAAATCCAATTCATGAACTTTGATTCTGATACCTACAATTGTGTTGCTTCACTTGCATGGAGCTACCTACACCTAGAAAGTTCTAGTGTACTCATCCCAGTATAAGCAGTTTTCTTCCAAATTCGCCAGCCACCTGCTCTTTTCCTGTCAGGATACACCCTACTGGTACTGAGCAACATCCCCAGTGCTACACATGACATCAACTGCCTGGGAACCAACAAAACTGCATCTCCCTAATCCTCAAAGCTTTCTTGAACAGATTTGTTGGCACTGTGCCTGTGCTAGAGGACAGGAACATTTAAAATCACATCATTTTTTTGGCTCATTCAAACCATTCTGTTGCCCTGTTTTTCCATTGCCATTCAGCCTGATTTGCAAGCAATTTTCTCAATGAAGCACTTCACAGAGGTTGGGAGTATGCTGTGCTCAATGCTGCATTCTAGCCATAAGCCTCCTTGGGGTTGGTTTATTTTCTGGAGCTGTCAACTCGTGAGTAAAGCTTACCTTCCCAGGTTTTGGCACAGAACATTTCCTACTTAGTCATCAGATGCCCAGTGAAGCTTACTTCATTCAGACAGATTCTCTATTCCTTTTTTTGTGTAGCTCACTTTCAGGATTGGTTTCTGCTTGTTAATGCAAGCCTCTGAGCATGCTGTTGCTGCTGTGCATTTTTAAACACTTACCCAAATGTCATCTCTATTATTTCCAAACTCTCAGACTCTTTGGGGATAGCTTAGATGCAAATGAGCTGTCAAAGAAAGATTACTTGAACCAACATTCAGAATGACAAAAGGCTTACAGACTGCATGCTTCCAGCTTCCCAGTCAGTCCTTATTTGCCAAAATCAAAGGTTTCTACACAGTCCAAAAAACAGTTCAGCTTTGTTACAACAGAGCACAGTTAGTCTCCAACGAAAAATTTACACCTCTGAAATCTAAGAACACTCTGATTTCCATAGCTTCTCAGCCACTCATTCAACCCACACATTCTTTGTACCTAAAAATTCACTTCAGAGCCTACTGCCTTCTGCACAGTGGAGTTGTTTCTCACTGTCACAGCTTTTGGGGTTGTTGCACAGGTGGATTAAAAGAAAAACTGTATTTGCCTAATGCTGTGCAGCAGCCTCAGACAAAGTGAGCACTGCCCCAAGAGAACAAACCAGGACCTCTCTTTTAAAATGTAGGCCCACCTTCAGAAGTCTCCATCAGGAGATGCAATGCAGCCACTGGAAGCAAAGGTATCATTTTGTGGAGTCCAGCTTTCTAACTGCAGATGGCACCCCTCATTCTGCTACAGTGACATACATTTTGCTGAAGAGCTGATTTCTTCAGCAGGAAGTAAGAGGGCCCCAGAGACTGAGGAATTTAAACCAAATCCTGACCTGCTTTAACACTGTCTCTGTGTTACACACAGGAGATATATACACTCATTAAAATGGGACAGCAAGCCAAATTCGTCTCTCATACAACTACTGACATCAACAGAAGGCTCTCTGTGTTTGGACAGCAGCTGTCACAATTTGTTCCCTGAATAATATTTAGCCAAAATTAAACCTGGATATAGACAGCAGGTATTTTGCAGCTAATCTGGTCTTGCAATGAGCATTGAGCAAGTCCTGGAAGAGCAGGGTTTGGGGGGTGCACAAGATATGCTTAGTCCTGATTTCCTGTGCCCACTGAGAACCCTTCCCTCCCCATGCTGGCAGTGGTTCAAATTATGCTATTTTCAGCAAGCTAGTAAAATACAGTTGTAAAAGTAAACACATGCATTGCACTTTTCATCTCAGGAGTCTCAAAAGTGCAGCTGGGCATTAATTAATCAGCACAACTTCTCTGCAAGTTAAAGGAATATTTTTATCCTCTGTGTGGAAACAGGCATGAGGAAGTGGAGTATCTTACAACAGGTCAAAAAATAAGTTCATCACAAGAGAAAGGAATGTATCTAACTGGTTATAACTGTGGGCTAAGATATACTCCACGTTAATTGATGATGTGTTCTGTGTTTTTCATGGTCTATTCCTGCTGAGAGATGCCCTTTGCCCATGAATTGCTGCACCAAGACTGAATGTTAATCAGCATGTCATACCCTGTTGGTCCTCAGCCCACATCACTGCAGTCTGTAACCTCTGCCAGCACATTTTTTAGCTTTATGGCGTGAGAGCTTCAGGCTTTAAAACAGTCAAGATTCTGCCCACCGTATCTGCAGAGATAAGACCAAGGCAATATTGCAGCATGGTCAAATCTAGGTGCTATACACTGTTGTCTTGCAGGAAAGTAGTCTTCAAATGCAGAAAAGGGAGTCATGTCCACTGCTGATGCTATTCTTTGCAGCATTTGGAAAGGGAAAAGTAGTGTTTTCATACATGTGTCCCTATCCTTGTATGTGTGTAGTGGGGAAACCCTTAATATTTCCAAGCTCATGGATTCCTTCTCATGTCCAATACAGGGCTAGTCTGGAATGTGTTCCAGCATTGCCTCTGCCTGGCACCTTGCTTTGGAATCTGCCTCTCATTTTGAGCAGTGTCTTCCCACTGATTCCTTGAGTCCTCACACGGACACCTCCTGTCTCCTGACAGACTGAAATTGCTTTATTCTCCCATTTTATTCTGCATTTTTTCGGTGGAATGCCAGGGACAAGATCCTTGTAACCAGAATTATCATTAGCCTTGTTGTCAAGCAAATCAGGGGTGTGCAGCACCTCGAGAAAATGGGAGGGGACATGGGGACAGCATCACCCTGACTAAACCATATGCCATGATAGCACAAATCTCTCCTTGGGCAGTCCTGGTTGGGGAAGGGGGAGTTCAGGGTAGTTACAGTCTTCTCAACTTGCCTGGTTAAATCTGCTCCCTTAAGAATGATTCACACTGACCTAGAAAATGTAACAGGAATGGATATGTCGGTTACCAGGTTACTGCTGTGCCTTGCAAAATCGTGGCAAGCTCTTTCCTAAGGGATGAACTTTCCCTTCCTGCTCCAAGTGATACTGTCCTCTGCAAGCACAGGGCTAACTATAGTTTAAGTGGATTTAGTCACAGCACAGTTGAGACTGCCTATAGGGTGGGAAAGACAGTAACATCTGTGGAAATAAAAAGACCTTTCTGCATAAAATTGAAAGAAAGATTTCTGCAGGAGCTCAGGCATCTCTGCAGCTGAGCACTGGAGAAAAGTCACAGTGGGCTCCCAACATCCCCAGAAAGCTCTGCAGCCTCATCACCAAATCAACAAACAAGATTTTAATGTGTTATGTTGAGCAGAATTTTATCTTTACAGACAGAGGAAATGCGTTGGGTCCCATGGTAATGACTGTTACTGACATCAGTATCAGATTGTCACCAGAGTAGAATGCTCTGCCTGTGTTCCCAGGCAACTTGAAACAATAGCTAGGAGCACTGCGAAGCTTTCCCATTTGTTTACAAAGTGATGATGACTCTGAGACTCAAAAGGGACACTATGAACCTGTAATCTGCCTCTTGGTCCACTGCCAGAACTCCTAACCTTCTGTCTGATATCCATCATATTTTAGGGGTTTGTGTTGCTCTGGTTCAAAAGCACTGTGGCAGAGTACAAGTAGAAAATGTGAGAGCTAGAAAAAAAATAGAAGAGTTTTTGATCTCAAATGAGTAGCACTAAAGCTGCAACACTGGATGTATTTTTTCCTTCCATATTTAAATCAATTCTAAAGAGGGATTTTCTAACTAATCTGCATTTGTTACAGAATGTGGAGGATTTCTACCATTGTGCTACAGGCCTAGGAGATCATGTGGCAGAAATTAGCCTTTCCTCCCTACAGAGTATACCAGCTCTTTGTTACAATGGTGATGGAAAAAATAAAAGGACAAAAAAGGCTGAACACAGGTCAGGAAAGGCTATAGAACCTGGGGTTGTGGAGAGTCATTTATTGCACAGGTTTGTTTGCCTTTATTCAGTTAACTTGTGTTAGCATAAAAATTGCCAGGTCTGCAAAAGGTGAGGTAGCATCCAATTAAGTGACTAACTGCACTATTAGCTGGATAAAACAAACACTTTTCACCTGAAATGGCATGTATCTCTCCAGTGAGCCTGAAGAGATGGAGAGGGTGAGCTTTAAGTGGGTAATGCTTCTGCTTTCAGAGTTGCTCATGGCAGCAAGGCATTGTACATATGAGCTCAACATCTGGATTTTTTCTATTTGTTTTTTTTTCTGGTGCTACTAAAACTAGCATTACACATCCTGAGATCCTATCTGATGGGAAAAACACTGACAAAAAATGTGTAGACATAACCCAAAAGGTATTACACAAAACTGCTGGAAGTTTTTTCTCATCACTATTGTTTTAGTGTTGACTCAGAAGTTTGACTTATAAGGTAACTTAGTGTTTTGTTTACCAGAACATTTCTTAGTGCTTTGGACAATGTCTGTACAGTGATTTGAGAGCTGATTTAGCAGGAATAAGTACACGGAGTCCTGCAAACAGCACATTTTCCATCATTGCTGGCAGTGTCCCAGCTGTATTCAAAGCATTCATACCATGGTTAAGAAGAGCTGAAAGTGGAATATTTTCAGGTCAGCTGACTTTTGACATGCTTGGCCTTGCACATTCCCGACCAAGAATTGGGTCCTGCATGTAGGATCAGGCTCTTTCCTTGCAGAGGTCATCCTTGCATGCAAACACTATAGATGAGAAGCAAATCCAATCATGACCAGAGGGTCAGATAGACTTGCATTACCCAGCACAGCCTGCATATCACTTGAAACATTGATGTCCTTCACCAAGAAACAGGCAGTACTCACGTTGTCTGTGCTAAAAGACATCCAAGTTAATACTAGCACACCAGCTCTGGGGTTTGCATATGCTCAGCACATCTGAAAAGCAGACACTTTATTTTGGCAATTGCATACAACTACCTTAGGGGTCTCATTTCAGAAATGCCATTTGCAAATTCAGTTCTAAATATTTTATCATGTCTATTCCCCTCAGAAGGAGCTGCACACATTATACAAAATGCTTGTAGAGTCCTCAGATAAGGTGCACTACTGACACAGAACCTATTGTTAATTATGATTAATTATTATTGTTCTGCTGGCTGACAGGGACCTGACTGATGGATACTTTCTAATCCCTATTCTCTCCCCATATTTTCTTTCTAATTAATGTCCTCCAGAAGCTTGTAATCACATGCCATGCAAATGAAATGTATGTTATTTAGGCAACTAGATTGTAGTAGATAGGGTGACTTCCTCTGTCACAAGCAGGCTAGAGAAAAAGAAAGAGAGAAAAATTACATGATGTAAACCGTTGCTTTCACTGCTCTGAGCAGTGATGACACCAAGCAAGCAGCTGAGGCAAGGGTAAAGCTGCCCTCTGCAGGTTACTGCCACACACAATAAATCAAGTCACAGCCTCTAAAGTGGTTCAGAAATATGGGCAATAAATAGCTTCTTGCTATGTTGCTCACAGATTATCTTAACAGGAAAGAAAAATAATTTAAAACCCACCAAAGCAGAATCTGAAGATGTGGCACAACCATTTTCCAACAGGAATCCCTCCATGCCTTCAAGCACTGATTCCAAGGCAAGGCCAGATGCAGGGATGATCTCTCAGCCTGCCCAGCCTGTGATATGAGGTAGGTGCTGGTTTGGACCCCTCTGAGCCCTGTGCCTATAAGCAGGCTGGCACAAGCAGGCAGAGAGCCAGAGCCACAGGGTGCCAAGTGCTCATTCCCTTCGCATCCCTGTCCAAGGCACTGAAGGGTGTGGAGCTTCCAACACACAGAGGGCATCTCTCCAATGGTTTGGAAGTGGCTTTTCACCCTTCTCCTTCTGGCTTCTGCTTCGCCCAGAATGGCAGTGGCTCAGTTGCTCCTGAGTGCAGAGGTGCTGCTAAATCTCCCTCACCTCAGAGGAGACTGAGCTGCTGCTAATGACTAACAACTTGCAATTCCCTGGCTGAGGAAAGCAAAGTGTACTGTCCTCTGACCCACCAACACCTTACCTCCCAGCCTGTCTAATACCACCTAACTCATCTACTATTTGCAGCCATGTCTGAAGCCTCTGCAATCTCTCCAACACTCCCACAGTTCCTAGAGATGCTGCCATGTGTGTTTCTCCAAGGCACTTACACCTCTGCTTGCTCAACTCTGTGTGTCTTTCTCACTGAAGCTCTAGTCCAGCCAACGTGAAAGCAGGTCAGGGGATAAATACAACTTCTTTTGCTGGATTATCTTTCAAGTTGAGCAGCACTTTTAATGCAGTTACTGTACAGAGGCACAGAGAGGAACTTTTGCAATGAAAAGGCTGCAGGGAAGCATGAAGGAAGAAGAAGGGGAGGAGGGAAAATGCTTGGGGCTACTTAAGTTGTAGCCAAACATGAAACCTGAGCCTGTGAGAACACAGACTGCCACAAAGGTGTGGGCAAGCAAGGACTGGACTTGTTGTGGCCACACTGCGTGTAGGTCTGTTCTTTACCAACAAAGCTTACAAGTTCAGCGTCACCAGTAGCAATATCCACATGCCAAAAGCCCTGAAGCCACAGCTGTGCTGTCACAGAAGCAGAGATGGCTGCTGTTGGTCATTGCCTGTTTAATACCTCTACATTATGTAAGACAATCCTGTGTCCACACTTGGTGAGCTTTACCTGCTAGGTGCTTACCAGACAGCTGTAAAAGGATCAAATGTTCAATTCCTATATGTTCTTAGGTCCACAGGTGTGACAATGTTTGAAGATCTTTTTCAGATCTTGCACGTCAAGGTATGAAGTCAATTTGCATCACAGAACAACAAAATGATTGAGGTTGGAAGGGACCTCTGGAGGGAATCTGGTCCAACCCTCTTACTCAAGCAGCACAGCAGGTTGCCCAGGAGAAGCCTTCAGTATAAAACTGAATTGATAAACCGTACATAAATAGCTTCCCCCAAATCATTCCATGGGCAAAGATTTTGTAGGTAAGCTACATAGCTGGCACTACCTGGTACATGATGGTTACCTGTGCCATGTAACAAAGCAGTGACATTTAGCCATGTGCTTCTACCTTTCAGGTCCTCCTGACCCATGCTGAACAAAGTACCAGACCTATATCCAGCCAGGCTGGAAGGCTCACAGAGCTCACCAGCGTGGCCAGCCTGGTGCACAGGGAGAGAGAGCACACACCATGCATACCTGAAATGCTGATTCTCATCACTCAGTCTAGCCACAGAAATCAGCAAGAGTTGAAGAGACATCTGCAAGTAAGAGGAGATGGAATTCTAGACAAGCCATAATTGGCAAACCTGAAAGAGAACAAAGAGTGAGCTAAGATCTCCTTCACCTGATTAAGTGATGCCTGGAAGTGTTTCAATGATGCAGTAGGAATTTTTAAGCAGCAGCCATATATACTTGTCAAGATTGCTTCATGACAAAAAAACAATGCCAAGATTTCTGCCTTCCACTGAAATAAGATTTGCCTCATTCAAAGGCACTTGATCAATGATAAATATAATGTCTACATCCTTCAGAAGAGCTACACCAGCTGAGATTTAACCTGTGTTTGCCAGGAACTAGAGTTCCCATTCTGTCATAGAATCATAGAACAGTTACAGCTGGAAGAGACCTTGAAGATCATCAAGTCCAGCCTTTGTCCTAGCCCTAGCAACTTATTAAATGATGTCCCCCAATGCAACATCTACCTGTCTTTTAAACACCTCCAGGGATGGTGATTCAACCACCTCCCTGGGCAGCCTGTTCCAATGGCTGACAAGCCTTTCAGGAAAGAAATTCCTCCTAATATCTAGCCTGAACCTCCCCTGGTGCAATTTCCATCCATTTCCCCTTGTTCTATCACTCTCCACTAGGGTGAACAGACCAGTCCCTGCCTCTCTACAACCTCCCTTCAGGTAGTTATAGAGAGCCATGAGGTCTCCCCTCAACCTTCTCTTTTCCAGGCTAAACAGGCCCAGATCCCTCTGTCTTTCCCCATAATATCTACCAGTCCATAATAATTTCCTCAGTCTGTAGGCTTGCTGCAACAGGTTTGTTTTGTATAGATTTCATATGTATGTATTCTATGTATGCTTATTTTTTTTGCATAGTCTAGAGTGACGAGGGGGACATATAAGCTGTGGCCTCCACATTGTTGTCATTCAAGAGGGACATAATATTGTACCCCATTTGCCTCTTCCTCCTCACAGCTGCATGCAACCCTGCTCAGCTGAGATCCAGAGACAGACTCAGGCTCCTCTCTATTAAATAAGAAAATTATCATCACATTTTATCACATTCTTTTCTCCAGATTTCCTGTTAGTAGCCGACAGCAGGGAATGAGGGGGAATCCTAACACTGCAGAAGCAGAAATCAGCTTTCATAATGACATCTGATGGCCCAATAATTGATACAATCTCTTAATGCACGCACTCTTGTCATGGCAATTAGATCTGTAGTGTAAGCATTTCTGGACTTTTTGCCAGGAAAGAATTGGGAAATTAATGAAGGCAAATTAATTATTTGTCCCCATGGTTTCTTGATGTAAGAATACAGCTGTTCTTTATCAGTGTAATTCATTATTAATGTCTCCCAAAGCTCAGCTCAGATATATGCCTGTGTTCTTTGCATGCCACATTTCTGTTCTGATTAAATATCAAATGGTTTCTAAACATCAAAATGGTTCTGCATTTGTGAGCTCTGTTCTGTGTTGTGGGAAAAGAAAAACAAGGATTCCTTTTGCTCACACACACGAGTTTTACAGGATGACACTATCACTGGCTCCCATAGGTGCGGTCCCAGTTTACACTTATGTAAGTGAGGGAAAATAGATTCTATGCCATGGACCATACCACTCTGCTACACAACAGCCCAAATATAGGTTTAGGAAAGTAAATGGGAGTAAAGAAAAGTGTTTCTTTTCCATTGGGCACCGGACAGTTTCAAAGCTCAGGCAATCAAATGTTTATAGCCACTTATTTATTACTATCTCTTCCCCCACATAAGTCTGTAACCCCACACATCTCATTTAACAACTTCCACAAGACTTGTTGGCCTGCCCCCAAAGGGACACTGCAGCTCATTGATTTTCCTGGCAAGCTCTTGCTCTGGTGAGTGAGGTATTGCCACCTGACAGCAGTGTGTCAGGGTGAAAAAAAGTACTCTGCAGATGAAAGCAAGAGGGTGCAGAAACAGAGAAGCAAAATTGGTTGAGGTAAAATAATAAGGAAGAATAAAGAGGGAGTGTGAGGATATGCCCTGCAATTTTCTGCATTTACCATCTGAGCTCCCTAAGGGCCAGCTGTGTGGAGCAGGGAGCAGCACCGTGGCCACAGCTGAGAGCAGCTCACCTGCTTGGTGTGTTTACTGTGGGATTGGCTGCAGCTCTACTACAGAGGGGTCAAGGAGGGGAGTTGCAGGGAAGGTAAGGGGTTGTTGTCCCTGTAGCTTAATGAGGCTAATTATTTCCTTTCCCATAGAGCTAGGCAGAAGGGCTCAGAAAAGCCATTGTGCTTTGCCACTTTCTTTCCGGGAAGAGAATGAGGTGCTGCTTGGGTAGCCGGTAGAAGCTGATTATTGCTTTCCTTACAGTGCTCTGCCCAAAGAGGAAGAGCCTTTCCATCTAAACATAGTGGAAGGAAGAAAGAAAGATACAAGACTCAGAAGTCCAAAGAAATACCCATGCACTGGTCCTTTTTGTGCTCAGGATACAGGAGCAGCACAGACTTCACAATGTACTGCAGGTGAACTGACATGGCAAATGGGAAATGGGACCTGAATGAGATCCAGAGGATTAGACCGAAGCAAGGAAATTCAAGGGAAATTGTTAGAGAAGCTATTGAGGACAACAAGAATAAAGAGGCATTTGGTAGTAGGAGAGTCAATTGTGTGCCTGGAGAATAGCCATCCTTTTGTAAGGACAGAGCTAACAGAACAGTGATTATAACTGTGCCTGAAGCAAATGTTCATGGTATTACTGAGATGTTTGACGATTTAGTCAGGGGAGCTCAAGATGAAAGCAAAACCTATTAGCACTGTGTATGCTGCAGAAAAAAAAGGGAATGAACGGTATCTTATATTTATATCACACCTTTCATCCCTGAAGGATCCCAAAGCACTCTGCAAACCACAGATGGATGTGACTTCTGCTTCTGCTGAAATATGGACAACAGGGGTAAAGCATGCCAGCTCTTTAAACAGCAGAAACCAGCACTGCTGCATAGCAGCTCAGAAAAAAAGGAGAAACAGGTAAGCACAAGCCAAAATGTAAATTAATAATCTGTTAGGAAAGGATGCGGAATAACAGACTAAAAATATGCAGTATTTTCAGAAGTCTTCCTTCTACTAAGGCAAAAAGACCGTATTCGGGATCCATGCTTTACTGACTCAGGGAGCTGCATACACACTGCAACTAATAATGTTCTTGCTCCACAGAGTTTCCCAGCAAAGGCACCATATATAAGACCAAAATCCTAGTAAAGAAGTGATCTTGAATTTAGCCCCTTGTTCAGAACAAAATTACTTGAATTCCTTTGAATTTTTTTGACAGATTACATTATCTATCACTTTTAAGGACTACGTTTCATTTGAGTTTACCCCTGGATATCTATTTTTAAACATGTGTGTTCATATGAAGAAGAGAACAGTTAAAGATCTGTTATATTCCTAAAAAGGGGGAGGGCAATCCATGAGATTTGATTCTTTAGTTTCATGTCATATTTGTCCTATTCAATTACTGAAATATTATGAACATCCAAACAGCATGTTAGACATAAGCCAGTAGCTACAGATGTGCAGCTACTGTGGCCTCACATGCTAATAACATTCACTCTTTAAAGAGCCTTGCAAAACTCCTGCATATTTTACAAGCTCAAGCATTAATTTTTCCCTTCCCATTTTCTCATAATGATATACGAGAATATTTAGCAAGGTTTTATTTGCTGTGGGAAAAAGGCAGCATTTTCTAGGTCATTTTAAGAATATCTTTAACTTTAGGCAGTGAGGAATTACGGGTAAAAAAAGGCACAGTGGTGACAACTGAGTTGATGTTAATCATAATCCCTATGTAGGTGTCTTTATGAAGAAGTGTGTGGCAGCTGATAAATGCAGCAGCTTTTATCTACATCCCATAAAACTCTTAAAATGTGATAAAGGTTCAAGCCAATCCTGTTTTCTATTTCCCCATGATAAGATGCAAATTAACACAAGTTCTGCAGTAACAAAACTCCCTGGCCAAAATGTACAAGATATTTAAATTTGTGGGAAATCTAACTTTAAACGAAAAAGGCATAGACCCCTGATACTTATTGAGACCAAACCTGGAAAAATCTGTTTTAATTATTAATTGCAATGACTAAAGAAAGCGTTTAACACAATTCTAACATTTTGTAGGATCAACGACATAGGGGATTTTTGCCTGTAGATGGTGCAGTAGGGCAGCAAAGTTACTAAGTGTTTCTTTAAACAAAGATTAAATTCGGTTTGAAAGCTAGTCATTACCAGATGTTCATAGTTTAGAAACGTTCCAGTTTAAAATTTGTACCAAGACTTCCACCCAAAACAAAAATGTCAAGGAAAGCCCAGAAAATACCGAAAAAGCTAATGGATTATATAATAGGGTTTTAAAATTGATGATGTGCTTTTCATTTCTTTCATATAGTGATGGCAGTGTGTTTATTCAAACAGGCTTTGGGCACCAAACCAAAAGAAACCGTTACCAGGGTTAAAAGAGACAATGTTCTGACCCTTCTCCATAAACAGGAAATGGACTATCAGGACCTTAGTTTGTCTTATGCTCAAGGGAGAGACCAAATCAGTGGTGTTAAGCACAGGAGAAGTTGTTTTTTTTTCTTTTCTGTGGTGACCACGTTGATCCTGAGTTAACACAAACTCGGGGATAAACCTACAACTCTCTAATTCCACGAGAAATAGGCTAACGTGAAGGAAGCAGCATGTTGATACTTGTACACTAAAAATAAAAATGAAAACATTAAGAGGCAAACAGCAATATTAGTGTTTGTGCTGCCCCAACAGTGCTGTGACTGCTCTACTGCATATTGTAACATCAACTGCTGGTGAGAAAAACACTTGTGCAAAATTGCTTCTTTAATCCAGTGTTATGCTCTCTTTACAAGAGCAGGTTGAATTGAGAATGAATTCTTGGGAGTTTCTAGGCTAGAAAACATGGATGAAGATCTAGTGCAAGCTTGCCTCTTAAGTTTGGATGCTGGGGGGAAGAAGGGGCACAGCCTGACCCAGTAGTCTGGATTGTAACATGGTGAAATTCTTATGCATTGTCATGACAGTAAGTGATTTGCTGACAAACAAACCATCAGCTGGTATGCAGGCAACATCAGAAGTTGGTTTTTGGCTGGGTTCTCAGCCCAAATGCTTTTATTTATTTATTTGGAAATGTAATTCCTTTTTTACTGAGGTGGTTTTGCTAACTCTCTTGCACTGCTGTTTGGTTTAGTAGTTTCTGTAAAATTCTGGAAAATCAGCTGACTGGAAAATCCAGTCAAGACAAAAGACTTCCATCCCTCAGTCTGTCATGGGGAGGCTGTCTAATGATTTTAGAGGGAAATAGATGCAAAACCATGGGTATGCAGGAGGCTCCAGGGCCAAAGTAAGATTCGAAAGGAGGAAAACACAGGAGAAGGTCCTAGAAATGCCCACCCCTCCCAAAAGGAGTCCAAAGATCCATGAATACCACACCAAAGAATGTTTTCAGAGATATAAGAAAGACCAGTTGATAGGGTCTGCTGTCAGAGAGCCTCTTGCTTAGGAAGTTCTGTGGTGTTGTGGATAACCACACTGGGTGTGGCTAGAAGAGGCTGAGGAAGGAGGCCTGCAGGCAATGTGCATACAGGAGAGAGACAAAACCTCACTGGAGCAGAGGAAGAGACATGGAGCTCTTCCAGGATAAACATACCCCAAGATGAGAGTTGAGAACTCCTTTTTGGTTGCAGCACCAACCCTAAAAATGGCACTCTTTATAACTTTGGCCTTATAGGGCTTAGAGCTCAAGGTCAAATTTCACTGTGTTTTGAGGGTAACAAATTAGCATAATGGGAGTGAGTACACTGTGTTTGCTGTCTGAAGCCAACTTGCTATAAATGCCAAATCAATGTAGGCTATGGCACTTTGCCACTTGTCTCTGATGAGTTCACTCCACAGCCTATTTCCCCCTATAGTAGTATTGAGTAGAGACAACTCACTGATACCTGTAGAGTTTTACTACTATAAAGCCAGTGTAAGAGCATAATCATAGTTCTGATATGTAACTTGGACAGGATTTTGCTTCATCCCTGAATTTGTTTTTCATGCCTTTCTCTTATATAAACAAGCTTTAACAACACTTATGTCTATTTAAGAAAAGTATTTAATTGCTGGAATTTTTAAGGCCCCTAAAGAGTTTGCAAAGGAAGATACTCTGTAACAACAAAACAGTGTACAGAACCACTGAATCACAGAGTGGTTGAGGTTGGTAGGGACCTTTTGAGATCATGTAGTACAACCCCTGCTCAAATAGGGTCAGCCAAGGCAAGTTGCCCAGGACTATGTCTGGTCAAGTTTTTAATGTCTCCAAGGACAGAGACTCCAAAAACTCTCTGGGCAACATGTGCCAGTGTTCCACCACTGTCATGGGGAAAAAGTTTTCTTATGTTCAGATGGAACTTCATGTGTTCTAGTTCGTGCCCATTGCTTCTTGCCCTGCCAGCAGGCACCACTGAGGAGGGACTGGCTCTGTACACAAAGCTCTGTAGCAGCAACAGAACACCTGGCCTATCCTGTGAGATGGCTTAAAATTTCCATGCAATGGTCCATACTCTTTAATTAGTATCACGCTCCCTTGGACAACCTGGCAAACATCAGACTGTTTCCAATATGCAATATGAGCGAAACCCCTTGAAGCTCAGATATGGCATCTAAATGGATGTTACACGTGAGTAACCCTTTGTTCCTTGCCATGCAGGGACAGAGATTGGACTTGGTCCATTTTATTTATCAGCACAAACAGACTCTAAATGTATTTCATATGGCAAGGAAGGTCAGAGTCTCATTAATTATTAATTGCTGTGATTACTTATATTTAGCATTTGAAACCTGCTGAGATTGAATGGGAATGGGTATTGTCACTTGCTTCTAAGTAAACTGTACCTTGAAAGAGAGGTTGTCCCATTGAATTCAGTGTGGGCTTAGGATTCAGCTTATGTTTAGTGGTCTACTCTAAGATCTTTGAATTTAATGATAATACTTAGGACGTACGAGTTAGTTCATTTCATACCAAGTGATCTTCATGCATGTGACTGAAATATGCTTGACACAGCTCTGTAAGTCATGGATGTCAGCCTCACTCCTCCAATTTCTGGTGGCTATCAAGGCCAGCAAAAGCCCTAGTGTAAAGGCTGTAATATTAGTGCTAGTTAGAAACCTCTTTATCTCCACAACCAAAAGAAATCTGCTTGCATTTGCCGGGTTTGCTGAGTTAGGTCTCTTGATCCATCTGCTGGGAAATGCTACTCAGTGTAGACAAGGCTGAAATTAAAACAGAATAACAAAAGTGACTTAAATTCCTCATAAGAAAAGAGCAGGGTTCTTTTCCCCAAATGTATTGCTTCTTAACAGTGGAAGATCTTCAGCACACATCCTGCAGCACATTGTTCTTTCTAGATGTAGTATTTTGCTGGGAAGTTGTAACACTGTTTGCAGGAGTACTTGCCAGCAGAGCAATGCTTTCTCTACTGCTCACTACACTCCTTAAATATGCATGCTAATTATGTTACAGGCTGTGTGTATGGAGCTATACGAGTCCATACCATTTTCCTAGGACCAACAGCAAAGAAGTGGAGATATTCAAAACCCACCTGGACATGATCCTGGGCAACCTGCTCTAGGTGAACCCGCTTTAGCAAGGGACATTGGACTAGGTGATCTCCAAAAGTCCCTTCCGACCTCCACCATTCTGTGACTCTGTGATCTTCCTTTCTTGCTCTGGTGTTAATGTGATTACTAATTGTGTACTTTCTGGTATACATACTTCAGGAAGGACACTGGAAAAGACTGAAGTGGTTCAGCAAAAAATCAGAATTTTAATTACAGAAAATAGAACTTGAAGTAAGAAATGGGGAGGATCTTGTAAATTTTCAAGACCACCAGAGCTGATCTGATAGACTTGACCAGTCTGTTGGTACGTGTACATGGGGAAAATATGGGATATGAGTGGAAACTAAAATTAAAATACAGGAAACAAGAAACAGTATCAGGCATGATTTTGTGGGGCTTACAAGCATCACTGCTACCCTCCATCTCCTACTCCCCATGACAGCACTGACCTTTCGCATTCACACCATAGTGCTGTGTCTTCTTTTTTTCTTCTCAGCGTCACATGTTTGCCATGAGGGCAAAGAGAAGACATGGTGCCAGGCACACACAGAAGGCATTTGTTTCTTGTCCATTCTCAGTCCTCTGCTACAGGAATGCCACTTTCACAGAACCCACTCTCATCAGTACTCTCTGCTCCTGAATAAAATGTTATTTTATTCCTGAACAGTAAGTGGTGGAAGATGTGGCTGTTTCTCTGAAGGATAAGTTTTAGTAGTTCTATTGTCAAAGCCAGTGGAGAAACCACTAAGTGAATGGCCTCTTTTATGCAGATGAGACTAAAAGGATCCTCTTTCACCTGAATATTTCTGTGGGAAATACCCACAGTGGCAAGGCTCTCCTGGAACATTATCTGGAGTTCTGAAGCCTCATGGCTTCCTGGAAACCAGATTCAAGGTCTCTCAACTTGGGCATTCAAAACTGCAAGAACTCAAATGCCCTGCCTGCTGTGTAAAGTCTGAGCCTTATGCTTGGTCATATTGAATTATCTGGGACACTCGGGCAGAGAGGTGTAAAAGAGCTTTGATGGAGGCAGGGTGTTGACCAGATGTGTGCAAGTTTCAGATAAAGAGAGCACTACCTCATCCTGCAGTGAGGAAGGGAAGGCAGCCATGATTCTCCTGTGCTTCAGTTTCCAGTCATTGACAAGACTTAGCTCATGTGTCTTCCAAAGAAGCTGAAATCTTACAACTCACTGACTTCATAATTAAAGAATCTTCAAGGCTCAAAGCTCCTGTGGAAGTCATCTCGTATGGTATCTGGTATCCCTGTGCCAACAGATATAGATGAACCCAACATGTGTAATGCTGGTACCGTGGGGGTTCTGCAACTGCATGTTGAACTGGGGCTAACCATTGAAAATGGATCACATGAAGTCACAAATCATGCTATGGAGGGGGGAAAAGCCCAACAAACAGCTCCCTGCTGCTTCTCTACATGTACTAAAATAGGACATTACTGTGCAGAGGCAGCTCCAGGTGGCTGGTGCAGTGACTGCTCTCCCATGACCAACCAGCTGCACATTTCTCAACGTTTCTAACGCCAAAAGCAAACACCAGCCTTTTGCTCAGCAGTTGGATGGGGAACCAGTTCAGAAGGTCCCAGGAGCTGGGCAATGCTCACTTTTTCCAGTGGATGATGGGCAGGGAGGGGACCAGGTCTGGGTTCAGAGCATCTCGGAAAGTCAGGTTTCCACCAAAGCCCTAGGAGACCAAAGCCTGGCCTTCTGTAAGGTTGGATGTACAAGATTTTTTGGGGCCATGCCCGAAAAACACTGAGGAGCGTGGCCAGCCCCTGCCGCTGTGGCCGCCTCAGGGCTGCCTCCGGGGTGCGCAACCGCCGCCAGGGGCGGTGGAAGCGGGAAGGGGCGTAGTGGGGGAACGAGCGAGATACCAGCTGAGCCCCACAGAGGCCGCCCATGCCGCCCGGCACCGGCGGACTCCGGCAGCAGTACCAATCCCGGCGGCTGCCAGCCCGCTCAGTCACATGGAGGCGCCATTTCCTCTGTCCTTGCTTTGCCCTTAAGGCTGCTGTGCAGCCGGCGGTGCCCGCGCCTCGCTCTGTACGGGAGGCTCCGAGCGGGCAGTGTGTCCCCGCGTCCCCCTTACCGCCCCTCCCAGCCACACACAGTATCCAGCCCGGCGGGACAATAGGGGGCAGGGGGGCGACCGGCTGCTCAGCTAAAAACATCCCTCCGCTAATAAAGCGATGGGGCTCATGCCGCAGCGCCTCTCTCCCTACGCCCTATAAATTAAAAGGTTGGACTCGATGATGTCACGGGTCTTTTCCATCCCTAATTATAATTCTATGATCTCGCAGGTCGTTTCCAACCCTAGTGATTCTATGATTCTATGACCTCACAGGTCTTTTCCACCCATAATGAGCCCATGACTCTTTAACTACTCCCGGTGCGCGGCCCGCGGATTTGGCCGGTGCGGCTCTGCAGGCGGCGCAGTGCAGCCGAGCGGAGGGAGCGCAGCGGGGCCGCCGCCGCCGCCACCACCAAAACCAGCACCACCAGCAGAGCCCCGGTCCCCGCTCCCTACCACCCCAGCAAGATGCCCCGGGTGGACGCAGACCTCAAACTGGACTTTAAAGATGTCCTGCTCAGACCTAAAAGAAGCAGCCTCAAAAGCAGATCAGAGGTGGGGGCATTCAAACCCAGCATGCTTTTTCCTCCGTTCTCAGCGCCTAGCTTCCTTTAACCCTCCTTTCTCTCCTTGCTTTATTTTTATTCCCGAGTCTAACGTAGTGATGCCCTCCCCGATCAAAACGCTCTTTACGTGGCACGGGGGATGCCGCTGCTCCGGGAAGGAGGGGAGGACGGTGCTGGGGTTACGGAGTCCGCGGCGTGCTCCCCCCCTCCCCCCCGCCGGAGCAGAAGGCGGCGGGCTCTGCACAAGCCGGTGCCGCGCTGTCCTCCCCCGCTCCTCTGCAAAAATAAAAAACGGGGAAGGGGAGGAGGGAGATTGCTTGCTTCTAACAGGTGCCTCTGCGGTTTTTTGCGGCGCGGAGCGGGGGGTGACCTCCGGTTTCCGTGGGGGCTGCCAGCCATAGCGACAGCCGTGAACCGGCAGCTCGCTCCAGGGCAGGCGAGTGTCCAGTTACGGGCCCCGCAGCAGGGGCTGGTAAAAGGTGGGGGGTGCGGGCCGGTAGACTTCCTCGCCTTTAGCTTCGGGGGTTGCTGGCAGGGCTGTTACCGAGTAAACTGATACGCTTTTTTTAAAATTAGTAGTAATAAACCCCAACCATTGTGCTTCCCACAGCACAGGCTGCCGCGGGCTAGGATCCTATCAGATATCATCATGGGGCGGTGAGGTGTGTGGCACCCTCACCTGTGTTCACTCCCGCCACCTGCCTCCCGCTCCTGCGGGAAGCTGCGCGGGCAGAGCCCAGCCGTCCCCTGTGGGCAGGGGCTGCCTGAGGCGCTGCATCCTTGCTGGCCTAGGGCCACTGCTAGCCGGGATGTTTGCTGTAGTTATTTCTCAGCATGGATCAGGAAAGACCCCAGGAAGTCCCGTGGGGATTGCCTCTACAGGTAAAGATGGCTGCCTCAGGATTGAAGGTGCCTTGTCGTTTACCTCATGTAACCCCAAGGTTAACAAAGGATTTAGTGTGACTAATGAAGGAATTACGTTGCGTTGGGAGGTGGAAAGAGGATTAAAGTTTTCTCCACGGGAAATTGACTTGTAAGAGACAGAGACAAATCAAGTGAAGTAGAAAGACAAGACTGGAAAGGGAAGCAGAGTGCTGTGTTTACTGCAGGCCCATAGCCAGGGATTTTGAGGGCAACAGCTAAGCAAAACTTCTTTGCCCTTAGAAAGGTGTAAGATTGCAGAGGCATACTCAGCTGAGAGGTCATCTCAGGCTAGTCGTTTACAGTTTACAAAGAGCAATATCCTGACTGAGGAACTCCTCATCGTGTGCAATTACTGCTGATAAGGCCTGTAGGACCTTTCCGGCCATTTGCATGGGGACCCGTGGCTCCTCTTTAGAACTCACTGTGGTGGTCTGGCAAACAGGTGGAACTGTGCTCTCTGAGTGACACATGGCTCCTTCAAGTGCAGTGTGGTGTGTGTATATTTAGCTGTGTGCAGGCTGTGGGCTGCTGGGAAGGGAAAACGATAGGAGGAACATGAGCTGATATGGCAGGGTTGTAACGGGTGGTTATGATGAGCTGTTAAAAACATTTCACATGAGAAAAAGTGCATGTCATGAGAAGGGTCAGTGAAAACTGATGAAGGTTAAGAAATTGGACACCATCACTGAGGCTGTAGCAACAGGAATAAACAGTGTCTGTGAGGGCCAGATCTGAAATGGACAGCCCCAGTCTGCTTCAAAACAAGAATATAAATAAATAGTTCTGGCAGAGGAACAGAGGCAGCATACTACAGTGCCTGTTACCCAGCAAGCTGCTGCTGCTTTGAAGCTTATATATCAGCAGGTGTCTGCTTCTCTGGTGTGAATGCCTCATTTTGCGCAAGGATAGATTTTTACGCAGTAACTAGGATTAAGTCAGCTTTTTAGAGAGGCAGTTTGGGGTATTTGCAGCTCTTCTTGTAGGTCTGCTGTGTTGCTACTTGGTTTTGATTCCTTTGCGGTCTTCATTTTCCATAATTGCTTTCTCTTTTTGAAAAGATACCAGAAAAATCTGAAGCTTGAATTAAGGTGTCAAAATTGATTGAAGCAACGATTAGAGTGGGAGCAGCAATGTCTGTCTGTGCAGTCTTGGTACTCCTAGTGCCTGCTATTCTTGCCTTTGGTGGATTTGCCTCTGCAGGCTGTACATTTTACATTCAGCAGAGAAGTGTCCTGTAGGAAGTCTAGTCATTAATTTAAATTTGTAAGTTCAAAGAACTCCAGGGAGCTTTAACAGGACAGTTAGGAACAAAACAGTTCCTAAATACTTTCATATGTCAAAGGTCTAGGTAGGTGTTATTAAATGATTTAATGATTTTCTTTCTGAAAAAACCTTTATGGTTGTTGAGTGATGGACAATCCTAGAGTCAAAAGTTACTTGCTTATAAATGAGCTGTTACCACTCAGGAAAGCAGCTAAGGAAAACAGGTTAACTTTGTGATGCTCCTTGGTATGTTCACCTTGAGTACACAGTTCTGCTGATCCCTTCACTAGAACAGCATAATATACTAAAATAGGTAAAAAGAATGGTAACCAGGATAGTTGGCAGTATTTACTGGTTTCCACATGAGGAAAAACTGAACATACGAGGACCATTCAGTATGGAGAAGCAGCAGCTGTGGAGGATATACGTGAAGCCTATGAAGTGAGGATTTGAATGGAAAAGGTGAAACTAAGTGGCTGTTGATTGTCTCTCACAAAACAAGAAGTAGGAAGCACTGCATGTCATTGTTAGGCAAAGGTCATAGTTTTTATGCAAAGTATAATTCATCTTTGGAATTTATTGTTATGGGATGTTGGAGAGGCAAAAGCTGTGAAGGATTAAAAAAAAAATTACAAGGCAGGTTCTTTGTCCATGAGTAGCTATTTAGCAGTGGATTGGAGACCTTTGTCTTTGAAGGTCTCTAACATCAGCTTCCTGGGACCTGGGGAGGTGGGCTAGGAAAAGTGTCTTTCAAAACTTGACTCATTCTTATGTTCACTTCCCAAACCTCTGGTACTGTCTGTTTAGAGAAGTAGGGCACCACATAAACATCTCCAACTATCCTGGTTTGCGTTATGACCCTAAACAGACCAACAAGGTATTCCATATAGAGCATATTCAGTGTAAACTGAGGGTCCATCCCTGAAACTCCTACACCAAGCTTGGGGTCTCTTACAGAAGGCCTAAGATCCAAGCAAGGCAGGCACATGATTAAGCCATTTAGTACATAATTAATAGCAAATACAAAAAAAGGAGAGGTTTGGGCTTCTATCCTCCCTGAGGGTTGAGCACCTGAGCCATCTGGGTGATGTAGTTGCCAATAAGAGGCTTCTGGAACAATCAGTTATGTGCAATCCCTACATAAAAAAGGGCTTTTGCTGTGCATGGCATGGGGGAGCACTAAGGCTGCCCCTGCAGACTCAACATCAAGAGACTTTGGAAACACAATTTTTGTGCCATGTCTCCTGTTCTTATAGAACAAAGGCCTCATTAGGGGAAGCCCTGCAATTATCCCTGCCTTTAGAGAATTATTAGTTCTGTGGATAATTGTATGAGATCCATCTGGCTGGCTGGCTAAAGGAAGTCACAGATGAAAAGTTAAGTGGAGGTGAGAATCATTTCTTTTATGTTTTCTGCAGCAGAAATTTCCGTAAGAAGGTTATGTCAGCAGTGATGGGTGAAGAGTTGGGCCTTTCTAATAGTAGTTGGGAAGAAGGGTGAGGCTTCTTTAAGATGTATCTTAGGTTGTTTACCAAAGCAACCCTTCCCTTATGAACTTGTACAAAATGAGAACCTGTTTTACAGTGTATCATTGAGGGACCAATTTCTTTCTTTTATACAAGTAATAAACCCCCCACCATATTAATCAATCAGGATATAGCCTGCAATAGGATAGCGATCAAGATCTGTTATAAATAAATCCAATATTTTTTATATGTTCCTCCTTTATGACAATGGATTTCAGTTCTATTCAGGTCTCTGAACACTCTAGATTAAAGCTCAAGTGAGGAGTAATGAAAGCTATGAAAGAGCCTTTATTTTCACTGTTACTAAAGAGAGTCCAGTTGTGTATTTCATACAGGTTTTTGGTTGTGGGGTTTTTCTTTCCCTCTTTCAAGATGCTAAGTAGACTGAGGGAACTGATCTAAATCTGATACAACCTCTTGCTAATATAAGGAACAAAATGCCTGAGGGAACCATGATCATTTGGGGGTACTGAAGAAGAAATGACGTTGAAGGTGAAAGCTGATGCAGTTGTAAGAAATTAACTTAGAAACTAGCAGCCTCATGGTTTAATAAGCCAGGTTGTGATTGTTCAGATCGTATGGCATGAGTGCTGGTAACCATAGCCAAAAGTAAGAGCTTGCTTTATTATATGGCCACTTACATTAAAGATTGGGACAAAGCCTTGCATGCCCTGGAGACAGAGGGAGTTCCAGTTCTGACTTCTGTGGGGTTAAGACTTCCACTTGGGTTTCTCAGGAAGCCAAAGAAACGCATGAGGTTACTTCTGTATAAAATAATCCACAGTTGTCATTATCCCTTCTTTCATTTCCAACCCCTTCTGACTTGTTTCCTCTTTTTTTCTGTTTTGATTCTCTCTTTCTTCAGCAAGAACTCTCTTTAACACAGAAAACATTATTTTATTTCTGTACTTCCTGTCTTATTTGGAAAGCAGAAGTTGTAACAAAAGAAATAAAGTGAGGTAATAGCACAATGAAAGAAGGAAGAACAGGAAGTGTGAGGGAAAATTAAGCAGTTTCCAAACCTGCTGTATCTGAAGTCAGTGGCCAAATTTTTGTTAGATTGCAATCAATTACCTAAAAGAATCTTTACCTGTTCATTTCAGGTTGACCTCACGCGCACCTTCACCTTCCGCAACTCCAAGCAGACGTACACAGGAATTCCCATTATAGTGGCAAACATGGATACTGTGGGGACGTTTGAAATGGCTGTGGTTATGGCAAAAGTAAGTCTTGATTCTCATTTCTGCGGCAATTGGGAAGCCACTGGGTAACAGTGAGCAGCCTTTGTAATGTTTAGCTGTGTTTGTTGGAGAACAGGTGGGGCATAAGTTAAAAAATCCTGAAGCTGTGGTTTCACAGCAAAAGAGTTGTGGTTTTACAGCAATACTGCTACCAGAGACAGGCCTCTGGATAAAAGATAGTTTGAGCAGAGATGCTTACTGGGAAGCTTCCATCTCAGGTGTAGCTCAGCTTCAGATAGAGCTTCTAGAGCTTATTTTTGGGGATCTGTATTGTGCTCCCTTCCAGAAAAAAAATTAATAGGTGACAACCATTTTGTAAGTGGATAAAGCTTCAGCAGTCACTAGTTAATTAGCCCCTGGCCTCAAGGCTCACCTTCATTTCTTGCAGTGCTTAAGCACATTCAAAATATTGACCATAATTTCATGCAACACCAGAAGCCTGATCCTGAAAGGTCGGCTAAGTATGCTAATTTACCTTTGAAGAGCCATTTGGACTTGCCTGTTCTGTCAATCACTGCTACTGTTTCTTTCAAACAAGATGAGCCTATATTTAAATGGGATTTTCTGATATCTTGTTATTCTGCAGCTGAGGAAAAGATAAGTAACTTGGACATTAATATAAGTTTTCTTATTTTTGCTAGCATGCAATGTTCACTGCAATTCACAAGCATTATTCTCTGGAAGAATGGAAACTGTTTGCTGCCAGTCACCCAGAATGCCTTGAGGTACATTTTCATACTGTAAATTATTACGGTTTGTTGCTTTGTTCTGAGCTCACATAGACTGGATTCTCTTGGGAATACTGTTGTCAAGTGAGGTTTTGGGGAATGAAGATACTTGCTGTTCTTAAATGCATCAAGGGAAGTGGCTTGTCCTGGGTTAATAGCTGTAGGAGTCCATTATGAAAGTGCTTATATTAAGATGCAAAAAAGCAAAGTTTAGATATGCCTGGAATGGAAACAGAGAAATATTCATGAACAGAGAAGGAAATACTTGGTAATAGGTTCTGTTGCCTTTTGGGACTGTGGCAGTGCTGGTGAGGGAGAAGCCCAAGACCACAAATGTGAATAGCCTTGAGTAACCCAACCACAAATTGGTCCTGGACACCCTCATGCTAGGCAGAGCCTGCTGTCAGGTGTGTGAGTGGACCTGGAGCCTGCAGGCTGGAGGGCTTCAGATGCTGCCTCACTTGTTCACAGGGTCCTAGCCTGAGCCGTTACAGAGAAACACTATTTACTAAGTTAAATATTGACTTCAATTCTGATTCTGACTTCTTTCATACCGGGATTTCTTCTGTGTTCTGGCAGGCCCTTGCACCAGGAGAGGCAATGTAAGAGCATGTCTGGCTGTCTCTCCTCCTCCTCCCAGTGCAGTTTTGAGATTTCTTCTGTATAGAAAAGAGTACCACACAGCTGTATTGTATCTTTACCTGTGGCACATTCTAGAATTACGTTATAAAGACTTTTAATTTCAGGATTGTTTGAAAGCCAGCCTATTGCTTAGGTTCAACAGGAACCTGTTATAGGGTAGCAAGTGGTCCCAGGAATATCCTGTGTCTGAATACTTTGGGACATAACTCATTTGTGGTTCATAATCACTGGAGTAGAATCTCCTAGAGATTAAATACTGACTTGCTATGTGACCTCGGATCTGCAGGGGTTTTATGGGCCAACAGCTGTGGAAACTATTTTTCTGTTGGAAAGAACTCATAGGAGTAGAAAGGAGGAAGCAATCTGCTTGTTTTCAGTGGTAACTGACCCCACTTGAACAAGGGGGTTGGACTACATAATCTCCAGAGGTCCCTTCCAAACTCAGCTATTCTATGATTCTGTAGATCTAGGGAGTGTTTGGTGAACTTAAAGACCTAGATTCTACTCTCTGACAGTGTCCCAAATTTTGCCACTCTGCCTTCCTGGAAATATACCAAGTTAGGGGTTCTGTCTTTGTGTTAATGTATGACTGAGTCTTCATCCATCTCAGGTTATTATATTTGCCTATGACAACCTACTTGTGAATGAAGAGCTGATAAAATGCTGATTTTGCTTTATTTTAGAGCCTTTAAACAAAACAGAAGTGACATTGATATTCCCAGGAAGGTATTTATTTCATATTGTGTAGTATGATTTTTCACTGGTTTCCAGCACAAGTCCTCCCAAGACAATGCAGGAAAAGACATATCAAGTGTGTGTTTATCCCAGTTTTTACAAACTACTACTCCCTTTTTGTTCTCCCTGTCTTCCTAGCATGTAGCAGCAAGCTCAGGTAGTGGAAAAGCTGATTTGGACAAGTTAACAAGTATTCTAGAGGCCATTCCACCTATCAAATACATCTGCCTGGATGTGGCAAATGGCTATTCAGAGCACTTTGTGGAGTTTGTGAAGTCTGTCCGTGTCCTATTCCCACATCACACCATTATGGTAAGTGTGTAGAAAGGATTGCGGGTTTGTGTGGGAATTCTGTCCAGGAACAGGGCCCAGAGTTTGGTTGGTAGGCAGGCATCTGAAGTTTCATAGTAGCTCCATCAATTTCTGGGTCCTCATTTAAAAGAAAAGAACATACGAAAGAATAAAAAAGAACTCTGACTCAAACCTCCTGTCTTGCAGACAAATACATGTGGATAGATTTCCTTCTGAGAATATAGAGGACAGCTCTATTCATCTACCCTTTCAACTCAGCAATATCTTGACTGAGGCAAATGATGACTGTTTAATAACATGTTGGCACTGTCAGTCTTCCATTGCTGATAATTTGTGTGGGAATGTTCAGTGTGTGCTTGGATACAGCAGTTTGATATTGGCAGGGCAGGCTGGGTGGGCACAATGTCTTTCCTACTTACATCCTCCTTCCCACGTCAGAGGTGAGCTCTAATTATAAAGTGTGTAGGTTTATTCTGGTGATGCCAAGCTAAGGTTTGCTGTGGGAATGCATTGATGTTTCTGGCCAATTGAGGCCAATGGCCATTTTCATCTATTAGATCATTTTGAAGGCAACTGAATGTAGACTAATCCTTCCCTATGATAAGAGTCCTAGGGGTGTTGTGCAGTTGCAGACAGGGTCATCAGGGAGCAAAGCAGTCAATGGCAGGGCTTTTCACAAGTCTTCTGTACTGTTACTATCCCTTCTCAGCATGCTAATGCCATGCTTCCTCCAGCCTTTTTTGCACTAAGTGTAGGGTCTTTGCATCTACACAGAACTCTTTGCAGCAGAGCCCTGCTGCTCCTGCTTGTTTCTCGGGGGCCTTGAGGAAGTGGGTCTGAATTTGTTTCCATGATAGTAGTAGAAAGTCTCCAGCAAGCAACAGATTCTTAATGAGGCTACCAGCCTTTCTTCAAGCCAGTGCAACAAAACATCATGTGTTTAGGCAACACTTTCTCACTTTTTCACGCTAGACACAGAGCTTCACACATGTAAAGTTGTGTGAAGTAAAAATGGTCATAAATGCACACTCTGACTTGGTTCAATAGGGAACTGCATAATCTAGCAGCTCAGTGGAGACTATATTCCTTTCTCCCATGCTGGAGTATTTTTGTCTCTGAGTGATGGTGGCATTGGAAAATGGAAGTGGACTGGAATGTCTATGGGATTCTGGGTTACCATAGGCCAATGAATAGGCATCCTTCCACAGCTACCAGCAGACCTGGGAACCATTTTCCCATGGCTTTGCAGAGAGCTTTTAGAAGTATGAAATTATAGATGTGGGCTTTTGAGCTTCTTGCTTCATGTTCACTGAAGTGAGGGAGGAGTGTTCCTTGCTTTGGATCTTAAGTATTGTCCTTAGTGATGTGATTACTCTAGTGTCTTTGACTTGAAAAGTTGTGGGAGGGAGCTTAAACCATATAAATTAAAAAAAAAAAATTTTCCCTATCAGCAGTGGAAAGAAAATTGTGTGTCATCCCCTCCTCTACCTCCCCCCAGACTGCTAACTTTGCTGACTGAGGAGGGAACTCAGCCAAGATGAGTTGTCCAGAAGGCACAGGAGGTCAATGTCAAAGTCAGGTACCAAGCCTAGATTTTGGTCCAAGGTCCTTAAGCCAGTCTTATCCACCTCCCACATATGTTAAGTTACCTGCTTAGTTTCTCTGCTTCTGTGACTAAGGTTATTGAAGTCTTATTGTCCTGACAGCACCACCTGCTTGAACATATATACAGCCCTGACCTTTTCAGTTTTCTTCTCTGGTTGTGGCTCCTTTCTCTGAGTATGGTTTAGTATGTCTTATACTTTTAATCTCCTGCATGGGAGTAATTTCCATTCCTAAAAAGCATGCAAACAAACTTGGTGTTCAAAACTCTTCTGTTCTCCAAAGCCTCCAGAGTCTATGTAGTCCCCCAAAGTCTCTGATTCAACTAGGGACACACACCTCTACCCCACTTCCAAATGAGTTTACTTTACACTCTGTGCCAAAGTGGCCTTCTGAAGTTATTCTTGGTTGAAATGCAGGAGCTTGTCTAGGCTCCTTTTTACACTATTCTGGAAGAGATGTCCTGCTGCTACATATTCTGTCTGCTTTGATGTCTCTGTGCTATGCTGCAGTATGCTCTCTGCTGTTGTAGCTTTCAAACAAAAGGCTTAGCAGTTAAATAGAAGGGATAAAAATAAAGCAGCTTTCTCGTAGCTGAAAGTGATCTCCAGAACCTTGCAGGCTGCCTTGTTTACTTTCCTCAGCATGACCATTCATTCCACAGTCAGCTGCAGTGCAGAACATAACGGTAACCAAACCCTGGGTCTTAGGGAATGCGTGTTCCCAGGGGCCGTGGAATGGGTTCAGCTTGAAAGGAGATGTGCAAAGCAACTGTGGTTAATGTAGTACTACTCTCTGTGTACTGATACTCAGTGCAGATGGAAGCTGCCTTTTGTGTAATGACCTTTCATATGCATGTTTTTTTCCTTTTTAAATACTTGCTTTTATAATCACATTGCCTTATTTTCTTCTGCCTGGCTCTGATACAAGCTTTTTTCACTCCTGCCTTTCATATTAATTTACAAAGAAGATAAATTTCTTCTTGGAACACAAAGGATAGGGAAGGCAAACAGTGATACAAAGGTACAATATGACTTCCCTTCAATCACCCATTAGATTGATGGTGGAGGAAGAAGTAGTATTCAGATCTCCTAAGTGTCTCACAAATGCAGCACTCCCTGCCAGAATCAAGAGTGATGGTCCAGTGGGCTGTTTTGCTGTAGTACAGCATCATGTGCTTGGGCTGTGCCTATTCACTGAAGTCTAAAGCAAAACTTCAGTTGACATTTATGATGGAGGGTCAGAGCCTTTGTTTTACACTAAGCATAGTCCTTATTTATTAGTGTAATTGTAGGCATTAGAGTTCTTCTATTTCACTGGAAGTCTGTTTAGCAAGCTAAGATTTCTTTGCCAGTGAGCTTTCCCAAGTTTTTATCCTGAATTTTTCTTTTCATAGTGTTCTCTGTTCACTATAGAGAAGAAACCCTAGGTTGAGGAGCAGGGCATGTGGCAGGAAGGAAAAGGCTGGGTCAGGAGCACAGTTGCAGATGCAGTAGCGCCCACAAGATGTGGGCCAGAGTGGGAGACAAGCAGAACTGTACAGCAGGGACAGAGGGAAACAGCAGGGGCCAGAAAGTGTTACTCCCATTTGGAGTCAGTAGTAGAACTTCTCAGGGCCTTAGTGGAGGCAGAATTCAGTCATAGAAAGCAGTAGACTGCTCTCAGTCCAGTCATGTCCACTAGCCTGTTCTCTAGGGCTGGGGTCCCAGAGCAGGGGCTATCTGAGATGCCAGGGCAGGACACAGTGACACTGCTGAGGCTGTCTTAGGTCAGTCGCAATACTGAGTGCAAACACCCACCTGGTATGGCTCAGCCTTGCAAAGGGCATCATCTCTCCACCTTATGGTAAAGCACCCCTTGCTCTGGTGGGTGGGAAGTGTCCTTTGGCAGTGTTCCTGATTGTGTGGAGGCACAGACTGTGCTTTCCTCCAGGATACAAGAAGAAAGTTTTGAGAACTGTTGTCACAGACACTTCTCCCCAGCTTGATCCATTGCCATTTGCCAGCAGCTTTCAATCAGTGCAGCAGTGTTCCTGTCTTAGTGTGAGTCGGTATTTATAGCAGGCTTTTATGAGGCACAGTATCAAGTGCCTGACTGAAATTCAGAGGCACTGCCCTACTGTGTTCACTGATTTTGTATCTCTGTCAGGGAAGCTGTAGCCTTTATAATCCTGTTAGGTGAAATCTTGATCCCGTTAAAGTCAGTAGTGAAATTCCCTTTGACTTTGTTGAGGCCAGGATTTCCCTCAGGACTGACCCGCAGTTTGGTCAGCCTTGATAGTGCTGGAATGAGCCAGGGTGATGCTCACTTGAAACCTCACACAGAGTGTTGCCCTGAGTGTAGTGAGGCCAGGCCCACAGCCTGGGTAATTTGTTGTAGCCCCAGTAACTGACTACACTGAAAGCATAGTAGTTTACCTGACTTACACTTGTTACTGTTATTTTACTGCTGGAGCAGCAGAGTTAGGTTAGTGGTAAGGTAATTACTGGGCTGTATCTCTTTCAAGAAAGCCATTTCTGCAGCAGATTAGAAATGCATTGGTACATAGGCTCCATCATTAAGATGAGCATGGTTTTCACTAATACAGTACTTCCACCAATTACTATATTTCCTGACTACTTGCCCAAATACACTACAAAATGTACTGTCTGTAGTGGCTTCTTTCTGCAAGTTCCAATTACTTGCTTTTTATTCTTAGTTAATTTTAAGGAGGTTTCACCTCAGTAGTCTCAGCCTTTCTGTATTCATCTTTTCACATATTTTGTTAGCAGAAGTATTCTGGCTTTACCTTACAAGTGGGGCTTTCAGAAGCTGTTTTGCCTCTCTTCAGCTGACATACTGGCATCAGCAGTAAAGCAGGCATTGGTTCCAGTGGAAGGAAAGTTCATCTGGATATGAGCAAAACAGCTTTCTCTGCTCTTCAGCTGTGATCCTAGAGTCATGTCACATACAGATAGCTGTGCCTCTCTTCGTAGTGGTATTTTTGTGTTCTCTGAGGTCTGCAAAGGATACCTATAAAGAAGCAAGCCTGTCATCAGCAGGTTGAAGTCTGCTATGTAGAGCTCCATGTCTTCCCTGAAAATTTGTTCAGGATCTGCAAAATCAGAGAGAGACAGAAACCACTGCTGTGTGTACATGCATTCCAGGAAAAAAATATATGCTGGGGACATAAGTGCTTTTCCCTGCTAAGATGAGCATTTTGAATCAACATATGCACTTCCAACATTCTCTAGCAGTAACTTAACATTAAACGTCTGGTTAGCATTTCTGAAAAGATGGTTTGACAACCTGCTATGCTCTGCTAATAAGAAGACACTGCCTTAAAGTTAAATACATAGTTGATCCCAAATCTTACGGAGCCACTGACTTTAATACCCATTAGTCCCTGTTTATGAATCTGTTGCATCTACTGCAGTATTTCTCCAAGTTGTAATGTGCTGCATGTCATACTGCACAAGTAGTAATCTGCTTTCCAGATGCTAACTGCAGCATGCCCTCCATCACCCCACCTTGGAGTATATAACACTTAGTGTAATAAATTACCACTGAGCAGAAAGGAAGCAGCACTTAGCTGGAAATGCTGTACCTGTTACATATTCTTTATTTCCTGACTGTTTTATTCTATTTTATTTTATTTTTTAATCAATATCATGCAGTTTTGAGTGAAGGTAAGTGGTCCTGTGTCATAGACCACAAATTGCTCCCTAACAGTATCATTGTTTTCATAAGTGCCTGAGGTGGTGGCTTGTGAGCTGTTCCAGGCTAATAAAAGGGGGAAGTAAAATTCATTAAAAATAAATAAATGGTGAAATAGGAGGCAAAAATCAGTAAGTGGAGAGTAAGCCTTGCCCAACATTCCCTGGGTAGCTCCTGTTAACTTCAGCAGGAGTTTTGTTTCAATAGAAACATGCAGAAGGAACCAAACCCCTTTCTTTCACCTCTGGCATCATCACAACCAAATTAATGTATGTGGTATAAATGCTCTTAGTTATATAATCTGAATACATACCAATTTTGGCACCAATATACAAAATGGCAAGAATTGTACCTTCCTTACTCTTTCAGTATTAAAAATGTTAAATCCTAATGGAAAAAGAGAATTGCCAGGATTTTAAATAAGATCTAAACATATTCCCACAAAGTTTTATGCTTGGACAAGAGAAGGTTCTGGGGAGACCTTATTGCAGCCTTTCAGTACTTAAAGGAGACATGTAAGAAAGATGGGGACAATCTTTTTAGCAAGGCCTGTTGCAACAGCACAAGAGGTAATGGTTTTAAACTAAAAGAGAGAGAGGGGATAGGCAGGGCAGGAGAGGTGGAGGGCTTGTGCTGTATTTAAAGGAGAAGTCTGACTGTGTAGCCCTTAAAGTTAGGGATAATGTGGTTGAGAGCCTCTGGGTGAGGATTAGGGGGATGGAAGACAAAGCAGATATCCTGATGGGATCTTAAGGATTAGAGTTTACTAAAGCAATCATGAAATTGGTTTGACTTGAGAATGTACTTGTATGATTTAAGTTCTGTGGCATGCAAAATGAACAATATGGTGAACTTACATTCTTCCTGACTCTATATGGTTCAACTTGTAGAAGCTCTGGTTAAAACTCTACATTATTGTAGACTACTGCAGTAGTCCTGAAATCTCCCATATATGTGATACTGTTCCTTTTGTCTAGGCAGGCAACGTGGTAACAGGAGAAATGGTAGAAGAACTTATTCTTTCTGGAGCAGATATTATTAAAGTGGGCATTGGACCAGGTAAGGCAAAGCCAGTCAAATAAGGGTGACCTATGGTAATGTTGGTGGAGTAGTTGTCCAGATGGAACCAGTGTATAATGCTGTTTACTTGCTTATTAAGATGCCTAGACCCATTCAGATCAAATCAAGTAGCAGTGCCCTCACACATAATGTATTTAAGAAGTACACAGCCAGGGTGCTAGTGTTTCATACTACAAAGTGTTACATATTGGATCTTCTGCAGTGAAGATGCCTACTATTGAGAGCATTGAGTTTCCTAAATTGCTGACATTGTCACTGATCATACATGTTTTTATTAGGAACACTTTTCCTAGTGTGTTGAAAAGAGGCTGAGTCATCCCAGCTAAAGTTCAAATGATACTGTGTTCAGGTATCCACTTCTATCAAGGAAAAGAGGTTTCTGAATAGCTTCATGATTTGTGTTCTGTTAAGCTGAGGTTGCCTATTGTGTCAGATCTTCAAAGATGAAATGGCATTAATTAAGTGTGAAGTATGGATAACATTACCTCTACCTATTACTATTGTCTGGAAGCTAAAACTTGACATTCATGCACTTATATATGTTACCTCTTACTGTAACATTCCCATATCCATGAAATGTGGAAGGAAATGAGGACCCTAAACATACTTGGGCTAGATTCAAACTGGCTAACCTAAGTGCCACTGACAGTATAGCTGTGATCAGGCAGGGCAGTGCAGGCAGATTGTTTACTCTACAATGCCAATTAGTTATGGTCTGTGAATGGATAATTTAAGCAGAGCAAATGATGTAATAAGGCCTGTTGTTGTGCCCAGGAAGACAGCAAATGACAGTAAATACTGCAAAGTACATGAAGAATGAACAAGAGTTGTCAGGGTGAAGTTGTAACAGGCAAATTCAGGTATAAAAGAAGAATTATTATAGTTTGTGACCACAAAGTGGAAATAGTTAGGGGTACATGCTGTCTAGCTCTCCCTGGAGATCTTCCTGAACAGATCTGTACAAGTTGACCACCCAAACCCACAAGTAACAAATGTTCCTCACAGGAAATCAGATCTTGAGGGTCCCAACTATTGCAATCAACCAAATATTTCTGCTCTAAGTAAAAAACATTAGGCAAGATGGATTTCTTTTCCTTGAGGAGTATCACCACAAAATCACAAAAAAAAACCCCCCCACAGATTTTCCTTGTGTATTATTTTTTCAAAATATGTGGAAAAGAAGTGGAAATATTTATTAGAAGAAATATTTGGATATTAAATGCTGCTGCTAAGTCTCACAGGTTGTGACTTTAGTCTTTTTGTCCTGCTTTGCTTCAGGCACCTCAATGAGATTTGCTTTCTTGCAATGCAGTACTTCCCTCACTGGGAAGCATTACTGATGAGACCTAAACTGGGAATTGTGGCCCTTGAGAAGATATGGGGGATGTTAGTCAGCTCAATTACAGCTCTCATGAAGTGGTGTGATAGCATTTCAAAACTCCAGTTCCTGTGTGTTCCTTTTATCCATGAGAAGCCAATATTGGCAACAGGGAGTTCTTGAGGGGGAAAAAATAATACAGATAGAAAGATATTTTTTCCACAAGAAAAACAAGTTGTATCTTTTCTGTCAGCCTAATTGGCTGTGTTTTATCCTCTCATTCTCATGTCTAGGTTCTGTGTGTACCACTCGGATTAAGACAGGTGTGGGCTACCCACAGCTAAGTGCTGTTATTGAGTGTGCAGACTCAGCACATGGCCTGAAAGGACATATCATCTCTGTAAGTAAATATCATCTACTCTCAGATTCCCACTGTGCAAATCGTTGTGGAATAGAAGAATCAAACAGTCCAGTACCCTGTATGTTAAAGGCTGTCCTTCTGTCATCTCCAGTTGACCCCTGTCCTAGCTCCAAGGGTAGTCAGTGGAGGTTTGAATGTAAAAAGACTTGGGCACCTCACTCCTGTTTGTCTTTGGAAAGCTGCTTCTTGCTCCCTGAATGGAATAAGCTGTAATGTAGACAGAATAGGAAGCCTGATATTGTTTTCACATTGAAACAGACAGTAATTCCTATGAATTGAAATGTAAAGTGAAATGTAAAGATGGCTTTCCCCAGAGAGTGGGACCGAGGGAGAGGCAGGCAATAGAGAGGAGTACAAGGTAAAACAATATGAGCCCATCTGCGTTCTAGAAGCGGGATTGATTCACATAGCATCCTGACAGAGCATTCTTTGTAGGGGCAGGAGAGTTTCAGAGGTGACTCTGTTGAGCACAACTGGCACTGTGAGCCACTTACGTTCTGAGAAAGCTCTGGGGAAATAATGAGCCTGTGGAGAAATAAAGCATGTAACTGTATTGCCTGCTAATGGCAGCTTCCATTCTACTAGCAAAAGGAGATTCACCTCACATAGAAAAAAATAAATCTGTAAACATGACCTCAGGCTGAGCTAGACAGCAGCCTACAGCATCCAGAGGGCCTGTGTGCTCAGACATGCCCAGCCACTCATTGTGCCTCTGACTGTGTCAGGCATGCACAGTCTCTTCAGGCTGTCTGTGAAGCAGTTGGTAATCCAGAAGGCCTAGGGGCTAACTGGCATGCTATGCTCACAGGTACCCTCACAGCTAACAGGCTGCTTCTGCAACCCTAAAAGAGGCCACCATGCTGAATTTTCTATCTACTGCCAAGTGAAATCACTGCAAGGCCCTGAGTTGTTCCATCTAGTTGTAACTAGTATCCATGTAAGGAAGAAGGTATATAGTATTGTAGAGGAAGGAGGGGAGAGGGGAACAAACTGGCTGTGGATGGGCAAAGGACTTGAGCGTATTTCAAGTATATGTTATAGTTAGATCTCTCTTGCTCTTCATTGTCAATGCATATGCATTCCCTTCTCTCCATGGCTCCCCTATATGAATTTTGCAGAAAAAAAAAAGAAAAGCAGTCTGTGGCTTTATGATTTGGGCAGTATTACAAATGTTTGTCTGTAGCAGGCAGCAGAACATGTGTGCAATAGAGCATGAAAGACTGACTCATTACAACGAATGCTGGATAACTATGGCTAGCATCCTAGCACTGGTGCTCAGAGACCCATCCTAGTTTTGCAATAATAATTTTATGCTAGCAACCCTCAGAGGAAAGCTGCTATCCTAATTTTATAAAAAACCAAGGAGTGTGTATTTAGAGTGTTGAAAAATGAGATGGTTCTGTACTATTCCTCCTTTCCTTCTTTGGGGATGGATCATGACCCATCAGGTCATGTTGGCTTCAGTGAGCACCTGTCAACCCCCTAGCCATTACAGGGGGAGTATAGGAGGGCAGTTTAATACCTTTCTGCTACAACAGTCTGGGCTAAGAGAATTACCTTCAGCTGTGACTGGGGTCTCTAACACCAACTGCAACTCAACTCTGTCACCCAAGCTAAGGAGACTAAAGGAAGGGTGAGGATATTATGCCTGAGTTCTGTAGCATTCAGATAGATATTGGGGAGAGAAAAGGCTGCATTGCATGTTTGTTGCTGGAGCTTTGGCACAAATATCACAGAAGAGGTATTCTCCTGAGGGAAAACACCATACTGGGAGCAAGCTGAAGTATATAATTGAGTCTAGTGGCAACAAGTATAGGAGGTATGCCTCAAAATGTTTTTCACTACTGTCATCATGTAGATTCAGGAAGGGGCATACCTTGCCTGAGCCAAAGAATACCTCTGAAGTGTCAGAGTATTACCACAGCTGTCTATGCCAGTTTGGCAGTATGTCCAGCAGTTTTTTGCTATATTATATAGAAGTAGCAGGAAGGATGTGGAAAGATACCTTCATGTAGATCATAGCTGATGCTGTGATATGATTTAGTCCCTTGGGGCACTTGCTTGCATCCACTTCTGTCTTGTCCAGTACCTTCATCAAACTGCTTGTTTTGTTACATTGTGAAAGGGAAGAAGTCCCACTCACAGAATGAGAAAGTGATGGTGCTGAGCACAGTACAGGCACTGCAAGGAACACAGCACACTTGAAGCCTGTTCTGCAGTAGCTCTGCAGGATGGAAGCACAAAGAAGAATTTTAAGTATTTGTGTTACTGAAGTGATCATGCATGGTTTTCGGAGCTAATACATTGACAAAGAAGGTGACAATTTTTAGGCAAACGTGATAGTCCAAGTGAACGCCTGGTGTCTCTCTAGAGTCACTTATACTGAGAAGGGGGAGGTGAAATTGCACCAGTTACTTTCCTCATGCTAAATTATCTTTAAGACTCAAAGCTCACCTTAGAAATGAATCTTTCATGACTCACTGAAAGAAGAGAGGAAACCCTGTCTAAGATACAGGCACTCTTTCTGTCCTGTGCTATTTGTTTGGGAGCCAGTAGTCTCAGTTTTCATTCTCACTAATCCGTTGGCCTTGAGAAAACGCAGCACTGAGTTACAGTGGAGGGGCCATTTAGCAGGAGAGCTACTTCAGAAACACCCTGCTTGAGATAAAGTTTCTGTCTCTTGTAGGTCAGAGAACTACTCAGCTGGACAGAGAGTCAGTCATGTATTCTAGTAAGCCAGCAATGTGTGGAATGGAAAGCAGCCTTGCATGTGACCTCTCTTATTTGGCTATCCTTTAGTAGAGTTCTCTATTTCCCCTTCAGCCTGCCTGGGTGATGGGCCACTAGCATTCAGTGAAAAGGATGACTAAGGGGTTCTTCACCCAGCTACTGCCACACCAGCTCTTCCTCCACACAGAACACTTTTGACACAGAAATATGCCCAGCATATGTAGTTCAAAATAAAGCACCATATGTATTGTTTCCACTGCTGTGTATGCCACATACTTTATATACATTCTGCATAATAAATAGCTATCTGTTTGCTGATACTGTAGGAAGGGCTGGTTGGACAGTTTATTATAAAGGTTACTTGAAACATATGAATCATCATTATAAAGTTACTGTAAGTTGTATATAATATTGAATATTCAACCAAATATTCAACCAGTTCATACTATATTTCTCAGGCTGAATTTTGTTGTTGTAAAATGGTTTGTCTGTTCAGAGAACAAGACTGGAGAAAACATTTTCTTAGCCACGTTAAAATAACTGTGTTGACTAGAAAGATGTTTTCCCCTCTCCTTCAGCTCAGCACCCAACTGTCTCAGAATCATACCTTCTACAGGCCCCATGGCCACCCTTCCCAGTGGGCTTACTTCAGAGTAATGGCAGTTCTCCTGAATTCACAGGAAGATTTGTACCAATACATTTCCCTAGGGCTCTGAGCTAGAGGCTGAGCCTGCAACAAGCTCTGTGACTGAAGCCCAGCAGTTCTAAAGTAATTTTGAGTCCAAAGCCAGGCCTCTATTGGGACAAGCTGAAATGCAAAGGAAACTTTCCAGACTATGCAGCAGAACCACAGTCTTATTTTCTAAACAGGGTGCTTGGTTTTTTTTTCCCTTAATGCATATAGCCTTATTAAATAGCATCTTCTGGCTTAACTGCTTAGTATGTCCCCTTTTTGTTTCCCTTTCTGTGAATCATTACATTTACCTGTTCATGTGAATAAGTGGAGACATCTACAGATAAAGAAGTGCTGTGAATCATCATCATTGGTTCCTTGTATCTTAAATGGTAACTCATGATCTTTTGAGAAAGTCTCTTAATCTGCTCAGCATTTTCTAATTTGGTGTCATTCAAAGTAATATTTTTTGAAGCTGGTGATTAATGATTACATACTAAGGCCTCCATCCCTGTTAGTTCTGAAAGCATAAAGCCTCCATCACTGCCACTACTGAGTTAATTATAAAAGTCAGACACTGAGCCACCCAATAAGAACAGATTGAAACCCATCTACTAGGAAGCATTCATAGCCAGCCTGTCTTGGCCTGATACTACCCTTTGAAGATTATGAGACCCTCTCTTTGTACCTCAGCTCTTCCTCCCCTGACACATGCACACACACACTCGCACCCTCCTCCAGGCTCTGACAGACTTGTCAGAGGGAAAGAATTGCACAAGAAGAGCCCTTAACAGGAGAGAGTGATTCAGCTGTCAGTCCAGCACTCCTTTCTGGAGCTGACAGCAAGAGTGGATAGCTCAACAAAAGGAATAACGTGCTAGAGGTTATCAGCAAACGGAATAAAAGCCTTTAAAGTTGTACCAGGTGCTGTTTGCAGTGGGATGCTCTTTGAAAAGCCACTCACTTTCAGATCCACCTGCTCAGTTTGTGCTTGAATCCTTTTCAGCACACAGAGAGGTTCTAACACTCAGGCCCACTGCAAGCTGCCTGTGAAAGCCAGCTGTAAAATGGCTGAGGGTGGGGATGTCTGGCCATGCTCTGCTGCAGGTCACACACAGGCATGTGTTGCTGCCAACAGGGAGGTGAAACAGAAGGAAGCAACCATGTAGTCTGGGAGTAGCTTCAAAAGCAGAAAAGCTGTTGGCAGTTTGCTGTAGACCCTGATCATCAAAGGAATGGGGAGCTCTCTTGATAGGACTCTGAAGAGTAGAAGGATCTTTCATCTGATGCTTAGACCTTTACAAAATCTAAAGAACCACAGCACATGATGAGCTCTGCTCTGTGTCATTCCTTTTTTGCAGCCCTGTCACACATACATAGCTTCCCTCAACCAAAACCCCCTCATCAGCTACTACTTTGCTCTGCACTGAAACTGAAACCCATAGGTCTAAAATGCTAAAGATCTCAAAGTGCTGTTGTTTCTTCACCAAACCCATAGCAAACAGAGAGGAGTACGATGATTCATTTTCACTTGCCAAAGATTAGATTACTCAATTTGCTAGAGATTATCAGATCAAAATCCAACATAGCTGATGATCTATTTCCTCAACCCTCCCACTGTGACCTTTTAATGTATTGTAAACTGCTGAGAAAGTTATTTTAAATGTCTTTGGTGGTTTAAGGTAGGGGTTTGTGGTACCTCTGCATCACATAGCCTTTCATTAAAATGACAGGGAACTATTTTGGAGATTTTGTTTTCCAGTTTCTGGGATTTAAGAAATTGCAGTCAGGAATTTGCATTGTTGCAGTTACCAGTGGTGTTATCAGTAGAGTAAATGAGCCTAAAGAAGGAAAGCAATAGAAAGAATCATATGAATTCCCTAAAAACTCAGTCGAGATGTTGTATGCCAGTGGTGAATAGTCAGCTCTTGACACACTGTTGTTGAGCAGAGTCCATTCTGCTGCAGGTGGCAGAGCTCTAGTGCTGACTGGGTCCCTGCCTGAGCCCACTGCCACTCACTGTCCTCTTTTCTTTGTGCAGGATGGAGGATGCTGCTGCCCAGGAGATGTCGCCAAAGCATTTGGTAAGGACAATATGTGGTGCCACCCTAGTATGGCCAGCACCATCCACAGTGATGCAGGAGTCAGTCTGACCCCAAATGTGTAATCAGCAGTAGGTTATATTCATCCCTGTGGGTGACTCCAGTGAAATTAATCCACAAGACATGGATTTGCTCTTTGGACCACACAGTGCAAGTGATCAAAGTCCCGTTTAGAAACTATCTGCTAGGTGTGCGTGGGATACAGCCACTGGGACAGTAATACCAAGAAAATTGATAAGGATTTCTTCTGAGTAGTGTTCAAAGATGCCTGTAACATTGCCAGATCTGGCTGACCTGGGCCTTGAATGGGTGAAGAGATGGTGGAATGGTTGTTGGACAGAAGAACAAAATAAAAAGGCAGGCCAGATCCCTGGAGATGTTCTTGGGATCAGCTGTCCACTTGAGGAGATGAGATTTTGTTTATACTTGTATCCCCTAGAGCTGAGCAGAAGTCTAAAACATCTAAGTTAATAATTAACAGATTTTGCTCTCATGCCATTAGCTTCAGTGAATTGCACTAGCCTCTTGCTGATAGAACAGAGAATTTAATCTGTGAGTATTTTGGGCATGAAAGTTATATTGGTATGGATGGTCAAGGTCAGGATTGTCTCTCAACCATAACCTTGTTGCAGCAGCTTATGTGGACCAGGCACTAAATACATCCTGGGCTGATAGGACATTTGAAGTCACTTCTCCACCCCCCAAAATGCCACACCCTTTGGAGATGTCACAGTGGGGTAATAATACCCAGAATACAGTGGGACAGCACAGTCTCTCATTGGGTTTTCAGGGTAGTATGATGGAAGAGCTAGGGCATTATGATAAAGCATATCTGCTTGGCAGGAAGCTTTTCAAGAATGGCAAGCAGGAGCATGCTTAAACTCAGATTACAGACCTGCCAAGAAAAACTCTGGGCCTCCCGGAAAGGCTGAAACCCAAATCTGTCTTCTAAGTTTGCAGACAGCTCCTGTTTTTAGACAGGTCAGATGACAAGGAAGACTTAATGAGATAATTTTAAGCACAGCCATGGAGTGATTGCTACCAGCAAAGGATCTGTTCATTTGCAGGAGTTCACAGCACCCTTGTGTTACCTGTGTTACCTGGTGATGTAACACAGGGAATAGATACTTCCAGTTGGGTGATTCTGACACAGCTGAACAGTGGCATCCACCCTCTATGACAACAAGACTATTAAAACCCACCCAACCTCTCCTTAGCCCAGCCCACTCTGACTTCATGCCCCCTGCAGAGAGGCCTTTGTTCTGCTTGACTTTCCCTGGCTCCACAGCTTGCCCAGTTCATGCTGGTGTTGTCATTGGGAGCTTGTGAACTGGGAGTGTGACCTCACTGCATTCCCAGCTGCCTGCACAGAAACCTGGCCTGTGGAAAAGGTCTTTTTTTCAACAACAGCATTTCCAGAAGTTAGAACAACAGGAAGTAACCTCAGAGTGTTTAAAGTGCTTTCCTTTGTGATGTCTATTGCAAGTCTGAAGGGTCCTTGTAGTCTCTTTGGGTCTAGCTGAATAGAAACTTGCTTCAAACTTGTGAAAGGGCAGATTCAAGCCTTGCTTATTGTCAGGAGCTGCTGGGATTACAGTGCTGTGTGTTTGAAGGTTACCAGGGGTTATCCCTGGGAGAGAGAAGCATCAGAAAGCTGAGATTAGAGAGGCAGTAGTTCTACTCAGACAGCAGGCCAGACATACCAGTCTGACCTGTGTGTCACAGGTACAGGGCTGGAACTGATGGAGATTATCCTGAGGCAATAAACTTACCCTATCCGGTTATGTATAACTGAGGTCAACACACAGTGGACATCTGACTAGCTGGAGCCAGACATGCCTTTGTCAAGGGTGAGTGACAAGTAAGCTTCTAGATAATGTTTTAACTATCAGTGTTTATTGAATGCTATTGAGGTGATTAGCTATGTGAGCCATGTAGAAGATAGCCTCCATGCCCAGGCTTTACAAACCAGAGCCTTGATCCTGAATTGTCTAGCACAGACCTGTGTGCTTGCTGAGAACTTCTCGGTTGGGAAGGAGTTGCATAAATATATTGGCTAGCAAAGACCAGGTGCTATAACCTGCAGATGTACTATTTCACCTGGGGATGGAGGCTTGGACAAAGCATGGCCGAAAGATGCAAAGAGGACTTTTAGTTAAGGGGGTTATACTGTCTGGTGTCGGTGGATCATTGTAAAGTCTTCATGAAAGAGATGTTGAGGTGTTAGTGATCAAGCAGGCATTTGAATCACAAAAAATGTGAGGGAGTCCCAGATGTGAAGATTAGCATTGAAAGATGGCTAAAGATGGGGCTGGAGGAGGCAAGTTAATGGGAACAGGAGGAGCAGAGTGGGCTGAGCACAAGTGAAGAGTTGTGAAAAACCCTAAAGAAGATGCTGAGTAGCTTTGCAAATGGAAGGTGACACCATTGACTGGTGTCAGGAGTCTGGGCATTTTGACAGAGGAGAAACAATGTAGAAGCCTATTAAAAAAGGCAAGGAACAGAGAAGCACTGAAGTTGGGGGACAAAAATGTCAGGAGTGGCAGATACTTTGGGAGGGAGAGACTGCTGGAATTCTGGAACTGCTGGATGGGAAACTTGTATTTGGGAGACTGAAGATGTCACTGCCACCTAGATACTGGAGATGATAATAGAAAAGGTGTAGATTGAGCAGGAGGAAGAAAGGTGTTTTGATGTAGGAGTGAGAGAAAACATGGAAGACTTTTGTGTTGGGCTCTCAGATGGTTCAAATAACTGCATCCTTGGAAAGGCTGATAACATAAACACATTTCTCAGAAGGCCCTAGGGAGACACTGCTGTCTCCTTTTTTAAAGATGAGAAGTCAAAGCACAGAAATACTAAGTTCAACTGCCTAAGGTCACATATATTTCTGTGACACAGCCAGGAACAGAATGTGCCTCTTGAATTCTACGCCAGCATCTTTAACAAAATGCTGCTGTTCCTTACAGCAGTGGTGACAAGAGATACAGAAGCAGGGAAGAAGAAGGAAGGAGAAATCATGTGGAAAAAAAATGGGGATGTATATTGGTTCCAAAATACACCTGACAGATCAAACTGGCTTTTTTACCAGTTTTTATTAGCTGTGTGTGGATAGCTGTGTTTCAAAGGCTCACTGGCTCAGCTGGAGCTCAGGTAAATGTTGTTTCCAGGGCCAGCTGTGGTCCAGGCAAACTTGTGTTGCATCTGCCTGGAGGACTGCCCAGGCTACAAATCCAGGATGACTCCAGCTGAGTTTGTGCAGAGCCAATCTGGTTATCAGTAACTTGGATTATAAAGCATACAAAAGACATCTGGGGGACTCCATCCAGCAGAACTGTGTGAGTGCTGCAAGATTGGGCTGGCATCAGCACACTTGTTCTCTAATGGCTTGAAAGAGAAGGTGCTGGGAAATGTGAATGAGCAAAATCAGCCCAGACACAGTGTAGGCCTCAAGGGGAAAGTCCTCCCCAGCATCAGTGCATTGAAGTAGTATTGTTTAGAAATATGATGAATCTATGAAATGAGCTACTGGGATGCTTGTATGTCACACACTTCATCAGATCCTCTGTTATCTAGGGGACGGTCACCAGGTATTCCCAGTCCCTCACAACCTAAAGTAATGGCACACGCTCTATCAGTACTTAAAAATGAGAGACTGCAGCTGGGTGTTGCAAACATCACCAGTGCTTCTGGTCGTACAAAACAACTAACTATGCATAAGTAAAGCAAATCCATGCTGAAAACTACAACCTCCTGCCTGGGTGTTAACTGGTACAGAAGTAGTAGAACAGACTTGAAACTTTTAGGCATCATTGAAACACTGAAGCAAGGTTGAAAGTTCTGGAGGGCATTGGAAAAGTATGGAGCTTCTCGGCAGTAAGCACATGCCATTCCAATGTTTGGATGTGCTATGTCTGCTGTAAGATGGCTTCTCTCTTCTGGAAAAGCCTGATGAATTATTTTGTAGTTTGCAAAATTCCTTAAGTTGGATGAGTTTCAATCCTGTAATTCAAACATACTTGCTTTCCTCCCAAAACATGCAGTCAAAGGAGAAACAGTGAATAGATACTTTAGTGCACAGGAAACAAAATTCTGTGATTCCAAAGTGTAGATTTCATCTGACTGGTTTGCATTAATAATTTGGAGGCTGTGAGACCCACAACTAGAGACAGGACTAGTACTGGGAATCAGGGGATAGTATGGACAAGGCAAAGAGTCCAGAGTGTCCTTTGGCAGGCCTTTGACTTGTTTAATTGCGCTCTTTGAAATCTTGATCCCAATTCCATTCCTCCTTCCTCATGTTGTTTCCTTTTGCTATAAAGAAGAACTAGATTTCAACTAGATTTCCTAGGGTTCTTCTTTTTTTGCAAAGGTGGAGCAAGATTGTGCCAGCTAGCAACAGGAGCTCCCCATCAGTTATTGAGAATGTCTTAAAGCATGAGCATTCCCTTTGCTTTTGGCAGGTTAATAGTAGTATCAGACATGAGTCAAACTGAGGATTTTAAATCCAGCCATCTGAAACAAGAGAGCTCAGGAAAAATCTGCCAGGTAGCTGGCATGGTAGGACACCTGAATGGGTACCTGGCTATAAATATTGCTTGTGATGTGCTCAGCAGTTCTGCACAAGCCTCATTTTTAATATCCCTTTACCACAGGCAAACTGTTCCTTTCAAACAGGAACCAGGAGAAGGGAGGTGAGGTGAGCAGAGCAGCTGGTGCTCTGCTCCCAGCCATTGCTGCTGGGTCTGCTCTTTGGCAAAGGGGTGGAGGGAGGGAACTGGCTTTTATAAATCAGTGCACTCTCCACAGTTGTCATGTATTCTAAGATCAAAATATTCCCATATTCAGGTTTGTCTACAGAGCTTTTAATAATAATTTGATAGTTATTTTACTTACTGTTCAGAGTTCAAGGTCTGGTGCTATTGTTTGGATAGTGAGAGACAGAGTGAATCTTAATGCCAGATTTACCTAGGCTGAGATCTCCCCAGGCTTTGGACATGTTCATAGCAGTGTTGGGTTAGTTCAGGCTCATCTGCTTTCTATGAAGTGAAGTTTATAGCCCTGTTTTTTTGCCAGTTCTGGGAAGAAGTTGGGCAGAGGGCAGGCCTGTTCTGACACATGCACATTGAAAAAGCAGAGTCTGAACAGGAAAATGCTTTGCTTCAGGGATAGGTCACCACAAGCTCATGAAAGAGTACAAGGCAAACTTTTCCAAGAAAGACGAGATATGCCAGAGTATCACAGGAGGAGCTGCTGGTGGAATAGTTCCAGCCCAGCTAGAAATATTGGAAATCATAGTAGAAAATCAAGAGTGGTTCCCAAAACCTGATCTTACTCTCAGTGGAACTGATTTCATGAATTACAAAGCCAGGGGAGATGGACAGACTGAACAGGTATGCTTGAGTATTCGGTGCTGTTTTTCAGTATCTGGAGCACATTTAGCAGTTGTAGCTATGGGTTACACCTTTGTAGTGCATGCTGAGAACCACAGAACCCAGGGGTGGTGGTGGTCCTTGGCCCAAACAACAGGAACCAAATGCAGACTCATCCAGATCTCTATATGGCAAGGGATCACTCAGACCTACACTGAATATATATGGCTGATGGCCTTGAAAAATCCATCATTTCATTAAAAAATCTGCTAGCTTTATGTCAGCATTGGGAAGAGTATGTTACAGTCATGAATATGCCTTCCTTCAGGCACATTCCCACTCAGAGTTTGTAGTCTAGAAAGGTCTTGAAGTGGGAGCTTCTGTACAGCATTGAGCTCAACAGGTCCCAACTCTGCGATTAGGGCTTCTGAGTACTGCAGTCACAACAGCAGTTAATAAGGATCTGTGCTCAGATCCTTTTATGAAGTAAAGGGTTAAAACTGAATTTGAAAAAAACAGGAGTATGAGGAGGAGTAGAATAATCTATATTTTTTGTCATCATGACAGAAAAGGGTTCTTTCCATTTAAAATACTAGAGAAATACAACTCAGCACGTGTCAGTTCTTCAGTAAAGCATTTCTTCCAAGTTTGCTACGTCTGTTACTGGAGGGGACTCTCTGTACCAAACTATTTAGGGCTGGCTATTGTTTTTGGAGGCCACTGTGTTCTTGCTTGGTCTTTCACCCTCTTCTCCCTTCCCTGCTTCCTTCCCTGTCACTTTGCTGATCACAGGTGCCGGTGCTGATTTTGTCATGCTTGGAGGATTGTTTGCAGGCCATGACCAGTGCGCTGGAGAGATTATAGAAAAGAATGGCAAGAAGGTGAAACTCTTCTATGGAATGAGCTCTGAAACAGCCATGAGGAAGCATGCAGGAGGAGTTGCTGAATACAGGTATGAATTCCACACAGGAGCAATTGCAGTGAGCCAGCCAGCCAGGAACTTGTGGAGCGTAATTATGCAAAAGGCATCTGTGCCCCGTTCCCATTTAGGAAGCTGTTACCAACATTCAAAGCAGCAGATCTGAGGGAGGGATGACATCAAGGGGGAGACAGGGAGAAGGAGTTCTGGGGGTGGCTAGCTGAGAGCAACCCTATTCACTCAGTTGCAGCCAGTGCACTACATGCCTGGTCTGTAAAGTCATAAGGCTCTGTTCTGACTTACTGGTCTCATCTTGGGATGTGTATGAATTAAATGCAGGAGCATGACATATCAGGCTGCAGTTTCTGGCTCTCTGCTTGCCTACATTGGGTGTCCTGTTGGTATATGGGTTCCTGACTGGCCCACATGCTACCTTCTGTTTGCAAAAAGTGGGCACTTGGTGATTTGGCTGTGCTCAGATGGAGTTTCCTCAGTATAGAGAGAGTTAAGTTACAGGTATGGCACTAATGAGGACCCAGGACCTCCAAAGCTTAGTCACATGTGGTAGTCCCAAGACTCCCTCCTGCATTCATTAGGCAGTCATAAGCAGCAGAATCCTCCTGTACAGATTTCTCACCCCTTTTTGTGGATAACAGAGCACCAGAGTAGCATGAAGGAGCTTGGGTTTTGAGCTAAAATCCTGAGGGGAGAGAAAAGGAAGACAGGCTTTGCAAAGAAATCTCATGTCCGTTGCTATTTTATTGCAGAAAGTGCTGAGAATGTTGACTTTTTGAAGAAGCAGATCACTCCAAAAAAATCTCTTTTTACTTCTATGAGTGGAAGGGTATAGTCACTGTCCTTAACAAGCAAAAACACACAGTGAATACTGTAGTTTGAGGAGAACATGCATATCAGCACTAATAATTATCTCATGATACAAAAGTGGAAGGTTCCAGTTACACAGAGGTGCTGGCAATCTTTTATTTGGACTAGGATAATGTGCTGTCCTTTGCTACCTTGTGCTTGTGTCAGCTGGAGTGTGGGAAAGGCCTGATGCTGGTAGTTAATGGCAGCTCCCTCAAAGGTCACAGAGAAGTCCAAGCATGCTGCAAGGATCTCAGTGCAGCACAGTCATTTAGGGCCTGGCCTCCACAGAGCTGCTGAAGTTTGAGAAAGCTTGCCAGTGGGCCAAAGGATTAAGGCAGCTGTTAAGTTCTAACCACATTGTTAGAGATGTGTGTGTGATCTGGCAATAAAATTTTATTGCCAGCAGAAGAGTTAATTGACACTGGTCCCCATTAAAAATGAGGTGAAGTGCAAGTTTTACATCTGAAACCTTCTCAGCAACAGGAAGTGGAAGCACAGTCTGAAATTTTTAGTCCCTGTTAAGGTATTGCCTCTTTATGCCATTAATAGGTGAGCTAGGAGTCTCCCAGTCCACTGCTAGCTACAACAGCTCCAAACACTGAATCTGTAAGCCTTGGCTATTCACTCTGGAGCTGATTTGCATCTTTTTCACTTTGCAGCCACAATGCAGAGCTGGCTACTCATACCAGCCTTGGTCTTGGTCTTGCTTGGCCTGTCCCAGTGTGAAGGTCACTGTGGTTTAAAAATAGCAACTGTTAGTTATCCAGCACTGTAAGTGTGCTGGGCATTGAAGGGATGATTGGAAACAGGGCATGGCTTTGCTTTGAGGAAAAGACACAGGAAGTTTATTCACTTACTAGTTTAGCTTATGGCAAGCATGAACCAAAAGGGTTCTAAGTCAGCATTTTAAATGCTGGCTACCCCAAAGAGGTCAAGTCAGTGGGGCTTCTTTAGATGCATTTAAAAAGCCCAGCTGTAAGTCTGTATCAGTGGCCCCAGCAAGCTGTTCTGTGTGTGGAAAAGAGCCTGAACACTCACAATGTTTTATTCTAGCAGTGGGGAGCTCAGTATGCTCAGCCCCCTGCAGAATCAGACTGCTTGTCACTTCACCTTCTCAAAATTACACGTTTTGGCTGGAGAACCTGAGCCTCCAGCAAACAGTTAAATTGAAATTGGCAGGTAAGGTGAAATGGCTGTAGCAAGGAATAAAGTCGTGAGAGTAATTGTTTTTGTAATGAATATGTCAAGTTGATCCCATTTAATTTTGTATGAAATCTGTGTACCCACTTTCATTACTTTTATGTCATTTATATATTGGTTTATTTTTACATTTTTACCTCCTTCCACGAGGAACATGGATCAGAGCTGGGAAATTCTGAAAGGCAATTACTAAGTTTCTTTTATGGGAGGAAAGGCAAGCAGGAACAGAGACCACATGCAGGATTGTTCAATTAGAGCCAACTTGCTTTTGTTAACCCTTTAGAGATTTCACAGGTTTTGTGCCAACGCTGCAGTTCTACTGTGGTCACTCAGCAATTCACAGCTGCTCATAAGCTGGGTTTTGGCACTTTATACTGACTGTAGGGTGGATTTCAGCCACAGAAACAGGATAGCACCAGCAGCTGGCTGCTGCTTACTGTCTTTTTCTATATCCCAACTGGTAGCCTGGAAGACCTGCCCTCAATTCCTGCCATTTCTTAAATGCTCCACTCACAAGGTTTGCCTCATGCCCAGGCAGCCTGACCCATTTATCCTGACCCATGTTTTGCTGGGCTGACAAAGCACCATCACATGCTTCACCCCATGCACCCTGTCAGAATTCCCACCCACCGTGCCAGGCTTGAGCTGGCCAGGAGTTATGGGGTGTACCACAGATTGGACTCTGTGCAAGAAGTCTAAAGCAAATAGCTCTCCCTTTCCAGTCACCATTCAGTGGCTAGCAAGAGACATAGAGTCTCTGCTGAGAGTATCTGATCACACCTTTCCCAGCTGCTGGGAGTCCTATTTGCTCTGTCTTCACCTTTCTTTTCTGAGAAAGGGTTAGTTTCAGGTCATAACTCTGGGAGAAATGTCAGAGCTGCAAATCCCTCAGCAGTTCCTGCTGATTTGCTTATGCACTCTGCCAAGTGTGCCAGCTTTTGTGACACCCCTTGTAATCCATGCATGGCCTGTGCACAGGCTTTTGTTGCTCGCAAAACAGTCTCAACTTGGGGATTTTCTTACTTAGTTTCATTTATTGCCATCTAACAAAAACTTCGAGTCACTGTTGGGTAATTAAACACAGAAGTAAATACCTTTCCTCTCCTTTTTCCAGCCTCTGCTTAAGCCAGATACCTCACTTCACCCTGCCATGGCTCAGCTCCCCTTTCTTTCACCACAGCTCACACTCAGTCTGTCTCAACTGCTTCAGTGAGGAAAGGGGTGGCACAGGATGTTGTGGTCATGTGTGTAATTCTTTCTGTCTGCCACTCCTCTTTCTTACTGTGCCTGCTCCATAGAGTTGAGCACAGGCCAGGCCCTTTGTGGCTGTCCTTGCTCTAGTGTGGGTCATCTGTGGCCTCTATGGTGCAACTCACCTCTGCAAGGCAGAGATAGAAGAACTCTTTGAATATTAATGCATTATGAACGCTTTCAGCATCATCACAGTGAACTCTCCAGACTTCTCTGGATAATAAAAATAGCTTTACCTCTAGTCCCAGACCTGGTCAATGGTTTTTGACTAAGAGGATTTGGGTATTGGTATTTTAATGTAACACTTGTTTATGTGAACTTGAGGTAGCAGTAATTGGAATGTATTAATACTGTTGTAGTAACTTACATAATAACAATATTTAATCAGACAAAATCAATAATGTGTTATAATAACTACAGTGATTCCTGTACAACTTAATAGAGTAAATACAGCAATTCCTCTATGATTTAGCAAACTCACTAAGCAGAATCAAATCACTCACAGAGCTATAGAGAGGTCAACCTGTAATTGAGATGTTGTCTTTCTGCAGATTATATTTGGGCACTCCAGCATCTCTAGGATTTTTCTCACAAATCCTAGGGATCACCAATACTCACATCTCCCTTCCTCAGTCTTTGCAGCCATTAATCTTGTCAGATAAGTTTGGCTCTTCTTTGATTTGGCTATGGTATTTGGCACCTTTCCAAGGTATTTGGGAGTTGTAAGAAGATGAACTGCAGGATTAGGAAGTACCAAGCTCTGCTCTTCCAGCCTCCTACATTTTGAAACTTAAAAACATTGCACAAGATCTGGTACCAACTTTGCAAAGTGATCCAGGGAAGGGGAGAAGTAAGAAGTGACCTAGGAGCCATCCTCACAGCCCATCCCAGGGAGAGGCAGTGTCAGTAACACCACAGCAGTCATGCATGAATGCAGTAAGCCCTGCGTTGCTTGCCCAGTAGAGCACACAGAGCTCTTCAGCTGGCAGGTCCAGTGGGTAGCAGTCACACTGCTTTCCCCAAATCCCCCAGATATGCACTGTCTCTCAGAATCTGGGAGTCTTCCCAGAGGCCCAACTTTGACTGGTGGAGGTGAGCAGGGACAAAAACAACGCTGTAGAAGGTAGCATGACTACCTCTGTTTCATTTTGTGGGCCAGGCCTTCTCTTCCTGCTGGCACTGGCTCTACAGCCTGCCTCTGAGCCCTGTGCAGTCTGCAGGATGGCACTGGTACATATGCTTTATATTGGCCACTTACTTATTAGTGTTTAAGAGTTCCAAGAAAGAGTCAATTATTTGTCAGCTGTAGAGAGATTAATCATGGTTCCTTATTCACATGGCTTATTAACACTTCTCCTTTATGGTCTCCCTGGGGCTTTGTCCTCACATTTAAACTAACAGAATGAAATACAGCCAGGCTCACAGTGAAGTACCTTCACAGAGCTGCTGTTGTTAATTATTTGCAAATGGAGCCTCCAAACATGCATGCCCTTTCTTTCCTGCACTAGCCCCTAGATGACTTCTTTAAAGGAGAAGAAAATAAAGCCACAATTACAACAATGACAGATCACTGCTCTGATTTCTGCCTCCATTTTGTAGGGGAGAAGGAGAGGAATCCTCTCTCCCCTCTGCATTGCTCTTAGACAAGCTCCCTCCCTTCCCAAGGCTTACCTCTCCAGAGGAGCTCCTATGCCATGCAGAACAAGCTGGCTCTGAAGCCTAATGAGATCAGCTGGTGACTGGGGAACTCTGCTGTAGGAGGAATTGCTGAGCATGAGGCTGGAGAAAGCTGAAGGGGAAGGAGTGAAAGTTATTTGTCTGGACTCTTCCATTGGGTTACACTTCAAATGTGCTTTTGGGAACAGTGCAGTCTGTGCTGGCATGTGCCCATACCTGACAGTATTCACAGCACTAGCCTTTTTGCCTGGCTCTGAACTGTGCTAGCTCTCCTTTTAACTTCAGAGGACAGCTCTGCGGCAGGTTTCCCTAATGGGTTTCCCACTCCCATGTGATCTCTGGAGAATCAGGCTGGTAGGAGACAGCTGGAGCATTTCCATCTGTATCTGATCAGTGACTTGGGATAGAGCCCAGGGGCTGGGAAGCCTTTGTAGGGTTGTGCAGAGTAGTGCCTGCTGAGAACCAGCTCCAGCGTTTCTGTAAGCTGTCTGAGCCTTATTCCTTAGTATATTCCTTATACTTTAAGGCTTGCTACTCTCAAGGTCAAATTTACCTTCAATAAACCTGGAAACTTCACTTGCTTTTAGGCAGATGGTGGATGGGAGGAAGGGGCAGAGCTGTAAATATACTCGTGGGATATATTTGTGGGCATCTACAGGATTTGTCTGCTTCTAGTTCCAAGTATTGGTAGTGACTAGAGTTGAGGCTTTTTAGTGCTTGAGAGTGCCAAGCAGCAACAGGCAGGGAGGCAATAAAGCTGAAAGAATGTTTGTGAACTGCAGCATGCAGAGCATGAAGCTCCACATTGCTCCAGTAAACACGCTACTATGTTTTGTATCTAGACATAAAGGCAGTAACTGATCTCTTCTCCAGGGCTTCAGAGGGCAAAACTGTGGAGGTCCCATACAGAGGGGATGTGGAACACACCATCCTGGACATCCTCGGGGGGCTGCGCTCCACCTGCACCTACGTGGGAGCTGCCAAACTCAAGGAACTGAGCAGGAGAACAACATTTATCCGGGTCACCCAGCAGCACAATCAGGTCTTCTCTTAGCCTAGCACAGGGGAGCTGGAGAGAGAGGGGTGGGGGAGAGGAGTGGGAAGGGCTGCTGTTCTGTTTTGCCTTCTCCTCCATGGTGTGTTACTGGCAAACTCTCTCTCAGAATGGCAGTGCCATAGCCATTCGAGTGGCTATGGCTGGGATTTGGAAGGGAAAGGTTGTGCTATTAACACAGTGCCATTAGTTCAAAATGCAATAGCCTCATCTTCTATTGTTGTGCCTGTTTTATTTGTTAATATTTCTTCACCTGTTTTTTTCTCTGATAAATAGCTGCTGAAACCTCAGTTAACAAGGAATTGGCTTGTACAGACATGGCTGTTACGCCTGCACACATTCACACATTCCCTTTTTTAAGACTGACCTGTCAGCTACCACCACTTCTGGCAGTACACTCACCAGAAATTGCAGGCTGGGAGAAAAAAAGATGCAAGGAAGTGTGTAGAGAAGTCAAAGTACCAAATTCTCTTCATCTTTGTTCTGGCAAAATAATGTTTGTTTGTGGCATGGCTGCCAGCCTGCAGAATGTCAGAGGTAGATGGTGGATGAGGCCTGGCTACTGGTGACTTCTTACTGTGATGATAAAAATGCTAGTTCTCTTTCACTCTCAGTTCATAGGGCTGGTGCTGCCATTCTTACTTAATTCTCCCTATTCTAGGGACTTGCCTCTTCAGAGAAGCTGGCACTGAATGTAGCAACCCTGTGCTCTCCTCCCTGCTCCCATCTGTGGAGACTGTGGAGGAGAAAATGTCTCAGAGCTTTCTTGCTTTTTCATGCATGCAGTTATTGAATTACCTGGGTTCCTGCTTTTACCTGCTCTCTGTAAACAGGTTTTTAAGACATTGAAACTCAGCAGCAGTAACCCCATGAAGAAGGGAGGAGGTGTGTTTCCCTACAGCCCTCCCTCTTCCCTTGCCTGTTCATATGCATGTAGCAAAGATGTAAAAAAATGCTGTGCTGTGCATTGTCTGTGGCCAGGTGAGAGAGGACAAAGGGATCAAATTAACTTCTGGTTATTTGGTACCACTCCTTTGCAGTCCTTGAAACCATGAAAACCAAAAGAGAGCTTTGAGCAGAGTAGCCTGCTTGCAAGACAATGGTAGGCTGAGATGGGAGTTAAAACATTTGCTCTAAAGGCATTAATGAATGTATAAGACTCTGGGTAACACTTTAATAAAGTGTAATGGCCCATTAATTAATTGATAAATCACAATGAAATTTCGTTGGAAATACACATTGCATCCCCATGAATACCACAGTAGCTCATTATGATAAATGATGTAAAAGTGTGCACCAATGAATTAATAATGCTGGGCCACTTATGTTAAAGTGCTGCCATGATAGCAATACAGCTGATGTTACTTCAGAGTCTTACTTTCCTTTCCTGTTGACAGCTGTGGAAAGAGGCAGGCTTCCTTTGAAAAGCAAAAGAGTGATCTGTAGAAAGTGGAATAGCAAAGAGAAACTCTAGAATTAAACTCATCAGCTGGACTGCTCAAAAAGCCATGCAGAAGGATTAGTACAATTGACCATGCTGAGGAGCAAGTCTAGGCCACAGGCTGATCTCTTGTGATTTTGAAGTGTGCTGTGCTCGTTAGAAAAACATACCAAATATCTTCTCAATAGCCTGCTATTTAAAATGTCTTCTACTTAACATGTGGGACATAATGGTGGTATGACCCCTTCCTCTGCTTTGGAGGTGAATAGTGACCTTAATGTGAGCACAGGATATGCCTGTGGTGGCTTTAAGGAGCATTTTTCCTGTCCATGTATCATAAAGGAACCTGAACATCAAAGAGAAGCAGGCCCTGTCAATGGAGTACGTGATCTCTAGCCCTTCCAGCCTGAAAGCATCACTCTAAGAAGCTGCCAGGCTTCTTCACCAACAACTCTGCCATGGGCCTTGTGCTGCACTAAGCCCAAAGCACAGGCAGTATTACTGCTCTGCATCAGTAGGGCTGTAGGAGGTCACTGCTCCTTTATTGATGTGACCTGAAGGGTACAATGAGCACCTCCCATCAGGAGTGGGGTTTGACATCACAGCACAGGCCTGACCACAGGTGTGTCTCCACACTCGTGCCTTCATAGGTGGGAAGTGAGCAGTCTGCTGGGCTCACACCTACTCTCCCTAGCGCTTTCCTACTTTTTTTTAGCTACATTTCTAAATAGAATTTAAGACCTACATATACATACAGATATAAATATTTGTAAACATTTGGAAGAAGCTCATAGGCACACTGAAGAGAGCAGCTTCATGACCTGTCTGCAGTTTCTTCTCCAAAGGGCAGGTGCTAGGGGCAAGGTGGGGCTGCTTCTGCACAGCTATGGCAAGCGTGGAGTCACCTTCCAGGCAGGCTGCACACTTGCACAGGCAGCCTGGCCTGAGGCCACACTCACACCCACCTTCCTTCCCCTTTCACACATACCTCTGGCTGACCAGTGACTAATAGGAAAGGATGGGGATAAATTAATCTTAAGCTCTTCCCCAAATTCTTCAGGCTGAGGATGGCAGTGATGCTAAGAATAGTCACTGATAAAGCATTGACTTATGGTATTTAGTCTTCTAAATAGCAGCTTTTACTATCAGTTTGATAAGCAGCATGTTTTCTATTTTATTTTCTCCTTCTCTCTCTGAAGTAAGCAGGAGAGAGAAATCAGCTGCAGAAAGGCTGAACTGTTGGCATGTCTGCAGCTTACCCAAAGTTATATTCAACTTTTGTTCAGGGCTAACCCTCAACTATGTCAGTGCTCACCATTCACACTGTACACATCCCAGCTCTCAGACAAGGCTGCACAATGGAAAAAAGATGAGCTTGAGCCCTCCTTTAACACCCATTCCTATGCTCTAGTAGTTGCCCTAATCTTTACTTAGTCCCAGGTCCTGTGCCCTGCTCAAGTCTGCTACCTCTTGTCTCAAGGAACGAGGGCAGACAGGGAGCTGAGGGTGCACTGTGCCTGGCAGGATGGTCCAAGCAGGGACCACAGCCACTGGCAAACACCATGTGCCATCTGTGGATCTACCTCACCTGCAGATTTAATCAGGTTCTCTGTTATATGGTGTCCTTCTGTGGGAAGTGTCATTCATAAGTGCTTAGTGTTGGGTCAGTGTGCATAACCTGGTCTTCTTTAACCCCACCAACTCATGCCCATCCCATCTAGAGGAACACTGTGACTGTGGCAAGCTGTACTGTAGGCCCAAGTTCATGCCTTCTTCCCCCAGCCAGGCAACTGTTGAACACCCAAGAGCAATGCTGAAGTTAATTCTACTGGCTCTGCAATGATTGTTTAACATACCAAAGCCCTACAAGCAGGGATGTTGAATAGGACAGGGTTACATCACTAACACAATCCCTGCTGAACATGTCCATCTCTGGCTTCTTGAATCATAAGGAGACATAGAGCATCCCCCACCACTCCCAAAGGTACTCTGAAGTCATCTTGCTGCAGCAGGTTTTGCAGGGTGGGCCAGCTCACCTGGCTTACCTGAACTCTCCTTGGGGAGGGAGGTCTTGGCACAGCAGCATCCTTGCTCTTGCCCAAGTGACTGTGTGGTGGCTGCAGGGAGTGCACATGTAGAACTCTTCATAGGCATGAGGCCAGCCTGTTAAGAGGAGTAGGCCTTGAGCCAGCATCCTGCAGGATGCAAACCAGCCACCCAGGTCTCCTTTCTTTGACAGAAACAATGGGATGTGCACCTCTTGTTGGCATGGCCAACTCACCCCCATTTGCCACAGGGCAGGGGATTTGGCTCTGCTTTTCTGTGCAGCTTTCTTCTCACCTTAGGGCACATGGTGGGTGGTTGAATGTAAGAATGGGACCACCCTGTAAATACCAAAGAGTTGTAAGTGAGGGCAGAAGGAGGCTCTGCTTACATTTAGAGGAGCTTTTCCCATACAGAGTGTGCACGTGCCCTCCTTTCAACTAGTCAGTAGTGGGAGAAAGGATGAAGGTGAGCAAGAAACAAAGCAGGAATGACCCAAGCCCCATTGTGCTGGGACAGGGGCTGCTGTTTTCCAGTCACGGACATAGTAAAGAGTTCTAAGCCTTTTCTGAGCCAAGCACTCTCTAGTTTGCACCTATTGAGTTCCACCATCTTGAACAGACTTGAAGCTACAGCTTTCTATCAGTGTTCATACCATGTCTATCCATCATCACCTCCCACCCCTCCACCCAGGGGATGTTGCTTTTTAGTTGCTAATACCAGTTTTATATGAAAAGTTCTTTGTTGGAGCCATGTTTGGCCTTGTTTGTGTAGAAGGGAGGGGAAAAAAAAGAAAAGCCCAGAGCCAAGAACAGCATTTTGCCTCCTGGTGGGCTGGGAGCTGCCTGGGGGGTGGAGGGGAAGTGAAGCACTTCTCGGTTAGACGCTGGCACAGCTCTGCATCCCTAAACACAGCATGGACCACCCCCCCCACTGCAGCCTTCGCTTTGCTTGTGGTCATTGAGATGTTTAAGCAAGTCCTCCTCAGCATTTACTTGGCGCAGTGTTGACTGGTTGAAGTTTTCATACCTAAATAAATAATTCAGAGTCCAAAACTCCTTGGTGTTGTCTGTGCTTAACTGAATAGCTTCTGCGGAATCAGCCTCAAAGAGCTGATGAGCATTGGTGCTGTCCTGTCCCGCCTCGCCCTGCTGGGGTGATGATGCCTCCTCAGATGAATGTGGCCTCCCCTCAGCTGTCACAACCATGTGGGCACAAGGCCTCCAGCACACGTGGCATCCTCACAGAAATAAACTGTTCACAAGTTGTAAAAGGAAGGGGTTTGTTATGCAATAAAAGAGCTTCACTCAGATGCTCTGGATGGAGTTTTATGGCCATGGATGGGTCCGTGTGTGGTTCTGTGTCATCACGAAGGAAAGCAAATGCTCTCAAACATGCTGCCGGGAGGGGGAAGGAAATTAAATTGGGCTAACGACTTCCCTAGGAAAGCTCTCTCCCATTCAGGCCTAACTCATCAAGACAAAACGAGGCGTTTGCAATTGGCACTGTTATTTTATTAGTACGAGTATACTGAAACAATAAACTTGTACTGGTATACAGACAATTTCTTTAAAACAATTTTGTTCAAATTTTGAATCAAACATTGTTTTATTATAATAATGAAATAATTTCTACCTAGAAAACCTGCAAGCACCATCAAAGAAAGGGACCATAAAATTCAATAAACAGACGCGAGTGTATCCTACAAATAGACACACCACCATTAGAAAATAGAATATGAATTCTTCCATTTTTTTTTTAATATTTGTTTTAAAAAAGCTAGTGCAAGTACAATATTTTACACTGGAATTACAGAGAGTATGCACGCATATGGAAAAAAGTTCTCCTGTCACAATAAAAGCTCTTAACTATGTCTTGTATGCACTTAAAATCTTCTCCTCTTTTCAATAAGGTGCAAAACGTTATTCCCTCCCTATTTCTCCTTTGTACTGGCCATGTCAGCTCAATTTCTCCCTAACACAAAGCTGCAATATCCCTTTTACTGGGCCTACACTAGGAACTACACTGGAAGTGTGATTTGCAACAACCCTCATTAGTAATACTAGACAACTAAAAACAACAAAAAAAAGGAAGAAAACCAAATAATTAAAAAAAAACCCGAACAACAACAAAAAAACCCTTTAAAACTTCTGCTGTAGAATGGCTAAACCTTACCCCCCCTGCGGGGCACGGCCACGGGCCGCTGCTGGGAGCAGTGACATAGCTAGTACAAAATGATTTTCAGTAGCTCACCCAAACTGAAAAAGGTTGGGAAATTCCCCTCCCCCCATTTGTAACACTGCAAAAAGAGCAGTGCTCAGCAAGTTAATATATTATTCCAACCAGGAAAAAAAAAAAAAGGAAAAAAAAGAGCAAATACATACATTAGTGAGTTTCAACATTAGCTGACTGTCGTGGAGAGTCGTATCTATGCCTTAACAGATTAGTAACTTTGCTAAGATGCCAGCCCGAGGATGCAGACTGAGCCACCTGCAGCTGCCCCTGGCCCAATTTTTGCCCTCAGCTACACAGATCCAAACCCAACTGACTTGGAGAGGAGTTCTGCAGAGCATGTTCAAAGGGCGAGTAGGTGGGCCCTGGATTTTTAGAGCCAACGGCAGGGTGGGATCCCCTCACTGGCTGGTGTGAAGGGGCAGAGCGGTGCTGCCTGGGGAGCCAGTGGTCCTACACAGGCTCCACACCAGCCGAAGTTCTGCTCGCCAGCAATCCTGTAGTACAGCAAGGACAGCTTCAACGAGTGACTAAGGCTCGCTGCAGTCAACACTTCCAATGCATACCTACCATGGGGTTGAGGAAGAGGGCACAGGAGCTTTGACTGCTCAGACCAGAAATGAATAAAAAAAGAAACAACCTTGGATGAAGCCTCCATAAAATCCTCAGTGGAAGACTTGAGTCCTTTCAGCTAACGACAAGAAAAAAACCCTACAGAAACCTTAGAGACTGTTATTGTATAAATACTACCTGTTGGCTGAATGCACTTCACTGTAACACAACTGGGGCTGGTTTTCAGAGCGCCTGAGGGTCACCTGGACAGGGCAAGTACTTCTGCCCTGTGTACCTGCGGGAGCTGAAACCTAGGTTACCTCCAGAAAAGGGGGAGTGGGAGCAGCCGGAAACCTCGATTGCTCCACCCTGCCACCAGAACCCAGCTGCCCAGCTCAGTCTTTGGACAGGAAAAGGATCCTTTCCTCGGAAACTACTTCAGGATCCTCTCCTTTTGGCTTCTGAAAAACACTGGTCTCGCCATCAGTCAGGACCACGACTGGAAACGTGCTCTGTACGACTAACTGCTCCCCAGTGGCTCTGAAAGCAGAGGTGGGGGAGAGGGGCAGTGATGGGGGCTGGAAGGGCAGGTCACCTTGGGTATCGCTCTGCTGCTAGTGCTGGGCTAGGATCCCTTGTTATAAGCACTTCTTGCTCAGGGTTATACTCTTTGGGTTTCATCTGGAACAGGAAGTGCTGAAAAAATGTGGAACAGCATCCCAGTGAAAGAAAACAGGACCAAAAGGCTTCAGGCAGGAACTAAGCAGGTCACTCTCAGCCAGCATCAACTCTCCACCAAACCTTAGCCCCTGGTCATGGCCAAGGTCTCCCTCCAAACCAGCCGTGCCCTGGGGGCTGCCCAGGGCTCCCTCAGCACGGGCAGGAGAGACTTAAAGCCAAAATACAGCTGGAGAGTGAGACTCTAGTTTTGCATGGTAGCCACCCCTTGAAGTGCCTGGTAGCTGCACTCGAGAATTGCTGCTCCAAGGTGTATTTTCAGCACAGGAATAAACAGTGTGAAGCATAATCCATTCCCCAGAAATGGGGCCCATGTAATACGAACAGAAAAATAAGCACAGTTGTTCTTTAAGAGCCTTTTAAGTAATAAATCTTCCTGGCCAAAGCCAATACAAATCAGATCATCTAGACATGACATTTTCTATATACAAAAAACATGTAACTTTCAACCTTTCTCCGCTTTTGTATTTAAAAACTTTTTTTTTTTTTACAAACAAGGTATGAAACTCACTGTTCAAACAGAGCCATCTCTTTTTCAAACACTGAATGAATCATTCCAACATTCATTTTTCTTTTGTGCAATTTTTTTTTTTAAAACATTACCTGTACTCCTCAATGTGAGTGCTTCAAAAAAAGTTTCTATTTTTAATAAGCTTCTCAAATTAGGTTTACATCAAAAAATATTCCCACAAGGTATAGTGCTACAAGAAAAGATCCTATTAGTAAAGGTAACACATCTGAAGCGAGGTCGTCTATGTAAAAGAAATTGAACTCTGGAGTAGAGGTGTGCAACGTGTTTGGAATTTCCCTATCAACACAAAGCAAGGCTGTCCTCAGGACAGGGAATCCCAGTGGACATGTAGACATATGCCTAAAAAAATAAATCACACATACCTATTGGTGTGCAAACAGACACTTCTGTCTCTGTGTGTGTGCACATATGCGTTATCTGCATCAACAAATTCTCATTTTGCTATTATTCCAGGATTTGGGGAGTGAGAGGCTTGGATAAGCCAAGAGGAAAGGAAATTGCTGCCTGCACTCTAGTGGTGTGTGCATTCCCCTTGCTTTTCACATCAGCACTGGCCAGAGCCCAGAGCAAGCTCTGCTGTTACCTGTGATGATGGAGAGGGAAGAAATGGAAATTACTGGTACAAGTGCATATCCCATTTTGCCACTTATGGAGTTCCTGGGACAGCAGAAGTGTTCCATGGGTCAAATCCCCCCTTGCCTGCCTGGGGCTTCTGCCTTGGCAAACCTGGACTAACCCCAATATTTTTCCAACTGCCTGATTATGGTCAGGATCTGGCCCTGACTGAACCAGGCTACAATTCCACAAAGATTTATACAAGTGCTTCACAGTAAGCTCCCAGCAGCCTTTGCTGGGCAGCCCAGACCTCCCATAGCACATGGATGAGAGGCTGTAGAACTGGGTCCCAGGACACGCAGAGCACTGTGCCAAGAGCCTCCCTCTTTGAAATAACACTGTTAGTGTTTAAAAATATTGAGGATTAGCTTTCCTCAATACACACTTTTTTTAAAGCAGAACAGAATTTCACCCTTTTTTCTTTTTACTATTGGCAACACACTTCAAAAGCAAAATAAATCTCTGCAGAGAGTGAATTTTCATGATAACCAACAGCTACAGTTCATGCTGAGCCTGCTGCTTTTGTATTGCAATCTAAGGGAGATCTATGAAGTTTAAACCATGAAATGCAGGAAATCCAAACTTGTCTGTAACATTGTACATCCCTACTCCGGAGCAGTAAAAGTGCTGCTTCTGGTCACATCAGTGTACCACACATATGCCAGCCCCATCCCTGAGTAAAAGGTGTGAAAGGTTTCTAAATGTTCCTTGATTTAAGGGAGATGAGAGTATAGTGATGTCACTTCCCCACACCGAGAAAATGACGGGAACGACAGGTCGAATGAAGTGACAGTGGGACGAAGGAATTAAAGGAACAAGAAAAGGAACGTGTGTGTGTGTGTGTGTGTGTGTGTGTCCCCTCCTCCCAAGGTCTGTGTCTTTGAGGGAAAGTGAGCCCAAGGGCAACATATGAAATGGCAAAACAGGTCAACAGTGACTCTGATTTGGGTCTCGACCAGAGGTCTCCAGGTAAGTGACACCAAACTCAAATTCCCCATGATGTGGCCCAGACAAACTGAAACAATGCCTAAGTTAAATGCTATAAGGAACAGTCATTTTAGGAAGAGAGAGATATAGATAGATTAGATAGATAGACAGATATTTTTTTTTTTTAAGAAATCCCTATAAAGAGGTTCTTGTTTTATTTTTCTTTGCCCTGACTAATTTCTTGGTGATTGTATGCATTTCACTGTAAAGTAAACAGGCCTGCTACAAAAAGAAAGAAAAAAAAAAGCCAACCCCCCCCCCTACGTCAGTTACTATTGCAAAGCAGATGCTGCACAGAAGCAGCAGATAAACCTCCTCCTTTGGCTTCTCCTCAGCATGTCTATGCCTGCAAGTGGTATTTTTGTGTGTGCCAGAGGATGGATGGCACTTCCCAAGCATGGGACTCACTGCAACAGATGCTCTGGGCCAGGGGTAGAGGTAAAGCTCCCCCCCTCCTTTGCAAAGGACTTGGTCCCAGGGGGGGATTTTCCTCTCCCCAGTGGGAGTCAGGTCTCACGTGCATGCTGTCCAGGTGGAGGGGGGCACTCAGCCACAGGGCCAAGGGCTGCCCTCGCCCTGGACAGCACAAAGGCAGTAATACATCTTACTTACTTATTTATTTCCTTCCTGGATTTTTTTAACATCAAATACAGAAAAGGTTTGTGTTTCCTGGGGTGAGGGATGCTTGACCCCTAATATGTTTTTTTTTCTGGGGGAGAAGGATAAAGAGGGAGTTATTAATAGGGGGGGAAGAAAAGGTAGAAAGAAAAAGTATTCAAAAAAGAACAAAACTAGGGGAAATCAGAAGAGGGTATGAGATCTAGCTAACACCGCACGGGTGAGTCTAAGTTGGCACATAAAGTATTGCACATCCTACAAAAGCCAAAGCATGGAAAGGGACAATTGTTTGGAAAGAACCAGTTATTTCAGAATTCCTCAGTCTGAAATACAAGCACAGAACTAATACATTCCTATTGCTCCAAACTTTTTTTTTATTATTATTATCTTTTTTTTAGTGTTAGTTGAATAGATCCAGTCAGTTTAATAGCCCCTGCTTCCTTATTAAACACAAATGTGTACGCACATGGTTTGAGATTTTTGTTTTTCCAAGTGAAGTATGGAAATAGTGGTACGACTGTGAATTAAAATCTGTCATTCTTTCTATTCCTTTACCATCAAAGCTTAAAAACAAAAACAGGAAACAAAACGAAACAATAAATTGCAAGTGCCCTGAGCAGAGTATATGGAAGATTAAGCAATTTCTCTGAGCAGAAATATTAACAAATAAGCACTAAACTAAGCAGTGTGACTGTGAGAAGAAACCCACTCAGCTATTTGGTAGCCCGCCGAGAGGTTCATAAAAATTCAAGGAAATTCAAGAAAAGTTTCAAGCTATTTTAAACGTATTTCAACTTTTTGGTGCACCCCAGAATAAGCTATAAAAACAATTAGTTCTGGTGTGAGCTAAATTTCAAGTAACAAATAACAAGAGTCAAAGCTGGGGTTTGGGGATAACATTTCTTCTCTTAAATAAAAGCACTGGATTTTAGGGGAGAGGGAAAAGAAGATTTTTAAATAACTTGGTTCACACTTTAGGTTACTGTGTTTCTAATGAGGGACTGTAATTTCCTTTTCTCCCTATCAGTACAGCTTCTTCAAAAACTACCTGAAGGATGCAAACTCGCCAACCCAAAAGGACAACACGAGCGCTCGCTGGCGCAAGGCCCAAGCGCAACCCCACCGAAAAGCGAGGGGACCTCTCTCTAGTGGCAGCAACAGGCCCCGGAGTACTTCATCCTCGCACCTCGTGCAGGAGGCTGGGTGCACAGCACCTCAAAGGATCCGGCCCTACCTGGGGAAAGAAAAAGACTGAACAGCATGGATCTCCCCCATCCTACTTGGTTTGTACCAAAGTCTGGAAATCTCGCCTTTCCAATGGAAAACGATGCAATTACAATTAACAAATAATAATAATAATAAAATAACAATAGGTTTGTTTTCAAAACAAACAAACATCTTCCTTACGTATAGAAATGTTTCTGTGGAAAAAACTCTCTCAGCAAGTCTGAAGAAAAATTCTCAGAGCTGTCCCAGTAGGACCTGGTTCTGTGTGGCAGATATGGTAGAAAGACCAAAAAATGAACTTGGAAAGGAACGTAACCCTATGAAATGGCCTAGAGCATAGGCAGGTTAGTGAGTAATTGCTACATTTGTTTATGCTCTTTCAGACACCCCCCAACCCACAACATTATTAGGTAAAAACTGCAGGAATACCACACAAATGATAAACTCAAGATGTGCAAATTGCAAGGTTCTTTAAAGTCCATCTTTTTCAAAAACACTGGACAATGATTTTTTTTCCTCCTCTTTCCTTTTTCCTTTCTCTCTTTTTTTTTTTTCTTTTTTTTTTTTAAATTATCTGTCAGCTCACATATGCCTTTGAACTCTTTCTCAAGCATTAAAGTTTAAAAAGTGCCTCCTGTTAAGTAGTCCTTTGTGGACAATGACTGTCACATACTAGTTCAATAATTCACATTCATCCCTTTGAAACCACATGAAAACTTTCAGCATCTTGCCTGTGAGAAAACTCGACATAGTTGCATGTAGTTACAGTGTTGAAGAGATTTGTTTGTTTGTTTGTTGTTGCTTTTTGAGCAGATTAAAGTGAGATACAGTACGTACTGAGTGTTAGACCAGGATGCTCAGCAATAAAGTGTGAACAGCATTTTAAGTGCTTAAAGACATTCTAGGTTCATCTTCAACAGCGGATTCCTGTGTCACACCAAGATTTGAAAGAAAGTGGCACCAGTTGTCCATAAATCATGAACTAAAAACAGTACTAGAGTTAAAAGATTTGCAACCCAACTGCAAACAATGGATGCCTGTGATCTCAAAGGGGCAGTATGCGTCTAACCTTGTGGAAGCAAATGTCAATGGCGTAACCCGGTCGATTTGTCTAACACTGCACAGAAACAGGAGTGAGCCTGAGCCAGGCGCATCCAGGGAGCTGGGTGCGCACACCCACGCACACACCCACAACACACGCACGCACCCACCCACTCATCCCACCCCACCCCACCCCATCCCATCCCACCACCATGAAGGAAAACCTTGCAGGGTGACCGGTGCAGAAAGTCCGTACAGCCTCCCCGTCTGCCGACTCCGGGCAATGGAACTGCACTAGCAAGCAGAAAGGAAATGTTGGTGTGGCAGTTGCTTTAGGAATAAAAATCAGTGCAGTCAGACCCCATGGGGGGAAAAAAATATATATATACATATACACACACACAAATATATATATATATATATATATATATATATATATATATATATATATATATATATATATATATATATATATATATATATATATATATATATATATATATATATATATATATATATATATATATATATATATATATATATATATATATATATATATATATATATATATATATATATATATATATATATATATATATATATATATATATATATATATATATATATATATATATATATATATATATATATATATATATATATATATATATATATATATATATATATATATATATATATATATATATATATATATATATATATATATATATATATATATATATATATATATATATATATATATATATATATATATATATATATATATATATATATATATATATATATATATATATATATATATATATATATATATATATATATATATATATATATATATATATATATATATATATATATATATATATATATATATATATATATATATATATATATATATATATATATATATATATATATATATATATATACTGTAGAGCCTTGAGTAAGAGTTGGCTTGTTGTTGAGAACATCAGAGACTGTCCGATCCTTTTCAGTAACACCCATGGGTTGTGTCCTCAGCATCCACCTGGGGTGAGGAAACCTCTTCATCAACCCATCACAGAGTTGCAGTCCCTCCTTGGGAGGGATGGACACACACACACACACACGCACGCATCCCACATGGGACATACACCTCTGCTACAGTTCCCTTCTCCTCACCTCCCCCCCTGCTGAAAACTAGAACAGGAACCAAAACAACAAAACAAAATCAAAACCAAAAACCAGAAAGACAAAAAGAAAACAAAATCACAGCTGGACCCTGTCCTACACGAGGTGTTAGAAAACAGGAGCCATGACAACACATTCATTTCCACTAAGGGTATGTGAAGCAGATACTGCCCCTTCTGTAGCTCTCGATAAACCTAGTCACTGACAAACACTTGTGGAAAAACATATGCACCAGTCTCCTGCATAATACCAGCTGCAACTATAACAACAAGGTTATAACATAAACCTAAAATAAGATGATAACATGTAAATACTGGGTTATTTAGTCTACAGTACAGTAATCTGGATAAAAATGACAAGGGATAGCCTAATTTCCTTTCCCCAAACAACTTTTACTTTCCTACGTTGGATCGACCTTCAATGCAAATCTTAACCTCCTGAGGAATAAAAGAAGGCTTGGGAAGAGTCAAAGGTGGCTCCTCTTCTGATTTCTCTACTTTTCGTGTTTCAGGGGCTGACCACCTCCTCTTCCTTGTTGCCGGGGGCTTGCTGGGTTCTGTTTTGGTGAGCAAAGGTGCTGCAGGCAATCCTATTTTGTCCGGAAACTTCAGTTCACCGTTCTCAGCTAACATCTGCGCGCTTCCCTGATTAATCCCGTTTTCCTGCTCCGCATACCTGTGTCTACTTCCAGCTAGACTGTCATTCTTTGAATGCTTCAGCAAGATACTAGCTGAGTCCATGGGCTGGCCCTTTTTAATAGAGCCGTTCTTCAGGTTCTTGAGCGTAAGCGATATGCAGACGTCCCCCACCGAGAGCTTGGAGCATGGCAAATCAAAGAGCTGGCTGGTTCTCTCGGGGCAGCAGGATGACCAGCCTTGTCCAAATACAAAAAAAGGGTATTCTACCAAGACTTCCACACTGACCTGCGGAAAGAGAGAGGACAACAGAGAGAGACAGAGGGAGAGAGAAGGGAGAGTGTGAGATCACCTGTGTGCCCTCACGCACGTGCATGGCAGGCGGCTCTTGCTGCGGGGAGAGGGATAAAGCTGAAATGGCAAAAGCACTGCTCAGTTTCCACAGGATCAGTACCTGGACCACCAGACCTCACACCTGTCCTTGTCACATGAGTGTTAATGGTTCCTCTGAGCAAGACCTCAGTGGGAATCAAACTTGACCTTTATCCAGCTGCCCAGAGAGGTATATGAGGCAAAACGGCTTCAGCATCTGGCAAACTCTGCTCCTCTCCATCCCCTTGTGCACCTAGAGCCTGTCATTCACATCTAAAGACACTTTGCAACCAGAGGATGGCTCAAGGGAAGCTCTCAGTTCTGACACACAATTTCCTAAATGACCACAAGAACATCATCCTCACCTCTGCTCAAACAAGCACATACTTACCAGCGTGAAGTGGTTGAAGGCATGCTGAGTTCCAGGGGAAGGCCTTGAGTGAGTACAGACTAGTAGTTATAAGAGCAGTCAGTGTGAACCTGCCTTCCCCTAGAAGTCCTATTACCAGTCCAGTTCCTCCCCTTCTCACACCTGCTCTCCCACTCTGCAGTTGAGTTCATGTCCTGCACTTCCTCAGGTAGAAGATCATCCCTCCTCTTGCTCCTCCTCCTCCTCCCCTCACAGTTCCTACACTGGGTCCCCTTTTCACCTCTCTTCACCCACTTTCAAAACATATCTGGTTATGAATCCTATCTAACCATCTCACAGGAAGCTGCCATAGCCAGCAGAATAGACCAGCAACAGATGCCCACTGTTCCTTGACCTTGTAAATGCTGGGCCTTAAGGTCCTAACAATATAAAGGACCTAAATACCTGCTTATCTTTGCGTGTGTCAGCAGTCCAGTGCACACTGCATGGTGCTGCATTTGCAGGATCTAACACTTGATGTTGGCTCATGTGATTCTCAGCCCTGGGGTCAAGCTCCCCCCAAGACACCACAACGAGGGCAGGAGATTCTGACTAATAATTTTTACAAGTTTAGCACATGGTTTTAACTTGCTGTGGCTAACACCAAAGAGCTCTGCAGCTCTAAGAGGGTTGCTTATGCTCGTAAGTCAGATATCCACTGCTCTGCTCCCAAGGTCCCCATGTCCTTTGGAGCCCTTCTCAGACATGCAGGACAGCATCCTGCTCTGGTGGTGCAACCCCTATGTGGTAGGGGCTAAAGGGCAGGAGAACACCTAAATACCAGTGCTCATCTCATTTATGAGCCATTCAGCAGTCACAGAGCATACCAGCTGCCTGGAGAGCCTTCCCTCTCCAGGAACACTGACCCACTTGAAAGGAACATCACAGCATGCTTGTGAAATCACCTCTCACCCTTGGGAGGGAGTAACACTGTCATACTGAGCATGGCTTTGAGTTGTTGAAACTACATTTCAGCATTAAGGGATAGAAGTAGTTTGAGATGTACATTGCACTCCAGTGCTCAAACACCTCTGTTCATAACACTAAGTGTGACCCTTGGGATGAAGTTGAATGGCCTGTACCATTCCTTGTTGTTTCACTGCTAGTGCTGCTTACCCTCAGAGGCACCTTCCCTGTGAGCAGGGCCTGAGGTAGCTCCTCTGGCACCCCACCACACTCCTTTTGGGCAGGAAGACTTCATCAGGGATGTCCCACAGCTCAGAGACAGAGGCTCCAGAACAAGAATACAAAGATTCTCATTGGATGTTGACCATGCTCTTGATGGTTAAGCCCACACCGCCATGCACCAGCAGTCAACTGTAGTTTATGAGACAGTTGATTCTGTTGGAAAAAAACCTTACAAAGTCTCTAAATATAGGCTAGGTACTTCTACAACTAGGCCAACGAGTAACAGTGCATGAATGATCCTGCCACTCCACCTGCCCAACACAGTAAGCCATTCTACAAGGTATTTCAAAAGGAGGGGCTTAGAGGCAGAACATGCTCTCTACTGCATCAATTTATGTCACATTAAACCTTTTCTGACCAGAAGTGTCAACAACCAACTACACACACGGCAGTAGTGGAAAAGGACCTGACTCCAGGTGTGGTTTACACTCTGAACTATGGCGAGGAGAAGGTAACTGTGACATTCCTATCCCTCTGTGTTGTTGGCTAGAAACTCCAGTGCCAGGATTTGCAGAAATATTTGCCCAGAATTTGGAATCCTACTCCATACACATACATCTCAGTAAGGGGTCTCACTGGGAGAAGTGGTGAATACCTAGTATCACCCATGGACTTAAATGGTAACTGCTGTAGGCTTCTCTTCAGATATGGATCATCTGGTGGACACAGCTTTCTCCTTTAGATTGCTATATCTCTCCTCTTTCTTTCTTCCTTTTGCCTGCTGTATTTTTTTCCTTTTTTTTCTACTTTCCTATCCCTGTCAAAAGCTTTTTGTATCTGTGGGAATCACACATTCTTAATTCACTGACACACAAGTTCCTCTTTATGTGAACATGCTTCCACCTCACATTGTACCTTTTTTTTTTTCAACATGGCATCCAAAACACTTGCCTGAACTGTCAATCACTGAAACAAATCCCAGAACTAGTGGGAGGTGATCATAAATAATAAAGATGGTGAAATGCAGGAATCTCCATGATGCAGTCATGGTGTGCATG